>OZ020567.1:82496813-83025910 GCA_963971475.1 Chrysops caecutiens | reverse complement strand
GAGTCAGGGAATTTTCGGGGCTAAACGAATTATGGGTATTTGGCTAAGAGGAATAGAAAATGTCAATTTTGCTGATTAAAATTATGACCAAAAGCAAGAAACGAATTTACAGTAGCCAAGTTCACTTCATCGGTGAAATACAATTGGGAGAGGGTGAGGGAGAGGAATGTGGAGAGAAGAAAGAAAAATCCACGTGGCATTTGATTTTTAATTCCACACGTGGCGTTAGAACTGAATTTTATTGGTTCTAGTCGAATTTTTTATTCAACTCCGTTGAGAGGATGTTGAAGAAGTTATTGTTGCCATTAGGATAATGGTTTCGTGATCACAAACCGAACTGAACCAAACCACACCACACCACACCGCAAGGAAAACGGACCGATTTACGTCTCTTTTTTTTCTTCTTCACACAAATACAAATACAAATACAAATACAAATACAAATACAAATGCAAATGCAAATACAAATACAAATGTTGAATAAATAAGAAAATAAATTCTTATCTGACATATGCACTACTGTTGGTACGTACAGAACGAATGGCGAATTGTGTCGCCATTTTTACGCAAAAACATTTTCGCTGAATTCAAATTTGAAAATTTCAAAATTAAACAGTACAGTGCGGCGGAAATGATTGGTGCACTCGATGGAATTGCAGCAAACCAATCAAAATGCAATCCATTCCCCCGGGTAAACCGCAATGAGACAGATACACTGCACTTGTGTCTCTCCATTTTTATTTTGCTAGAATGTCTTCATTCGCCACCTCAGCATGTCGCCATTAAAACAAACTAAACGTCATGTCAATCCGCCATTTTGTCGGAACAACAATATTAACGATCGTGTCTCGACTCTCGTTCAATTGAATGACACCTGCCTTAACTCAGTCGATTCTCAGCTCAACTGTCATCGGCGTGTAACGGATATTTGAGTTTCCGGTGGATATTTTTGCAAAGTATTTTTTAAAATTTTCCCTAATTTCCTCCGTAACATTATTTGTAGAGTTTTCTTTAACATCTTTTTCAAAAATTTTCCTATTGACATTTGCAGTAACAGTTTCCTTACGAGTGACGTTTGTTACTAAACATTCGTTACATTCTTTGGGATTAAGAGATAGTATACAGTTTTTCATTCTACACAGTTGGAAAACATGTTTATGTTATGCACTCTACGTAACAAGGCTCTAGTGCGTTTCCTGCAAGTTTCGTTTCATTTCTCTCGACTTAGAATTAGAATTTCAATTTCGATGAACAAAAGGCTTGAAAATTTTTCTTGAATTTGGTTCTGTGAGTCAATGCACAAATGACACACGGTCACAATGACAGCACGTGGAACACTGATGGAAGTAATTAGGAAAGTACTGTTAAGTTGGCGACGTGCAAGTGAAATTGTTTTTTTAGGAATCGCCATTTTGACGTTGTAATTCTTACGATAGTTTAGTAACGTTTTCCTTAACGTTTTCCTAAACGTTTTCTTCAACATTTTGTTTAACATCATTTTTAACATTTTCCTTAAAATTTTCTGCAACATTTTCCTTAAAATTCTTTTTAACATTTGTATTAACATTGTCTGTAATGTTTTGCTTGAGATTTGCAGTAACAATTTCCTTAAAATTCTTGTTAACATTTGCATTAACATTATCTGCAAAGTTTTCCCTAAAGTTTTCATTAACATATTCTTTTTCATTATCTGTAACATTTTCCTTAAAATTGTTTTTAACATTTGCAGTAACAGTTTCCATAACATTTTGTTGAAAATTTGTTAAAAATTTAAAATTGTCTTTAACAGTTTGTTTGTATCTGTAACAGTTTGTTTAAGATTTTCATTAACATTTTGTTTAACATCGTTTCTAACATTGTCTGCAACGTTTTCCTTAAAATTTGAAGTAGCATTTTCCTTAAAACTGTTTTTAACATTATCTGTAACATTTGCAGTAACAATTTCTTAACATTTTCTTTAACATCTTTTTCAAAATTTTCCTTCAAATTGTCTTTAACATTTGCAGTAACAGTTTCCTTAACGTTTTCCGTAACATTTTGTTAAAAATTCAAAATTGTCCTTAACATTACCTCTAACATTTGCAGTAACAGTTTCTTAAAATTGTCCTTAACATTTTTTTAAAAATTTCCAGTAACATTGACATTTTGTTTTAAATTTAACGTTGCCTTCAACATTTTCTTTAACATTTCCCTTAACATTAAGACAGTGTGCCACATCAAATCATTTCATTTCGAAATGTTCTTTTCGAATGTCTTTTTGACATTTGATAGCCTCGCTTGTTACTAAAACAGAAAAAAGTTAATAAACTTATATTATCTCAAAAATACGTCAAAATACTGACGTCTTTTGCTGTATTCAAGTGACGTTTCCATTTTGTTTTCGCATTGTCACTGAAAAGAAAGTCTCAGAGTTCACAATTCCTGAGGTGCAAATCCCTCGACATTTCCATTTCCTCAACATTCTGCACTCTTGGACCGTGCATTCACGCGTGTATTGTGCGTATCGTGCATATGGTGCAAGTGTCAAGTGTCATTTTGTGCGGAAGAAATTCGAAAATCTGAAATTTCGAAAATTAAAAAAATTCGAAAATGGATAAAATTCGAAAATCTGAAATTTCGAAAATATGAAAATTCGAAAATTCAAAAATTCTAAAAGCTGAATTTTGAAAAATTGAAAAAATTCGAAAATGGAAAAAAATCGAAAATCTGAAATTTCGAAAAATTCGAAAATTAAAAAAATTCGAAAATTGAAATTCGAAAATTGTAAAAAATTCGACAATCTGAAATTTCGAAAAATTCGAAAATAGAAAAAATTCGAAAATAGAAAAAATTCGAAAATCTGAAATTTCGAAAATTTGAAATTTTGAAAAGTTCGAAAATTCAAAATCCCCAATCATTCATTCATTACGAAGGTATTGTCTGGTAAATGGCGCGCATTTCAAATTCATTATCATTTTCGCACAATAAATCAAAATGTCATTGTTTGTTCGAAATGAATTTCGAATTCGACATCGAATTTGAATTTGAATTTGATGTTGAATTTGAATTTGTTTTGTAAATTTTTATTTTTGAATATTGATTGTGGCTGCGTTGCGATGCGATGCGGCTGCGGATGGTGATGGTGGTGATGCATATATCGCTGTGTGATTGGTACCTCCTGAAAGATGCAAAGTCAGCCAGTTGTCTCGCCTCAGAAAAATGTCTTCGAAAATGACTTGTGAAGTTAAGCCGATCCCGAGTCAATTCAATTCAACTCAAGTTGAAGTTTTTGAGCTTTGCATAGTGAGTTGGAATTTTTTGAAAAAAAAAAAAAAAAAAAAAAAATTTAAAAAAAAAAATTAAAAAAAATTAAAAAAAAAAAAAAATTAAAAAAGACTTTTAGTATAAGTCTTCTTATCCACAAAACTATAATTCAGATTTCGAATGGAGTCTTTCCATTACACCAACTCCACCAACTCCAACAACTCCAACAACTCCACCAACTCCATGATGATGATTCTGTGGCCGACAACGAGAAGGTCTCGGTCAATCATGGCTAGAACGAGTTCATCTTAACCTTCGTCTCAAGCTCAACAGGGAGAACAAAAAAAAAAAAAAGAACTGGTTCTAGCTTCCTTGGGTCTCTTCGTTTCGTTACGTTACGTTACGTTACGTTTCGTTTCGTTTAAAGAAAGGTTTTGTCTTCGAACGGAATGGGGCAATCCTATATATTATTTCCCTGCAATTAGTTTTCTTCATCTTGTCTGTTAAAAAGGTTAAAAAATAAAAAACAAATTTCGTATTTAAAGGAAGGTATCTGTTTTGTAAAATTGCCGTTGTAGGCAACATGTCAATCAGTTGAAGAACAGCTTTAAACTGAACTAAACTGAACTAAACTGAACTGGAGTGAAGTTGAAGTTGGAGTTGAAGATGACCAAGACAAGACATCCATTAAAAAGTTGAAATGGTTAAATGGCGGCTGTTTGAAAGGTGAAGGTTCCTCCAGTTTAACCAACTAAGAAACAAACGAATTCTGGTGTACCCGAACCGAACCGATCCGATCCTCACTCTGTATGTTCAACATGATACTATGGTTCGATTTAAGATATGATCTTATCTGAAGCTGTTGTGCATCTTATTTCATACCAGGAGGAAAAAACAATATCTACTCACATATCTATATCCATATATACTCACGTATATGCGTAATTGGATAACCTCACATTAAGATAACCGACTGCGATCTAAGCGAAAAGTGATTCGATCGCAGCATGATGCAAAAAGTTAACGAAATTTTTTTTTTTTTTTTTTCCAACTCTCTGATGGCACCCCGTCGTGATCCGTCCAGCCCCGCTATTCGAATATATTCAAATATTTAAATATTCAAATTTGATTTTGATTTTTTGAATTTTGATTTTTTCACTTTTCAAAATGAAACCGAGAAAAAAGTGAAAATTTCAAGTGTCTACCTATTATGGTTCAAGCGATACATCCTTGTGACAGACGGAGAGTAAAGTCATATGAATCCATCGCATTGAATGCAATCGCAAAATTTCAAGTGTCTATCTATTATGGTTCAAGCGATACATCCCTTTGACAAACAAATTGACAGATGGACAGTGAAGTCATATTAATCCATCGCATTGCATCGCATTGAATGCAATCGCAAAATTTCAAGTGTCTATCTATTATGGTTCAAGCGATACATCCCTTTGACAAACAAATTGACAGACGGACAGTGAAGTCATATGAATCCATCGCATTGCATTGCATTGCATCGCATGATTGAATGCAATCGCAAAATTTCAAGTGTCTATCTATTATGGTTCAAGCGATGTGACAGATTGTGACAGACGGACACTGAAGTCATATTAGTGCACCGCATTGCATCGCAATCACATTCAAAATTGACGTACCCCATCGTGATTCTTCCATCCCAGCAATTCTAGTAAATGCAAATATTTCAATTTTTAAATTTTTAAATTTGATTTTTGAATTTGAATTTGAATTTCCAATTAGAAAGTGAAACCAAAAAAAAAAAAGTGAAATTTGTGAAAATTTGAAGTATCTATCTATTATGGTTCAAGCGATACATCCTTGTGACAGACGGAGAGTGGAGTCATATTAACACAACGCAATCACATTCGAAATTGACGAAACCTATCGTCATCTATTCATTCCAGCATTTCGAATATAATCAAATATTTGAATTTGAATTTGAATTTGTGAAAATTTGAAGTATGTATCTATTATGGTTCAAGCGATACATCCTTGTGACAGACAAACAGACAAACGGCATTGCATTGCATTGCATGATTGAAAGCAATCGCTCTCAAATTTGACGTTGATCAAAGTCATCTGACATTCCGTCATGGAAGACATCAAGTCGCCAGTTTCAATCAAAATCCATTGATCGTTCGTTCAGATCAGTGTCATAATGCACCTGGGACCATTGAAATTATGCGCATTTTCATACATATACATATGTCTGTCTCACTTTATTGCGAATTAAGAACAAACAGACCAGGACAGGACAGTACAGGACAGTACAGGACAACAAAACACAACACAAGACAACACAAGACAGACCAGCCTCTATTTTTCATCGTTCAGAAGCAGACACTGGAACTGAGCTGAGATCGATCGACCAATGTTGACGACTGCATTGCAGCGGTTCCTCCACTACAAGTAGTTTGACGTCTCCATGTGATTTGATGATGTGAAGCATATTGCAGCACTACACCACACCACACTACTACACCAACACCAACAACAACAACAACGCCTCAATTAATATTGTGTTGGTGTACTAGCGGAGCAGCAACACCCATAAATCGAAATTTTACATCGTGTCGTCGTGTCTGATCGTGATGATCGCGCGTTCGTCATCGTCATGATCATGTGTGTATGTGACGTTTAGTTAATCGCAGATAGCTCCTCCTCTTAGATTTTGTGCTTCAATTAATTGGCTGTTTGATTGCACCACGATCACCAACTGACAAACGATTGCAAATCTCTCTCTCTCTCTCTCCCACTCTCTCAATGATTAATTATAATATTTTCTCTTTTTCTCAACTCATTCTGCTGCTGGCTGTCAAATAAAAATTCGTAAAAATGTAAATCGAAATTTTCAAATCACAAATGCATGTTTTACGAGACATAATTCTTGTAGCAGTCAAAATGTACCAGCACAGACGGAAATGAGAAGAAGAGAAGAATTTATTGCAATACGACACGATCGCACCAGACTCATGGTCTCCATTTCAGTTTTCCCGCCATTTCACACGATGACAAAAATTTATTAACCAAAACAATAACAAATCAAACTGTCATAAAATTTCGAATTCCAGCAGCAATTAATGTGAAGTTGACATTGATTCGTTTGTTTATGATTTTTGTTGGTGATGACCGTTCCAAACTCTTTATTCAGTGGTTAGAGCATCTGTCCGGTGTGCGATTAGAATCCACCAACTGACCTGACATTTACAACATTTTACAAGGCGGCGACACCGGTTCTCTGGGAAACTAAACAAATTTTCAATTTTTCATATTAACGAAACATATTCAACTGGTGGCCGAAAATGAAAACAAAAACAAAAATGAAAATGAAAACGAAAACGAATGCGCTCGTAAAAGCATGTTTACGATTTTTTTACGGCTTCATTTTGTTTTGCACAAAACCGATTGTAATCGAAATGTCTGACAAAATTCACTTAATAATATTATTATTATTATTATTATCAGTATATAATATACCGTATCTTGTATCCTGCTCACTCTATGTGCAATTTGATTTGATTTGATTTGATGATGACAGCAACAACACCAACAACACCAACAACAACAACATTGTCATAAGTTTTACGACCATTTCATTTTATGACATTTCCCAGTGACGAGGGAAAATACATTTTTCTTTGACACTAGAAGTAAAAGAGCAACAATGCTCTCTCCTCTAGCTCTCTCTGTTTCTTTCTCTGTGTATAAACTATAAAATAATGTGGCGGCAAAATCACACCAGGAACAGGAAGCCGTTGCTGAAATGCTGTCAAACATTTTCAAAATGTCTGAATGTCTGAATGTCTGAATGGCTGAATACACTCAAGTCTGGTGTAAAAGAATCAAATTTAGGGATGCTGCTGCTAGTGCTGCTACTGCTTGCGGTTCGAATATAAAATTTTACGATTTTTTTACGAACTTGTTGAATATGCATTTTGGATTTAGAAACATTTCACCCCGTCTCCGCCATTGACGTTGTTACGTTGTCATTGACGACATGATGATTGCCATCATCAACATCAACATCAACATCAACATCATCATCAACATCAACATCAACATCAAATTGTTAACGGTTTATTTATTTTATCAATGGAAAATCGACCTTGAGAATTAACGGTTTCTTCTGTCAAATTTACACGACAGATTTAGATTAGATTTCAGTTCAGACGACGACGACGGCGAAATGATGGCGGGCGGTTTTCGAACAGAGCACACACTCACACACGTGTTGATGATGATGAAACACCATCTACCGCCCACACGTAACAAACACAATTGTACTTGAATTGGAAAATGAAATTGTAACATGGCGCTGGCAATGGCTGTGATGGTAATGGCGACGGCAATGGTATGATGGCGGCAATTGCTTATATGTACTATACCGCCGGCCCAATCATTATCGAACTGTCAAAGTGCTGTCATTTCGAATATGATTCGTTGTGATTATCTTTGTTGTGTTAATTATAAAATTTAAATATTATTTTTAACATTAATTTCCGGATGTAATTCATTTTGTAATCTGATTAATGTCGAACAAAATAACTTTCAAATGCTTTGAGAAACTTAATTCCATTAATACTGCATTTGCACGGCTGCATCGCATCGGATTAGGTTCTTCTTGTGGTCTTATGGGATTCGATGTGTGGATCCTTTGATTTCACTGCTTTGTGGGAAACCTCTTTAATTAAGCGTTAAACTAAATCTCTTTGAAATCTTGCTGTGCTAATTACATTTGTTTAATTTCTTTTTAAAATCTTTGTTTAGATTCAATTAAAGGAATACCTCGCAAGGCGAGCTTGATTCGTTACGTCATTTCGAAATGCCATTAATCCGTTCTAGCCTCCAAAATTGTTCTTGTTACGTGTTTTTGACAAATATTGTCTTGTAAAGTGTATTTGTATTTTGGTCACTCAAATGCTACTGTCAAATGCTTGATTCTAGTCACTGCTTTTCTCTTCACTGATCTCTGCATTTTTCGCCGGTATTTCAAATCTTTTAAAAATTTCATCAAAATCATATTTAACGTTTCAGTGATGGAAATGTTTGGCAACTTGTAAAAATCAAATCCTGGTCTAGTTTTAGTTTTTGACATTTCATAGCCTCGCTTGTTACTAAAACGGAAAAATGTTAATAAACTTTTTTGAAAATAGTTACGTCTTTTGCTGTATTTTCACACTGTCACTGAAATGAACGTTGAAATGGCAATTCCAGGTTAGCACTTCCTCAGACTCAACAAGAATATGAACATTTGTACTGAATTAGCCTCGGATTAGCACATAAAATGTCTGAAAAATCTTGAAATTGTTAGGAAAAACTCGAGTTCTGGACGTTGTCACACTGTGAAGACTGAAAAAATTTAACTAGAATTGCTTAAAACTCTTTAAAAATGTTTTACAAATCAATGTTATCCACTAGATCCTCCAGGATATTGGAATATCTCGGTTTTCATCAACTTTCTGTTATGTCAATTTTGAACAAATCGAGTTCTGGACGTTGTCACACTGTGAAGACTGAAAAAATTTAATCAGAATTGCTTAAAACTCTTTAAAAATGTGTTACAAATCAATGTTATCCATTAGAACCTCCTGGATATTGGAATATCTCGGTTTTCATCCACTTTCTGTAATGTCAATTTCGAACAAATCAATTTCTGAACGTTGTCACACTGCAAGACCTGAAAATATTTAACAAAATTATTTAAAAATGTTTAACAGTTGGTTACAAGTGGTAGACTTATATTAGAAGTGAGTGCAACTTCCAGGATACTGGAGTATCTTAGTGAGAAATATTTAAAAATGAGTTTCTAACCGTTGTCATACCTTGAATCTTGTAAAAATTCGCTATAATAGCTTAGAAATGCTTAACAACACTTTACAACTCATAGAATTGTTAGAATGGTTGCATTCTTCCTGGCAAACCGCAAAACAATCGTCTACGCTACATTTGTGCTCAATTCGCACCCACATTCCCATTGCTGTTTTTTATTTAATTTCAATTCAAAATTAAACTAATTTATAATTAAATTTAAGAAAAAATATTAATTGATGCAGGTAGAGGAAGAAATAATCTTTCGATTGATGTAATTTTATTGTGGATCCAGGTCCATCTGGTTTCTTGGAAAAGGGGATAACAAAAAAACCTGTCGCCTATTTAAATATTTATTGAAGATATTCAAGTGTCAGTGATGGAAATTGCTAAAAATCAAACCCTGGTCGTTGTGACACTATCGAACCTGGAAATATTTAACAAAATTAAACTTAAAAATACTTAAAAATGTATTGGAAGTAGTTAAACTTGGAGGATACTAGAGTATCTTCATTTAGTTCCAGTTTAAGTCACTTGGTTCTGTTAAAAATGAAAATTCTGAAGGTTGTCACACTGTAAGACCTGGAAAAATTTATGAAAATTAAACTAAAAATGCTTAAAAATGAGTTGAGAGTAGTTAACTTTTATAAGTTATCCCTGTAACTTGAAGGATATTGGAATAGCTTCATTTTGTTCCACTTTCTGTCATTTCAATTGTCAAAAAATGAATTTCTGTTCCTTGTTATACTGTGAGACCTACAAATATTCAACAAAATTAAACTTAAAAATGCTTAAAAATGTATTGGAAGTAGTTAACTTTGAGGATATTAAAGTATCATCATTTTGGTCCAGTTTTAGTCATGACTTTTGTTAAATATGAATTTCTAATGGTTGTCACACTGGAAAAACCTGGAAAAATTTATGAAAATTCTACTAAAAATGCTTAAAAATGTGTTGAGAGTAGTTAACTTTTATAAGTTATCCCTGTAACTTTGAGGGTATTGGAATATCTTCATTTTGTTCCACTTTCTGTCATATCAATTGTCAAAAAATTCATTTCTGTTCCTTGTTATACTGTGACACCTACAAATATTTAACAAAATTTAACTTAAAAATGCTTAAAAATGTATTGAAAGTAGTTAACTTGAAGGGTATTGGAATATCTTCATTTTGTTCCACTTTCTGTCATATCAATTGTCAAAAAATTCATTTCTGTTCCTTGTTATACTGTGACACCTACAAATATTTAACAAAATTAAACTTAAAAATGCTTAAAAATGTGTTGGAAGTAGTTAAACTTGCAGGATACTGGAATATCTCATTCAGTTTTAGACATTTTGTTCTGTTAAAAATTAAAATTCTGAAGGTTGTCACACTGAGAGGATACTGGAATATCATCATTTTGTTCTGTTGAAAATGAGAATCCTGAATGTCACCATACTGTGATACCTGGAAATAAGAAATTTGTTAGAAAATGTTGAGAGTAATTTGATTGATCAATTAAAATTGAACAATTTGTGAAATTGATCAAAAGTGGAAAGTGTGAAATTGAAAATATCCCAACGAATTCTGACGTTTCTGACATTTGTGACATTTGAATAACGAACAGCAGGAGTGGTAATAGTGAACCCATCCATATCGTCGTACCGCACTGCAACGCAAGTCAACGCCTTCCATCACACTGTGACCTCGATCGAATGACTGCGACGAACGAACGAACGAACGAACGAAACTGCATTCTTTGGCATGTCAAAATGTCATCGTAGGTAATCGCATCATCCGCTTCGTTTGTCTTTCATTTTTTATTATTTTCAATTTTCAAATTTTATTTCTTTCATAAATATCTTGTGATTAAACACGCTTGGGTATTATTCGCCTTGGAAATTAAAGAATTTCCGTGAAATATAAATCTGCTGTCGTTTCGTTTCGTCTCGTCTCTTCTCTTGTCTTGTCTCGTGTTCTTGTCTTCAATGGCGGACAAAAGTCAAAAGTCTTGTATCGCATCGTATCGTATCGCATCCATGATCATTGTCGAATTCGAATTCGAATTCAAACTGAAACTAAAAATCAAAAAGACGCAACTCGATTCTCAATTCGATTCCACCAGCGCCGCTGCGACATTCAAATGACGGTAACGGATAGTCCTCCATCATTAACGACATTGTTGCCAACAAAATGAAAAAAAAAAAACTGCAAGTTGCTGCTGCTGTTGGTGTTGCTGTTGTTGTGTTGGCTGCATTTAATTAGCATGCATGGAAAATTCAAATTCAAATGCAATTCAAAATGGCATCAAAAATTTTTTATTAAATTGTAAATTTCATTTTTTACGATCAAAAAACTCTGTCGCAAATGATGTGATTTTTATTTTAAATAAAAACTTAAAAAAAAATAAAAAATAAAAATTTAAAAAATTTAAAAAAAAAATATGCAAAATCCGACGCCGGGGCGACATCATGTTGCGAATAACCGGTTGGCAGCGATTACTGTCGTCCGGAATTTCTAATAATCCGTGGATTTCGAAAAAAAAAAAAAATTTTTTTTTAAAAATAAAAAAAAAATTTCTTAAAAATTTTTTACTCTGCGTTTCACTTGAAATTTTAAATCTAAAAATCTCGTCTTCTTCTTTTTTAAATTCAAATTAACTCAATAATTTATTTTTATTTATAACTTTCAGTGGAATATTTTCGCGCTCCATACGAAATGCGGTTAGTGGACTGAGCCGAGCGCGCTTTTCTTGTCATTCCCTACTGTAGTTGTTGTTGGTTTTAGTGTTAGGCGCGGTTATGTGCAGCTCGAAATTGACTTTTCGTATTTTATCTCAACAACAACAAAAGTATCCACTTAACAGCTGATCGGGAAAAATGTGATTTTTTTTAAATTTAAATTTACGACGAAAAATAAAAAACAACAGACGGACAAACGTCATTTGGACAGACACGAAAAATTTGACTTCCCTGTGAAACATGTCAATGGAAATATTTAAATAATTTTTTATTTTTTTTTTTGGTTGTGATTCAAAAATAAAAAAAAATAAAAAAATTTAAAATGGAGAATATTTTCAAGTTGAAGAAGAATTATATTTTGTGAAAAATCCAAGTGTAGGCGGATAAATTTAAAACATTTCCCCCATGAAACCCTCGTCTGATTTTGTTTTTTGGATTTTTAGAATTTCAAACTTAAATCACATCCACTCGCGAGAAGATGAAGAGAAGAATCTTAAAGATTTAACAAACTTTAAATACGTTTAATATATAAGAAACGAAAGAAAATACAAATTAGGCCACAACTTAATGATGATGTGATGTGTGATGTATAAAAAAGAAAAATGAAAATGAAAATGAAAAAAAAATTCCTTGTTTTATTCTTAAATAACTATTTTCGATGTGGCTTATTTAGGCGCTACAGCCCGTATCTGGCATGTCACATAGTGGTGCTGTGCTTGTCCGCCCGGATACAACGACGCCCCCATTCATCTGCGATCGACAACCGCACCGCGTACGGCTGGTCCAATTTTTCAATTTTTCAATTTTTCTCAATTTTTCTCAATTTTCATCTTTTAAATTTTTCGATTTAAATCAAATTCAATGAAAATGAAAATTCAAATAAAAACATGAACGCATCCATGAAATTTCATTATGAACGCATCCCTTCGTCACTTCACTCGTATCGCGTACTGTCACAAAGTGCAAAAGACCACACCGCACTTGCACTGGATAGATTACAAACTTTTACCAACTTCACTTGACATTTATATGAATTTCCTCCGATTCTTTGACATTTTAATAGACCCTGTGTTGCAAAATGTCAAATGAAATTGAAATTTTGTGGAATTTAAAGAAAATCTGCAACTATATATCGAGTGGAGTAATTTAAGGCAATTTGCACTGGATAAATGTATGGGATTTGACAGTTCTTCTCTACCTGAATGAAAGACGGCTTCCAATTGAAGTACTTTTGGGAGTCGCTAAATCGATAGATTACAAGCTTTTACCAACTTCACTTGACATTTATACCAATTTCGAATTTATACAAGTTTGACATTTTGTTACACCCTTGGTTACAAACTGTCAAATGAAATCAACTGAAAGTTTTGAAGAAATTGTAATTTTGTGGAATTTAAAGAAAAATTTAACCTGGCGGCAACTATTTATCCAGAGGAGTGCTTATTTGTTCTGGATAAATGTATGTGATTTGACAGTTCTGTTCAACTGGAGTGACAGTTCTTTTGGGAATCGGTATCGAGTGCAAATCCAGAGTAGCAAAACAACAGCCCGTATTTGCACTGGATAGATTACAAGCTTTTACCAAGTTCACTTGACATTTGTAGGAAATTCCTTCGATTTTTTGACATACACCCTTTGTTGCAAACTGTCAGATGAAATTAACTGAAAGTTTTGAATAAATTGTAATTTTGTGGAATTTAAAGAAAAATTTAGGTTATTGACGATCGCTTATTTGTTCTGGATAAATGTATGGGATTTGACAGTTCTGTTCTACTGAATGCACCAAAAGAATAAAGCCAATGTGTCAAAATGTGCGGTGGAACTGTAACAAATTTCATGAATTCATTTTGACAGTGGGAAATATTTTATATAATAAACGAAAATTGCAATCGATCTTCGTCAAAAAACCGTTGCAAAGGTATTCTATTGTATTCCCCTTCATTCAGGTACTTATCAGCACAACCCTCTTGACTTAAACCCAATGTTCATTTCATGTGTCTTGTATATCTATTGGGAGAGAACCTTAAACCTATTTAATAATAATAAAATGGACAAAAACTCTTTATTGTGTTGCTCATTTGAATTTGAATTCATTTGAATTTGTTCATTTCAACCTCAGTTCAGCTGGATGCATTCAAAATCCCGCCAAATTGTGACACACAGGACTGGAAATCCTGAATCGCATCCTGCTGTTTTGCAGGAGTCGTGTCAATTTTGGATTAAAATTTTGAAAAAATTGCAGTCATTTTGTAACACTTGTATTCGTTTGGTATAAAAGTGTAGTGTAACTGTCCATCTCTGGCATGTGACTATTCTTTGGCGATCATGAGATGAAGCTTCGGTCTTTGTTTTAGTATTCAAACTAGTTGCAGTTCAAATGTCAACTTTTGTACAATATATGAGAATAAAGTCGATTATAAGAAGAGTTCAGAAATTCAGAATATAACTGGTTGCATTCAAAATTCCGTCGTGACACACAAAACTAGAAATCCTAAATCGCATCCTACTGTTTTGCAGGCATCGTGTCACTAATAGTATTCGTTTGGTATAAAAGTTTAGTGTAACTGTCCATCTCCGGCATGTGACTATTCTTTGGCGATCATAAGGTGACGCTTTCTTATTTCGAGTAAGACGTCAATATTGTTCTGCTGTCAACTTTTGTACAATATATGAGAATAAAGTCGATTATAAGAAGAGTTCAGAAATTCAGAATATTCATGTTACTCAGCTCACAAGCGGCGATCAGGTTTTGATTTGATTTTTATAAAAATACACTATTCCGTATAGCAGCACCTGTTCCATTCCATTCCATTTCGACATTCGAGCGATTGATGACATCCCAAGATATATCCCAAACGACTTACCATGTCACGATCAAAATCATTTTGAATATTCGAGTGTAAAACGTTAAGTGCTCATTCTTAACCACATAAGATGATCTAAGTTTGAAAAGATTTCGAGTCCATCTTCATCATCATCATGATGATGGAAAGAAGAATGTAACGTTCATACAAACGGTGGTGGTGGATGGTTTTTCATGGAATCTAGTTTTTTTTTTTACCACGATTCAAGCAACAATCAGTAACGAGACGAAAGTATAGATTTTTGTTACCCTTTGTTCTTAAATGAGTCAAAAATGAATTTTACAAGATTCTTTACTTTTTAGCAAGAATTGGTTTTGGATTTCCTCCTCCTCAGATTCAGATTCAGATTCAGATTCAGATGATGATGATGATTCCAACTTGTTCGTTTCTTCGTGTTTAAAAACACAAAAAGAATTAGGGCGTTCTGGATCGTAGGTCATAACGATGACTCAAGAAAGAAAGCAACTAGGCTTCTTCATTTCATGACTCCCAGGAATAAATTTGTGATGATGTTTCAGTCTTCCTGCCTTCAACTTCAACTTCAACTTAACATTTAACTTATTTATAAAACTTACTAACAAACATTAACATTAACATTATAACATTATACTGTGAATAGTTTTATATGCCTTCAAATGTAATTTATTCAATTTAACATTCTATAAAAATGTAACACGGACGGGACGGGACGGGACGGGACACGGCGTTGTCGTTCCTTCTAAGCAAAGTAAAGCAAACCTATTCGATTCGTTACTTTTTTATCAAGCTACTAGAGCAGAACTTTAACAAGATAATTCCTTGTAGACGTTCATTTTTCACCTTTTAACTAATTTCAGTTTTATTTCATTTGAAAAAATTTCAATTTCTTTCAAATTTGACAGCTGCATGTGTTGCATGTTGATTTTGAATTTTCATGAAAATGTTAATTCTACTTAAGGAAATATGAAAATTTTTATGCTTTTCTGCTTTTCCGCAAGTCATAAGGTTAGTAGACACTTTTCAAGGTCGCTAAACGATCATCATTTTTCTATCCTGTACAATAAACCGAATATAGGTATCTAAAATATCAACAGGTTTATCGAACAAATTTTCGGTCTGGAATTTATGCTAACTCATTTAGTACAAAGCCACACAGTCATTGAACATATATAGCATTTGTGTTTGTGTGTGTATGTATATCTGTTTTCTCGTTTTATTAGTATTATTATTTTGCTTAAACCTAAACCTAAACCTTGAAAATGAAATTTTTCAGCCCTTAAAATGTTCCTTCTTCTCGTCACACGTCGCATGCGGCATGTCGGGACAATGATGACGATGATTGCGATGAATTACGATGATTTGCGTTGACTACGTTTTGCTGTGGTGATGGCGATGATACACAGAAAATTTTCTCTTTCAATTGTATTTGTATCCACTAAAATTAAATTATTTCAATTTAATAATTTTAAAATTAATTTTATTTTATTTGAAATCTGTACGCATCCGTCAGTGCTGCAATCATCAGTATTGACAAATCAACGCCAACTTCATCTCAATCATCATTATGACAGATTGTACTGTGTGAATGTCCTAAGTGAAGGAAATCTAGAAGAAAATCCTTAAATTTACTCATTTCAATTGGAATTTCTATTTAAATTCTACAATTTGAGTTAAAATTTAGAAATTTTTAGAAAAATGCAATTCAATCGTCACCCGTATTGCCCAATTGTCACTATCTTCATCATGATCATGATTATTATGACAGTTTGTGTTGGCTGTCACTCACTGTTTTGAACCAAGAAATCAAGCAGAAAATCCATAAATTTATTCATTAATTGAACAATTATGAACTGGATTCCTTTGGAAAATGTGAAATTTTTATTTAAAATTAACTTTTTGAGTTAAAATTATGAAATTTTCAGAAAACTGCATCTGTGCAATTGAAGTGTCATCATGATTATGACAGTTTGTGTTAGCTGTCACTTGTTGTTTTGATTTCACCATGTCAGTGAACTGAATGAAAGAAATTAAGAAGAAAATCCTTAAATTTATTCATTTCAAGTGTAATTTTTATTTACATTTAACAATTTTAGTTAAAATTTGGAAATTTTCAGAAAAATGCAATTGTGCAGTTGAACTGTCATCATCAGTATTGCCCAATTCATCATGATTTGACAGATTGTGTTAGTTGTCACTCATTGTTTTGGAGGAAATCCTTAAATTTATTCATTAATTGAACAATTATGAACTGGATTTGTTAGGAAAAACTGAAATTTTGAAATTTTAGGAAAAGTACATTTGTGCAGTTGAACTGTCACCGTCAGTATTGCCCAATCGACACTATCTTCATGATGATTATGACAGAATGTGTTAGCTGTCACTTATTTATCAAGAAAATCCTCAAAATTATTCATTAATTGAACAATTATTACCTGGATTTGTTAGGAAAAACTGAAATTTTGTAGAGCTAAAATTGTAGAGCTAAAAACTAAAATTTGTAGAGAAAAGCATTTCAACTGTCACCAATCCTGACTATCTTCATGATGATTATGACAGAATGTGTTAGCTGTCACTTGTTGTTGTTTTGTAAATGTCCTGAACCGAATTGAATGAAAGAAATCAAGAAGGAAATCCTTAAATTTATTCATTAATCGAACAATGATGAACCGATGAACTGGATTTGTTGAAACAGGGAACTGAAAAGTTGAAATTTTTATCTCATATGTAATTTGCATTAATTTTAATTTTACCATTTTTATATTTTAGTTTTGTTTTGTCATCGTTAAGATGTTCTTCAACATTCTGTGTTGAGATACTACGTAAATTGAAATTTGTTCGTTTTTTATCGAAAGAAAACCGACAAAATTAACGAAGAACGAAAGTGATTAGAGATTGTCGTTGGAAAAAATTATTTTTGTTGCTGGTCGGAGTTCTTTGACAAGATGAAAAACCGAGAACAAAATTATTTTACCCTTTAAAGATGCTAAACAGTATCGAAAGAAAGAAGGTATACCTACCAGAACCTACTACCTTCGATATTATTGAGAGGTTGAAGGTATCAAAAGCATTGGTAAAAGCAAAAAACACCTTAAGGTGGATCATGTGGAAAGGATTGTTGTTTAGCATCATCAAGTTTGGATAGATACTGTAGAGAACATGGAATCGAAGAAGCTTCATCACACACAACACAACACAACACAACACAACACAAGACAGCACACAATTGACATGAGAAGAAGATGCGCGATTCAGAGTTGAATCTTTTCAAAAATGCCGAAGAAAAAATTAAATTTCAAAATAAAACTGAAAATGAAAATGAAAATGAAATTTAATCAAAAGGAGAACAAAATGATTGCTAAAGAAATTGAAAAGAAGGATTTGTGATCTTGTCAATTGTAGATTTCCTTTTGGACAGCTGCAATTTTTGTAAGGAGAATTGGACTTGGACTTGGACTTGGACTTGGAATTGACTTTAAGTTGATGTTGTAGATCAGATCGAGTTGTGTGACTAGAAAACAACCGGAAAAACATACCGCCATATTAACAAAACTGATAAGATATTAACGGTAGTAAGGAGACAAGACGGTGGACATTAAAAGACACCAAAAAATCTTATATAAAAAGACCGCCGACAGGCAAGACAAGAAGCCATAAGAGATAAATCTGACAACAGAACAATGACGATGCAATTGAACTGAAAATTTTTAAGAAACGAATGCCGCCCAACAATGTGTCCACCATGCATTGCCATTCTACCAACTACTACTCTGTGATTCTGTGTGATTCTCCTTCCAACTCCATCATAACAGAACACCACCATCGATGAAGTCAATTCTGTTTCGATTAGAAGATGTAACCATCTCAGAACTGAACTGAACTGAACTGAACTAAACAGAACAGAACAGGGAACAGAGAACAGAATCAGCAAAGAACAGATCAGAGTCGTCGTCGGGTTGTTGGAGGTCTGTCTCTTTTGGAAGGACAGTCCGAAGGACAAGACCAGGAGTATACCATAGACTGAAGGAATTGACTGGAGCAAAATAAAAACAATGTTATAAATGATGATGAAGAGATGGAGGACAATGAGGAATCGACGGGAAAACGAGATACCGTCGTTTTTCAATCCAATGGCGACGGTTTAAAACAATTCCAACAACACACATACACACATATAATTCTAATACAAACACATGGAATCAGGACGACAACAAGACGTTCAACAAATATTGAACGAATATTCAACGAATATTGAACGAATATTTAACTGGTCTAATTTGAACGTGACATTACATGTTCGCCGAAACAATGACAATGATGATTGTTCTCTCTCTCTCTCTCTCTCACTCACTCTCTCTCTTATCAATTGAATTGAAATGATTCGTTTTCTCTGGAGGACCAAATTCTAATGGGATTCTCTTATCTGATGTGAAAATTGTCGTTTCACATGGACTGTGCTGTGTGGGGCTCATGGAGGCTTCTTCATTCCACAGGATTTTGCGTTACGTTTTCCAATGGAAATTCTAGCATTTCCATCAACTCCACTTGCATTCATCTCTGAACCATTCAAATGATCATCGTGATGTAGGTTTTTCTCAATTTAAATCGTATCAAACTCGGCCAATTCTCATCATTTACACCTCAAATGAAAGGTAATAATGTCCTGTGTGTGAATCGGTTGGATTCATCTTGGGAAACTTTGAATTCAACGAGATATCGGATGGGGAAGGGACACCAGCATTTTGACACATTTAAAAGAGTTAGGATTAACCAATTTTCATCATTTATACCTAAAATAAAAGGTAACAATGTCCTTAACGTATCTGTATTTAATTCATCTTGTTTAATTCTAAATTCTGGAAGTTACCAGCAAAACAAGTGACACGAAATCCAGTCATTTTTGACGCATTCATTCACATTTTCCTCATTTGAAACTGCTATGATTAACCAATTTTCACAAATTTTACTTCAAATGAAAGGTAACAATGTCCTTCAACTATCTCTATTTGATTCATCTAGTTTTGTTTTAAATTCAGGAAGTTACCAGCAAAAGAAGTGACACAAGAATCCCGACATTTTTGACACATTCATACACATTTTCCTTATTTAAAAGAGTTATGATTAACAAATTTTCATGATTTTTACCTAAAATGAAAGGTAATAATGTCCTTAACGTATCTGTATTTAATAAATCTTGTTTAACTCTAAATTCAGGAAGGTATCAGCAAAACAAGTGACACAAAATCCTGTCATTTTTGACACATTCATTCACATTTTCCTTATTTAAAAGAGTTATGATTAACCAATTATCATGATTTTTACCTAAAATAAAAGGTAATAATGTACTTCAGGTGATTAATTTAGGTTTAGGCTTAAAAACTCAAAATACACGGAGTCATCAAGAAAAGAACCGAGACTCTCCGTCGCTTTTGACAGATGCACTGGTGTCACATTTTCCTAATTTAAAACAGTTTTAATAAACTAATTTTTACAAATTTCACCTTAAATTAAAGGTAACAATGTCCTTAAAGTGATTCACCTAGGTTTAGGTTTGAAAACTCAAAATTCACAGAGTTATCGTTAAAAGAAGTGACATATGTTTTTGACACATTTTTCCATATTTTCGTCACTTAAATCTGTTTTAATAAACTAATTTTTACAAATTTCACCTTAAATTAAAGGTAACAATGTCCTGCTTACAATTGTATCAATATCATGTTGTAAATTTGAAAATTAAAGGAGTTATCTTCAAAAGAAGTGACACATGACAGCCGGCGTCTGACATTTGATTCATGTTTCTCTCATTCAAATCTGTTTCAATCGAAAAATTTTCACAAATTTTACATTAAATTCTAGAAAATCCTGTCCTGCATGTGATAAAATTGTTCTTTGAAAATAATTTTCACCTTAAATCCAAGGAAATCATGTCCTGCAAGTGGATAAGTGAGTTCCAGGTTTGAAAATGTGAAAATCATGCAGTTACCGTGTTGAATTTCTCACTTAAAGCAGTTCCAATCAATCGATTTCCATAAATTTCACCTTAAATCCAAACAAATAATGTCCTGCGTATGATGGAATTAGGTTTAGGTTAAAGAAATCAAAATTAAAACGAAGCGACACACCGTCGCATTCTACACATTTCTCATTTACATCGGTTTGAATGAAGTGAATTTAACAAATTTTACATTTAATTGAAGGAAATCCTGTCGTGCATCTAATTCAATTCGGTTTAGGTTGAAAAATTTTAAATTCATCGAGTTATCAAGGAAATAAGCGACACACTCCGACGCATTTGACGTTCATTCTTGAGGTGCATTTCGTGTCTATTGAATCTTTCATTAATTTCTACCTTAAATCCAAGGTGATAGTGTCCTGCAAGTGAATAGATTAAAATTCTGTCGTTAAATTACAAAATTTCTTCAAAAAATTAGAAATTCACGGAGTTATCACGGAATGAAATCTTCTACTCCGTCGCATTTGTGGTGCTCCTTGCCTGACATTTTCAACGATTTTCATAATTTTCACCTTAAATGTAAGAAAATACTGTTCCGCAGGTGTCTGCATCAGTTAAAAGTTGAAATCCAAAAAATTCCCATAATTTTTACCTTGAATCCATGAAAATCCAGTTCTGTGTGCTACACAATTGGATTCAAAATCCACGGATTTATCAAAAACTGAAGTCACCTACTCCGTCGCATTTCACATTCCCTGTATCACATATTTCCCAGTTAAATCGGTTTGAATCAAGCAACCTTTAAGATTTCTACCTCAAATCGAAGAACCCACTGCCTTCCGTGTGAATCAATTGAGTCCAGGTAGAAAAACCTAAAAAATTTTTACCCAAAACCCAAAAGATTCCGTCGCATTTTGTGATTCCTTTCGGTCAATGGTTCGTTATGGCATTCATGCCGACGTCAGTGATGTTGATTCGGAATTGTGACTTGTTTGTTGTGTTTTTATCAGTTCAAAACTATAAGATAAGATTTCTGAATGTTTTTCTATACAAAATCTTTAAGTAATTCTAACGAAATTCTAGTAAATCCGTCCCACGATGAAATTTTTCCGTCTTGCTAGCAGTTTGACAACCTGAAAATATTTTCATTACAATTTACAGTAATTACTACAAAACAATGCATGGAATTTACAAAATTTACAAAATTTACAAAATTTAAATGAATTTTCATGGAAAACAATTGAAAATGTTGAAAATATACATGTCCTGCTGTTGAAGGGATTTAAATCGTTTTCACATATCAATTGAAGTGTTTAAATTGAATTCTAGGGAAACGTCACAGGAATCATGTTGACCTGAAATTCAGGTAGAATCCTCTTGACCGTCGCTGGTTTCTTGAATTACAGAATGTTCTGAACGATTCCTCTTGCATCTAACGTCGGCAGATGAATTTTTCCAAAAATTTTCTTCACGACGGCAGTTTTTAATAGAAATCCAAAATTGTGACCCGCCGCAATGACTCAACTCCTGGTGTATTTTAAGAATTTCCAGTAAATTTAAGAATTTCTTTCAGCTCATCCAGAATTTTATATTTTTAGCAAAATTTCAACAGTTTTAGTGAGTGGAAAAATGTGAAAATTTCAAGTGTTACCTGGAAAATGTGTTAGTGAAAATTTTTATGCCCGGGAATTCTTCAAATTCACGACGGCAAATGTGGGAATCCAGTTTTAGTGACTTCTAAATTTGAATCTAAAAAGTTAAATGTGATTTAAAAGTGTTAAAAGTGTTAAAAGTGTGTTACAGTGAGTGTTTTAATCGTCGGAAAAGTTGGTGCTACGGATGACAGTCCTGAAGGATTCCTCGCTGTCAAAGAGATTATGTGAGAAATTTCAAGATTCAAAATGCGTCGGAACAATTGACAATGAAAATTTTCAAATTTTCCGTGGATATTTTCAAGTGCCACTCTCGTTTTCCTCAATTGAACGGAAGAAAATTCAAGTTTTCCCACCAATTTCAAATCGCACCGATTTTGACAGGCGTGACAACTTCACGACGGAACACAGGGAAATGTCAATTGTCAGCTGAACATTGAAAACTGAAAGTGCTGACAAGTGGAAATTTTGAGGAAAATCTAATTTTTAATGATTGGAATTTTTGAATTTCCCTTCTAAATCCGGAAAATGGTGTAAATTTTAGCGACGGTCAAGTTGAAAACGGAAAAATTGTTTCAAATCAATTCCGCACTGTGCTGACAAGCTGAATGCGTTTGGAGTCGGGAAAATTTGAAAATTCCATGAAATGAACCGAAATTTAAAAGTTTTGTTAAATAAAGTAAATTTTCCATGAATTTCCCTGCGGCAAATGGGAAATTTCAAAAGTTTTTAACAAAATTTTCACTCTCCAAATCGGGGTGAGTTCGCAGTGCAAAATTTAGGAAAGCGTTCAGGAAATATGAAACGTCAGAATTGTGGAAAATTATCAGTTTTATGGAATTTTCGGTAAATTACTGGATTTTCTGGGGAAATGCCGTGTTCAGGTTACAACAATTCATGAAATTTCAGGCATTGATCGTTTGTTTTTCAGGAAACTCGAAATTTTTCACTTCAAGCAAAGGAATCCTTCAAGGAAAATCAAACTTCTGAGACTTTTGGAACAAGGAAAATGTCAATGAGACTGAATCCTCTCATTCTTCTAGGATTTTCTTAAGAATCAACTTTTGAAAACCGGATAAATTCAGGAAAATAGAAGTTTTCAAATTCTTGAGACACGGATCCGCTCCAAGGCTACGTCGGCGACGGAATTCTCCAAGAGTCGAATGGACACAGAAATAGAAAATTGAAATTTTTGGTTTTAGGTCCATGTACAAGTCTTGTGACAATTGGAAAAACTCAGGAAAATAGAAGTTTTTCAATTTTCCCGGATTACAGGAACGAGACAACAGAAAATTTCCAAAACACTTGAAAACAAATTCAAAATCCGAGGATTTTTTCAAAATTTTTCACTGATTTCAACGTGTCAAAGGGAAATTCAATACTCTTGACCGCTAAAAGCGAAATTGAAAGACAAAATTTTTGAAGTTTCCGAAGCGCGTTGACACGAAATAAAAGTTTTCAATTCAAAATTTAATCATTGTCCGAAGGTTTTGGGCGATTTGGATGAAACGTGAGAAATTCAAATTTTCACCCGTACATCGACGTCCGAGACTTGTGACACTTGAACAAAAGTTGAATTCTTTCAATTCACTAAAAGTTTGAGCCTTAGATTGATGTCCGAGACTTCTGATGCTCGCAAAAAGCCAAAGAGACGAAGATTTTCATGTTCCCCGTGTGGTAAATGTTCAACAGCTAGAGACTTCCATGTGCTGAACGTAAATTTTTGTGTTTTCTGTATGTTAAAAGTCGAAGAAACATGAATTTTTGACTTTGTTTTTCAGAAACTATCGGGCATTGGAGTGGAGCTGAATCAGAAGTGAAAAAATTCAAGTTTTCAGTCAGAGATTGATGTATCTTTGAGATTTTCATGTTTTAGAATTGAAAAATTGAAAATTGTTGACTGTTCTAGACATTCCCAAGCGTGCTTGCGTTTGAATCAACTTCCAGGACACTTGAAAATCGGAAAAACAAGAGATTTTTGAATTTTTCAATCTAACGAATCTGAGAGAAATTAACAAATTCTAATTTTTAGGTTAGAATCGTGATGTGACAATCGGAAAATGTCAGGAAAATCACAGAATTTCGTGTTTCCTATGAGTGAGAAGCATAAGCAGGTATCATGCTTGCGTTTTCTAGAGATTCATAGCTTCCAGGACATTTCACAATCGGAAAATTTTAAAAGAACTAGAGATTTTTGAGTTTTCTAGAGATTCCCAAACGTTTAATTCAATTGCCTGTGTTTGAATCAACTTCCAGGACACTTGAAAATCGGAAAAAGTCGGAAAAACCAGAGATTTTTGAATTTTCCAATCTAACGAATCTGAGAGAAATTAACAAATTCTAATTTTTAGGTTAGAATCGTGATGTGACAATCGGAAAATGTCGGAAAATCACAGAATTTCGTGTTTCCTTAGAGTTAGAAGCTCAAGAGCTCGTATCCTTGCGTTTTCTAGAGATTCCCAAGCGTTGTAAGGACGAAGAAGTGAGAAATTCAAGTTTTCAGTATTGAATCAACTTCCAGAACATTTGACAGTTGGGAAAATGTTAGAAGAACAAGAGATTTTTGAGTTTTCTAGAGACTACCAGCTTCCAGGACATTTGACAGTTGGGAAATGACAGAAGAACAAGAGATTTTTGAGTTTTATAGAGACTACCAGCTTCCAGGACATTTGACAGCTGGAAAAATGTTGGAAGAACAAGAGATTTTTGAGTTTTCTAGTGACTACCAACTTCCAGGACACTTGACAATTTGAAAATATTAGAAGAACAAGAGATTTTTGAGTTTTCTTGAGACTACCAGCCTCCAGGACATTTGACAGTCGGGAAATGACAGAAGAACAAGAGATTTTTGAGTTTCCTAGAGACTACCAACTTCCAGGACATTTGACAGTTGGGAGAAGATAGGAAAAGTCGATTTCTTCGCATTTTCTAGAGACTACCAGCTTCCAGGACACTTGACAGTTGGAAGATGTTAGAGGAACAAAAGATTTTTGAGTTTTCTAGAGACTACCAGCTTCCAACACATTTGACAGTTGGGAGAAGATAGGAAAAAGCCGATTTAGAGGTTTCCAAACTTCCAGGACACTTGACAATTTGAAGATGTTAGAAGAACAAAAGATTTTCGAGTTTTCTAGAGATTCCCAAAAGGAAGAAACTCGAGGTTTTACTGTTGAATCAACTTCCAACACATTTGACAGTTGGGAGAAGATGGGAAAAAGCCGATTTAGAAGCTGTCAAACTTCCAAGACACTTGACAATTGGATTTTTGAGTTTCCCAGAGATTCACAAGCGGAAAATCGAGTACCTTCGGTTTTAAAATCTCATTTGACTATCAGCAAAAGTATCCTTTTGTGAATTCCATAGATTGAATGTAAATTTGACACCCGCGAACCCGAACCCGATCCCGAAGTGGCAGACCTCCGATTCCCATGATAATCCATGGCCGCCTAGTGAAATAAATTCACTGATATCGAAGTCGAAGTACTCTGAAGCGATAAACAGTTGCCGATAAGCAGAACGACAATTCGCACTGAATTTTCCCAAAAACCTAAACGAAAAACGCACAAAAACGTACATATATTTCTTGTTATATTTTCTTAAACTTCATTAACATTGAATTTTCGCTTTTCTTTCAGTTAATAAAAGTCACACAATCCAGATAAAAGTCTGAAAATCTTTCGGTTTTTTAACGCCATATCTTACTGTGATGGTGCATTGAAGTCACTGATAGCATCGAAAATGGGTGGAAAAAGGGAAAATAAAAGAAACAGAAAGATAAAAATATAAAAACAGATAAAAGAAATGATGTTAAAGAAGTTGGCCAAGAAATAACCAAAACTAAAACTAAAACCAAAACCAAAACCAAACTGAATTGAACTAAAGTCTCAAGTGAAGTGAAGTCTTCTTGAGATCTGACTATGAAATCTCGTAAATCTTTTCGCCTTTTTCTCTAAGTGAACTGTTCGTCGCTTCCTTTAAGTTAACGTCACATTTAGATGCAGATGGATGTCTGTTTAGGTCGTGAATCTTCATCTTATTTCAAATCCAATCAAAACAAACCAAACAAGGTACATGCAACAATGAGGACATAAACAATCTCATCACACCGGAAACTTTTATTTTCAATTAAATTCAATTACATCTAGCCTAGTAGTGTAAGTGTACCTGCAATTTGAATATTCATTTTGTAATTAATAATTAATTTATTAAAAAATTTTACCACATTTCTCTCATTTTCTCTCTCTCCTGAATTTGAATTTGAGTTGATATTGATTATGAGTTGAGTTGAGTGGATCGTATCGTATCGATTTCCCGATCATGTCACATTAATTCTGTAATTCTTACAAGAATGACTCAAATTCCCTTTAGATAGCATCGGATTTCCAATAAAAATTCCAATGCACCCATGAGATCGCACTTCCACCTGCTTTAGTTCTTTTGTTTTCGTTGCATCTCATTCGCTCTTGATCACATTCTATTGAGCACGATCGAGATGGAATCAATCCATGTATGCATGCATGCATCAATGATCTTCATACGATCCGGATCCATCCACATGTTGTACGTATATATGAATCCAATAGGATCTGATCGATTCACATTATGGGTTACCTGTTGTATAAAATTTACGTTCATATTGGAATCAACATAAATTCCTGTTGCATCATGATGCAATTCATATTAGATCACGTGGAATGTAATTTATTAGTATCGTGACTAATCGAATTAGATTCACATTAATCAAATTTGAATTTTATTTTCACTCTGACTCTGAGTCTAATTGTATTCTTTTGCTTACTCCAATAGAACAGAACTGTCAAATCCCATACATTTATTCGAACAAAAATAACTCGGAAAAACAACTGGGTTTAATTTACTCCACTACAAAAATGGTTGAGCTAGAAATATCAAGATGGCCACATGAGCTGTATTCTTTTGTTTACTCCAATAGAACAGAACTGTCAAATCCCGTACATTTATTCGAACCAAAATAACTCTGAAAAACAACTGGGTTTAAGTTACTCCTCTGCAGAAATAGTTGAGCTAGAAATATCAAGATGGCCACATGAGCTGTATTCTTTTGCTTACTCTAACAGAGTAGAACTGTCAAATCCCATACATTTATCCAGAGCAAATCAATTCTCGATAATAACTGAGATTAATTTACTCTACTACAAAAATCATTGAGCGAGAAATATCAAGATGGCTACAACAGAGCAGAACTGTCAAATCCCATACATTTATCCGAACAAAAATAACTGGGTTTAAGTTACTCCACTACAAAAGAGGTTGAGCTAGAAATATCCAGATGGCTACATGAGCTGTATTCTTTTGTTTACTCCAATAGAACAGAACTGTCAAATCCCATACATTTATCCAGAGTAAATTAATTCTCGATAATAACTGGGTTTAGTTTACTCCACTACAAAAGTGGTTGAGCTAGAAATATCAAGATGGCCACATGAGCTGTATTCTTTTGCTTACTCTAACAGAGTAGAACTGTTAAATCCCGTACATTTATCCAGAGCAAATTAATTCTCGATAAACACTGGGTTTAATTTACTCCACTACAAAAATGGTTGAGCTAGAAATATCCAGATGGCGACGTGGTCCTTGCTGCGAGCCTAGATTTTTCTTTAAATTCCACAAAATTACAATTTCTTCAAAACTGTCATCTGAAAATTTAAATTCAAGTAATATATGAATGTGAACTGAAGTTGGTTGAAGTTTGTAATCTATCGAGAGCAAGTCCGGGCTGTTCTTTTGCTACTTTAGATTTGCTGACCAAGAGAATTCATCATTTTCCCGCTTAATTTCTAAAAATTACATTCGAATCGAATACACATACGTGCGGAAAATGATCTGAAAAAGACACGGAAAAGGGTGAAGAATGTCCTTTTCACGGGAAAATACGAAAATTTACCGCACCTTGTCTCTGGAAAATGGGCACATATCCTTCATTTCCGTTTCAATACATGTATCCTGTTTTGTTTCTGTTTTGTTTTGTTTTCCACCTCGTTTTGTTAAAGGTTCAGGTGTTTGTAATGATGTAAATGTGAAAAACACGTAAAATTCCAAAAAAATTTCATCAAACCTACGTACATTTGCCGCCATTTTACGTAAAAATGTTCCCTCTTGTTGACGTTTCCCTACACAACCACCTACCACCGTCACTGTTGTTTTCCTTGTTTTTCCTTCATTTTCCTCATGATGACGACAATGACGATGGAAATGAAAATGATTATACAAGTAAAATTGTTAAATTCGGAAATTGTGCATTGCATTGTATGTAATCAAGACGAAAATTACTTTAATTTCATCATAATTAATGCATGCCAGTTGCGAATTCAATGTGAAAGTGCCTGAATGTCACTCAAATGTGAAGTTGTCTGACATTTTGATTTTGATGTTGATTTCGCTTTCAAAAATGACATTAAAGACATTTTACTTAATTATTTGTAATTATTATAATTTCAAATTATATTTTGTTAATCAAATGAATTGAATTGAATTGAAATTGAAATTGAATTGAATTATGCATTATGCTCGTTGTATGCACGCAAATCACAAATTCACAATTCGAAAAGAATTTCAAAGAAAACTTCGTCTCCACTTTCAACCCTATCATCATTTAAATTCTTACTTTAAATAATCCGTTTTAATTTGCAAAATCGCATTAAGTTTTTTAACTGAAACGTTTTTTTACCCTTAAACCTTAAAACCTTAAAACCTACTGTTGTAAACCTTTAAAAAGAAAAGTTTTAAAACTTCTTAGGATTCATTGATTGTGGGTTTAATCCGCCTTAGGTTAGTTTTGTAGTGGTTTATTTCTTTTATAATTTTGTCGTTGAATTTCATTCGTTGGAAATTTCCATTCGCACCTTAACCAATGTGGTAATGATGATGATGATGATGATCACGATGATGATACATTTCATCTTATTTCTAGAATTAGATTTTGTTTCTAGTAGGTACATATATTTATCCTGTGATTATCACACTCTAACCTGATTCTGTTGTGTTGTCTTGTGTTGTGTTGTGTTGTGATGAAACAACCGCATTGTCATGTGCATTCATATGTGCACGTATCCTCAATTTGTCGCCATTAAGAACTACTTGGTTTTAACGAAGTAATGCCAACACCTTTTTCAACAATTCCATTGGATTGCATTGGATTGCATTGGATCGTCTTGTCTGTCGCCTTGTCGCCATCGTCATCATCTCTTAGTCGCATCTTAGTTGCTTGTATTAAAACTAGAACTAGAATATAGGTACTACTAAGTTAAATTGTTGTCTCTAGTTTACAACCTTTAGTCCATGTATGGAATGACATGTCAGACTGTTTGTTTGTTTGTTGCCTGTTCATTTGTTCATTGCCTGTCGATTGTTTGTTTTTGTTTTAAGTTTAGAACTTGATGATATGAGGTGTGTAGGAAATTTGAAATTGAATTTTTGTTAAAGTTGAAAATAATTTTCTGTTAAAAAAATTAAATAAAATAAAATATAAACGTTTTGTTCTTGTTACTGTTTTACTGGATACTGGTTACTGGATACTGGTACTGGTTACAACAGTAGAACGGTGTCCACCTCCTTTATTTTTTCATCTCTCTTCTTGTATTCCGCTGCGTTAAACCAAACCAAACCAAACCAAACCAAAACCATACTTGGTGCCATACCATACTCATTATTATATCTATATGTTATATTATATACAACTTACACTCGTCATCATGATGTGCTGCTGCTGATGCTGCGTTGGATGTAAACTCCTAATTATAAAAGCCTTTAGGCAAATTCCAATCCGAACATTGCAGGACACGAGATGACACCAGTACAAGGTATAATGAACTGATGGTCACCAGATGTGGTACACTATAAAAACAACAAAATACTTTCTCATATATATAGTATAGTATAGTATAGTATATAGTATATAGTAACAACATATCTATATCCAATTCATATAACACAAAACACACATAGTGCACACTCCTTTTGTCATCATCCATGGTCCGTCGTTTTGTGTCGTTTTGTGTCGTGTTGTGTCGTGTGTTACGGTATATTTCAGCCATGATTTATTCTCACACATGCCGTAGATGGTGTTGTCTCTTTCTCATGTTTGACGTTTTGCCAATTTGTGAATGGGGGTCGCTCGATTAAATCTTATCTTTGACCTTTACACACTTGAGACTTTTATAAATTTTTTTTTGTTTTTTATTTTTAAATTTAAATTTTTGAATATCACATAACACATGACACATGACATATAAATGATTTGTGAAGTCATTTTTAAAATTAACCGTAAAATTGTTGTACTAACAAGATTCATTTTGTCTCTTCCTCTCTGTTTCTCTATTTGCTGTCATTCAGAAGAGAAACAATAAGCTCAGAGTTACGTAGAAATAAGCTCAGAGTTCCGTAGAATGCCGGTATGGTATTGAGTTAAAGTTATCAGTTTGTTGGTAACGCAAAACTTCGAATATCTAATAGACGATAAGAAACTTGTTATATTCTCATAGTGAACTGTTATACTTTTATATTTGTCATATTTTACGAGAGGATACTATTATGTAGTTCCGTCATTCAAAGTTACACAAACTTTTGACAACTTTAGAAGCGCATATCTCACGAACTATTTGCGTAAATGAAAAATGGTCTGAAAACTGTCAAATTTTGTCAAATTTTGCTACCAAGAGGGTAACTCTCACAGTGTGAGTGAACATCTGAAAATAGTACGGGGACGAAAATTCGGTAACTTTTAGTAAAAAGATGTACTAGACATTAACAATTTTAAAAAATGTTCAAAAATCATAATAATAAATAAACAAATTTAAAGTGAAATTAACAATTGTCAAATACATGCATTTGACAGTTTTCAGGATTTACTGAACCAAATTTGTTGGTAGCAAACTGAGCAATTCCTCTTCTTCTATTTTCTCTTATACGGAAACGCAAAACTGTCAAGTTCAAAAATCCAAAAATTGTTGTCCCTCAGATACATGTATGGAGTGACACTCTTAATAAAACTTTTTTCGGTACTTTTACTACTGCATCTACATCTAACGGTTCACAGGAGACACCTTACTTCTAAATTTCATCCATATAGTCCCAATAGTGTCCGATACCATGTACTTTTGGTATCGATACTTTCAAGGAAGTATCAAGTACGTAAAAATGATGACGATGATGATCGTGCAAATAACATGATGTTTGATATTTGTTCATCTCGTTAGAAATGTTTAACGAGCTACACAGCATCACGTCACTTTTGACGTTTTATTAGTATAACAGTTAGCATGTATTATTACAGTCCAAATTGATTGTTGACATTTCGAATTTGAATTAGATGTAGAATTTTCCAACAATTTGGTTTTTATCAATTTGATTATAATTTTTTAAACTTAACAACACTAGAATAAAAAGAAAAATAAATATTTATTTTAAAATAAAAGTGCATCATTCTACTTCTCATATTTATGTTTGGTTTCTATCCCTCTAATCCAAACATGTGAAATTTTTGTGCAGATTGTCGTCGCCACCGAACCGATTCGATTCAGTAAACCAAACCAAACTAAACCAAACCAAACCAAACCAAAGTCAAGTCAGCAAACAAAAATAATACATATCATCCATGTTGTTGATGTTGCTGTTACTGTTACTGTTGCTGTTGTTGCTTTGCTGTTCCTTTAAGAATTCATTCAATTCTCAATTTCATTTTCTTAAGTTTTTAGTTGTTTTTATTGAATTCCTCCAGTATGTTGTATCAAGAAAAACCAGACACATCATTCGCAGCAAACCAATTTAATCTGGAAAATAAGAAGAAAATAAGATGAAGAAGTGAAAAATTTTTTAAGAAAATTCGAAAAACTTATGCTTTTAAAAATAGTTTCTTCTTCATTTTTCCCATTTTTCCCATTTTTCATTTCATTTCACTAACAATAAACTACCGACAACTGATCGAGAGCTAGATCCAGAATCAGATCCAGATCCAGATCCAGAGCCTAAAACTTAGAGTGTCTGTTCCTTCAGTTTCGTCTTCTCAAACTTCAACTTGACTTGAGTCAGTCTTCTTCTGCTCGAGTCTCACCATCAGCAAGACAGACAGACGATCGAGAGACGATCGTTGTCTTCTAATACATGATCTAAGATTTTGGAAAAAAAACAAAAAAAAAAAAAAAAAATTTTTTTTAAATTTTTCTTTTTTAAAACGCACAGAATGATTTATCGGTTTCATGATTTTCTCAAGAAAATCTTAAGATAAAAAAAAAAGAAATTTTTTTTTTTCGAAATTTTTTTGAAAAAATTATTTTTTTTTTTCCCCCATTTTGTGCTGCACGAAATTGAAATTATCACACACGAAAAAAATAAAAATGTTTTTATTTTTTTTATATTTTTTTTTTTCAAAATGGAAACGATCGCGTCGTCGTTTCTTTTTTATTTTTATTTTTTTTTACACAAAAATGAACGATAAATCTCGTAACGAGACGAATACTATGAAAGTTAAAAAACCCAACATCAAATCATGTTATATACGGGCATGGGCTTTTAACGTTAATGTACATTGTACAAGAAAAACAAAATCCAAAAACCCAAAATCAAAAACCCCAAAGATGATGTGTAGGAGTTTGATTAGCATTGGATTTTTGCTTGATTTGAAATTTTTGTATATTTTCATCATCATCATCATCATCATCGTCGTCATTATCATCATCATTATCACAGTGTATTCCTCCTATTCCATGTGATATCCACCTTCGGCTGTGTGGACTGTGTCGGCGATCATGGTAACCCTTCTTTATTCACATTGAAATCAAACACTTTCAGCTTATCAGAAAAATGTCTGCGTCGAATGCATTTAATTTGTTTCGTCTTCTTTAATGTAAATTTGTTCGTTATATATGTTATTTTCATATAATATATATGGGGATATACGTATAATCAAGAATGATATTATTTTGTGGTCATGTATCGTTGATTCGTTCGTTGCTGTAACCGGTGGTTGGTTGCCTGTAGCTCCAACTGTCACTTGGACAAATTTATGATTCTTTTAATTCTCTTTTCATTTTTATTTATTTTCTTAAATGTTACCTTTACTTTACCTTTACTTCACCTTACTTGACTTGACTTGACTTGACTTGTCCATCACACCAATACACTATACTACTACCTAACTATAAACCATGATCATCATCATCATGATCATGATCATCAGCCGTCGTTGAAATGCCACATGAATGTATAATTTTTTGATTCTGATTCTAGTTCTGATATCAGCTTCATAACATAATAATAATTAATATGAATATGATCTTGTCTTCTAGTTTTATCAATCCGTAACACTCAGGAAGAAGAACCACCAGATCCGCAACTTATGCGTCTTGATAATATGTTAATAGCAGAGGGTGTAGCTGGTCCAGAGAAAGGTGGTGGTGGTGCTGCTGCTGCATCAGCTGCTGCGGCTAGTCAAGGTATAATTCAAATGTTAAATTGTCGAAATGTAATGGAAATGAATTTCATTCAACGGAGAATTGGATTCACTCTCTGAAAGCGGGGAAAATTCATTCGGGACACAGAATGAAGTTCTCTGAGAATGGGATTCACTCTATGAATATGTATCAATTTTCAATACTATTTGCTAATATAATACAATCGGTTTTAGGTTCATCATTATCAATTGATGGAGCTGATAATGCAATTGAACATTCTGATTATCGTGCAAAACTAGCACAAATACGACAAATATACCATCAGGAATTGGAGAAATACGAACAGGCGTGTAACGAATTTACAACGCATGTAATGAATTTACTTAGAGAACAAAGTCGTACCAGGTATAATTTATATCAATATATGATTTGTGTAATTGAAATTTTAACAATATTTTACTCATTTTAGGCCTATCACTCCAAAAGAAATTGAAAGAATGGTACAAATCATTCATAAAAAATTCAGTTCAATTCAAATGCAATTAAAACAATCAACATGTGAAGCTGTAATGATATTACGTTCGAGATTTTTAGATGCTAGACGAAAACGTCGTAATTTCAGTAAACAAGCATCGGAAATATTAAATGAGTATTTCTATAGTCATTTGAGTAATCCCTATCCATCGGAGGAGGCAAAAGAAGAATTAGCAAGAAAATGTGGTATTACAGTAAGTATATTACATGCTGCTATATGCAGTATAACTCGATGATAAACGCAATTAGCTGTGATCAAACACATATGTTTGAACTGTCAAAATTAACCGACTTCTCACCATCACATTGAATACATATTCATGTATATGTTACTTGTTCATTGCAATAGAGTTTATCAGAGTTGTACTGTATACAATATATTAGTATTATATATATGTACATATATGTTAATTGAATTTTCTCATTTGATTAGGTGTCACAAGTATCAAACTGGTTTGGTAATAAACGTATACGTTATAAGAAAAATATTGGTAAAGCACAAGAGGAAGCAAATTTATATGCAGCGAAAAAGGCAGCTGGTGCATCACCTTATTCAATGGCTGGACCACCAAGTGGTACAACAACACCAATGATGTCACCTGCACCCCCACAAGATTCAATGGGTTATTCATTAGGATCTGGTGGTTATGATCAACAGCAACCATATGATGGTAGTATGGGTTATGATCCAACAATCCATCAGGATCTGAGTCCTTGAGGACGGTATTTTGATAAATTTTAAAAATAAAAAAATAAAAAACAAACAAAAGAAATTTTGAAAATATAAAATCTATATAAAAATGAAACAAAAAAAAAAAAATCATTTACAAAAAATAACAAAAAAACACAAAAATGAGATAAAAACAAAACCGAGATATACGTACGTTTATAAATATTATTACATATATATATGTATAAATAAATAAATATATATATATATATATATATAAATATAATAATAATAATATAATAATGTTTTAATTTTTATTGATTAGGTTGTAATTTATAAAAGAAAAACAAAACAAAAAACAAAAATGATAAAACAAAACCAATATTTTTCTTTATTATTTCTATGGAAAACGTTTTTATTATTAATTATAATTTTAAATTTAAATTTAATTTGTTTTATTGTTCTTCCTTAAAAAAAAACAACAAATGTATTATTTCAACTTGTTTTCGTTAATTAGATTTTGTTTAAATATATATTTATAATAATGAATTATCATATTCGTTTCATTTGTTCAGATATTGAAGAAATTCATTTTTTAACGTTTAAATTTGTTCATTTTCAACTAAATCACAAACAATTTGTGTCTTTATCTGAACAAGCAATTTAATGAATTTTAATAGAAAAGCAATAAATTATTATTTGAAATTTTATTTTTTAATCATTTCATTTTTTAAAAACAAACTTTAAATTTTTATAATAAGAAACAGAAGATATACAAAAATGTAACGTAAATAAAATAATAACGTAAAGAAACTTTTTCTAGAAAGTACGAAAATTCAATGTACGTAAAAATGAATTAGTGAAATCCAATGGCAATGACAAACATGATATATATATTATATAAATCAAATTGAAACACATCATCATCGGTGATTGATTAATTAATTAATTAATTAATTAATTAATTTTATTTAAAATGAATTGAAATGAATTGAATTGAATTGAATTAATTAATTAATTAATTAAGACAGACAAACATAACACATAAACGTATACTAAAAAACTCAAGCAACTTTTTTTCGTAATTAAATAATAAAAAATCATGATGATGTTTAATTATTATTAACATATAAATTGAAAAATGGAAAAAAGAAAAATTTTTTAATTTTTTATTTCATTTTTTCAACTTAAATGTTTTCTAGTGGATTTTTAGAATGCCATTTGCTGAATAGTATTTTTAACAAACGAAATTAATAATTATTAAAAATCAATTTTTCTTAGCTTTAGTACTAATACATGAGGAAAAAAACATTTGGAAAATTTTCAAAATTCAAAACAAATTTATTAATTATAATATACAAAAACCAAACAAACGCTTACGTTCGTATACGTTCTTAAAAATATATATATTTAAATGATATATACATAATTTTAGTGATAAAAACATAATATTAAATTGTATTTGATGGGGATTTATAGTAGATATACATATATGTGGCGGGGGGGAATGTGTGTGTGTATATTTTGTGTGAATTGTATGCTTGAATTTGTTATTTTTAAGTGAATTATATTTAAAATTAGTGAATAAGTTGAGAAATAATTTATTAAATATTCGTTATATTAATTAATAATACGTTTTCGTTAAAGTTTGTTGTGTACATGTTGGATTGATATCTAGAAACCACCAGCGACATCTATACCAATTATAAAATCCACATAAACTTTTATAGAAGCATTTAATTTTTGATCACATTCCATTTGTTAAATGTTTTAAAAATGAATTTTACCCCGAAAGAAATAAACTATTATACATATACATATATGAGACACATCCCGCTACTAATAGCTACTTGTATTCAAATTATCTTATAACGAATCTTCGTTTTTATTTCGTTAAATGACGTCTTCCATTTTGATTTGTTATGTAGTATTCACGGATTTTCTATTTAAAGTGGAATTACATCACGTTTTTATAATTGCAGGATCATTTCCTGTAATCCTTAAGCCCTGTTACATTTACTACTCTTTTCTCACACATTTATTTTGACATTTCCCTTCAAAATGTCTGCCAAATGTAAATAATTATTATTTTATTGTATATATATTTTGAATAATTCTTATTATTATTATTATTAGTTGCTGGTCAACGTACATTCACATACGAAAAATTCATTTCTCAAATATTGGATTTTAATTTTTCCATAAATTATGTGATGACGTGGATGTTTTTCATTGTGATTTTTCTTCCTTTCCTCTTCCGTTTATCATTTCGAGTTTTTCACTTCTATCATAACTGTCAAATTATGTAAATATATTTCATTTTCTGAGTTGCTGGTCAACACAAATTCTCACTCATCATTTCTATTCCTCTCTTTTCTCTCTATTATTTCATGATGTGTAGTAGTAGTGGTGGTGCGTTAAGTATTAGAGTTGACTGAAGTCGTCAGGTCGGGTTTATTTTTTTCGTCCCGGGCATGACGTAAAACTGCGTCCATTCTATTTTCTTTTGTCTTTCCGGCAATAATATTCATGAATACGTCATTTTCTTGCAACGGTATTGTATAGAGTTTATTGAAGTTTTGTTTTTTTTTAATTTTTTTGGTACCATTGTTTAGTCGGAAGCTTTTTTGGCGGGATGATGACCTTATGACATTCACAACTTTTCATAGTTTTCATGGAAATTGCATTTAATTAATTTAATTTGAATAGAATAGAATAAATAAGAGAAGAGGATTGATTTTGAAAATTGTTTAAATAAAAATTTCCACAAACATTCGCTCCACAACATCTTTTGAGGGTTGAATATTAAGTTTGTTTATTGTTTTTATCCCCAATTACATCATACCAAATGACTTGAAACGAGACTGAAACGGTAGCCATTAAAATTAAGTTAAATTTTCTTATTGAATAATTTAAAATTCCACTCTCAAATGATGGATTGTGAGGTAATAAATGAAACAGTTTAGGAAGTTTTACGCCATTTTTCGTTATATGATTTTATATATGATATATATTTAAATAATTCAAATGATTCCTTCTATCTTTTTTAAATAAATTTTATTTAGAAAATCACAAATTCCCGAATAACAAACAGCAACAGTAGCACAACAAACTTTTTCAATTTTTTAACAAAATTTAATTAAAAAAAACAATCAAGTTGAATTTATTTTGTGAAATTTATTATTAAAATTATTATTATTATTATTATTATTATTATTATGTTAAATAAAAATCAATTTCAAGCACACAGACACACGAATCGGTTGGAAAATTTCGAAGCTCTATATAACACGTTCTGTAACAACAAAAATTAACATGAAACTTTGTCCAATTTAACAACAAACAATTTGTCTCTCGTCTCGTCTATAGTAAGGTATCCGGAAGGGCTGTGAAACACTGCTGACAAAAATCACTTGTCAAGGTTAGGATATAAGAAGCAAAATAAGCAAAATAAAATTTTTTAATTAATCATTTATTTTGTGGGGTAGATGCATCATCTTGCCAATAATAATTCATTCATTCATACTGGGTTTAATTTGTTCTATAAAATGATATTATATAGTAGAATGTTATTATTCATATCTAAACAGCACTTTAATTGACTCATTCAATTTATTTTAATTAAAACTTAAACATTATCTCGTGTGCCAAACAACGAAAAAACAAATAAATTACATTAAATTAATTTAATTTGAGAATTAATTTTAATTTTAAAATATATTTAATTTGTAATTAATATCAAATCGATGAAGCTTTTTCAAAATCATTTATTTCATTTCGTTTATTGGATATCGTGCCTTATTTGCATTGATTATTATTTTTATTGAATGTAAATAAAATTAATTTAATTTAATCATTAATTATCAAATTTCAATTGAGTCAAGTGTGAAAATTTTTGCTCAACACAAACACATCACATCATAATAATTAATTTTTGCTTAATTTAATTTTGCTTTCAATTTCAAATTACAACAAATTACAAGAAAATTTCAATAAAATACAGTAAAATAAAATAAAATAAAATAAAATAAAATAAAATTATATTCTAGCATTTGACCAACACATTTTTCCAAAAAAAAAAAAAACAATTGGTGCTGAAAAATTTTAAGAAAAACTAAAAATAAAAATAAATGTAATTTTAATCAAACTATATACGTAATATGCAGCTGCGATAACTAAAACACTTTGTTTTCTTATTTAAATTAATTAAATATGCTAGAAATTAAATGAGAAATTTATTAATTAATTAATAAAAATTTATACAAGAAGAAAAGTACAATTTACTTCAATTTCGAGAGCTTAAAATGATGAGCACAATATGTAATTAGAGAAATATAATTATATAAAACACACACACACACACCATACACATGTACACATATACACATTGCGCTTAAATTTAAAAAAAAATTTAAAAATTAATTATGGCACGTAATAAATGAACAAAAATTTTTCTTAAAAATCAACAGACACAATCATGTGGACACAAGGTTTCGAACATTTTTCCAACTGATCATATCAAAATTGTGTCGTTCCCCCTAACCCCTAACCCCTGCTACTACATAAAAATACGAAATTAATAAATTTAAATAATAATAATTATATTATTATTGTTGTAAGCTTGATTTTTTAGTTGCGTTCGAGGTAAATTCAGTAAAAATGAGAAAATATTCACAAATTATTGTTTTATTATTATTATTATTATTATTATTACAATTATTATTAATAACATTGTATTATTGTATTGTAGAATAAAATATTTTAATTAATTGTTTTTAAGTAATAACAAGACAAATTAACAAACAGAAATTTCAAAATCAACAAATTTAAATTGAATTGAATGAAAATTGAAAAAAACTACAGTCATAAATTTCTTGTATAACGATATGTTAAGGATTTTATATAGAGAAAAGGGAATTTTTACTATTTAACAAAATAATAAAGAAGAATTTCATTTCTTTTATCATCGATTTTTAAAATTAACATTTAGGAATTACTACAATGATAATAAAAACTAATAATGATTAAATGAAATTCAAAATTCAAAAGCTAAAACAAAACACAACAAATGACGTAATGATATATAATAAATATATTGTAATAATTAAATAATTAATTATTCCCGACTTGATTCTTGAAATTGAAAAATTGAAAAATTGAAAAATTGAAAAATTCAAAAATGAAAATTGAAAATTTTAAATAAATTGTATTGAAAAATGTAATTTTAAAAAAGAAATGATTAAAACGATAACGTAAACTGAATTGAATTGCATTCAAGAGAATAAATAATATTATTAATAATACTATAATAATACTATACGAAAAAGAAAACTAATGTATACCCAAATTTTTCAAAGAAAATCAACTTTTTGGACAATATTTTTCTTTGTTTTAGTGCATAAATGATTAACAAATAAAAACATATAAAACATATTTATGGAAAAAATATATATATATGAAATTAAATTTAAATTCAATGAAAAACAAAAAACAAAATGGTGAATGATTAAAAAATAAGGTTTTTTCGAATCGAATATGATGATAATGATAATGATAATGATAATGATAACTATTGATTTATGAATATTTTTGATGAAAGCAAGCTTAAAAAATAAAATGGAAAAAACAAAAAAAAAAAAAACATGAACCTAGTGAAGAGAAAAAGTAAAAATATCTCAAATTGTATACGATAAAAAAAGAAAATTAAATGTTATTAAAAAATATATATAAAATTTAAAAAAAAAAAATCCAAAAAAATTTAACGTTATTGTTTTTTCGTAGTAATGGAAGGTTATTTTGTATACATTTATTTATTATTAAACTTAATATAAATTAAAAGAAAACTATATGAGAAAATAAAAAATAAAATCAAATCAAATAAAATAACAATTTTTTCTATAATTATTATTATATTATATTATATTATATTATATTATATTATATTACATGTGAACTAATTAATATTTTAGCGAAATTTACACGCAAAATGGTATTTATTAATAAATGATTAAAAATACTTAATGAAAATTCTGATTAATTATATACATTTGAAATGAGAAACGACAGAATTGATGAAATTTCTTTATTAAAAATTTTTAATTTTTAATTTTTCAGTTTTAATTTTTAATTTTTATTTAAAATGTATGTTCACAACAAAAAAAAAACAATGACGATGATTTTTATGTTAATTTTGATTTTCTATGTTAATAACAAATAGAATAGTACGTGATTTATTTTTATTATATTATTTTTAACATTTAAAAATATGAAAAAATAATGAAAAAATATGAAAAAATACAAAAAATAAAAACGTAATAAAGTTAAACAATGAAACAGAAATGAAAAGAATGAATTTAAGTCCAATTTTTTAAATGTAGTTAAATATGATTTTAATAATAATTTTAATTTAATTTAATTTTATTTAATTTTATTATAATTTTTTTTGGATTATTATTCATTATTATTAAAAAACAAAAAAAAAAAAACAAAACAAACAAACAAACGCTGTATATATCATTTCCATGTGTATGTGAATCGATTTGAGTTTTTTCAAATTGTCTTGAACCGTGTCACAGTTTTTTTAATTAAATTTTTTAATATTTTTAATATTTGAATTTTCTTAATTTGATGTTCAATGAAAACGAGAAAATATTAAAATCAATTTAATTCAATATCAAATAATTTAATATGTGTGTGTGTAAATATAGAATGAATTTTTTTAATTAATAAATAATTAATTATAATTATAATTTGAAATTTGAATTAATTGTGTGCGGGCGGGTGACATGGTTCGATTCGATTTATAATAACGATACAACCACGGACATAATAATAATAATAAAGTAAATTAGATTTGCTTTAATATATATTATACTTTCCATTTAATTAAATATTATTTCGTTTTTTAATTTTTAATTATTTTTAAAAACAAAAACACAACTAATGAAACTATGTGAAACAAACAAGTACGTAACGATTGTATACAAGAACCGAGTATACAGAAACTAAATTAACAATATATATATGTATATATATTTATATATATATATATATGTGTATTTAATCGTTTATATAAATATTATATATATAGAACTGTATGTATATAAGATTGCGTATATATATTAAATATGATTATATACATGCAAATATGCATAAATAAAATAATTGTAATGGATATGAACACTTTGTATACTACCATAATTGATTAATTAATTAATTAATTAAATAATTAATAAAACAATTTAATTAAATGTAAAAAAAAAACAAAAAATTACAAAATTCAAATGCAATATTTTTGAAATGGAAAAATTATAAATAATAAAAATAATACTAATGTAATAATAATCATGTTATGTTCCCTTATTTTATACAAAAACAAATATTTAAAAATGAAAATAATAAAAATTATAATAATAATGATAAATGCAATGTCTTAAATACGAAATGAACTTCCTTAAAAACAACAACAGAGAAACAACAGATTATAATAAGTTAATTAAATATATACAAAAAAGAAACAATTCAACACAAACAATATGTATACATATATATATATAAAAATATAAATTATATATATATATATAAAAAGCAGATAGCAATTGTAGGTTATACAAAAATACAAAAAATGCAAAAAGTAAAATATATAAAATAGTTAATTGCCTCTTAGGAAAAACTGAAAACTGAAAACTGAAAACAGAAAACTGAAAACTGAAAACTGAATGATAACTAACTGATAAATGAAATGAAATATACAACATGCATATATACACACTACAATAATAATAATAATAATAAATATAATAATAATAATAATTAATTAATTAATAAATAATAATAATAATAATATATACATTATCCAACCGAAATATATATGTATATAAAATTGTATACAGAAAAATAATAATTAATGCATTCATAAATATTTAATTAAAAAAAGAAAAAACAACAACAACAGAACATGATACTAAACTCTAAAAAAAAACGTACAATTTTTAAACATAACTACATTTAAGCTAATTAATTATTAATTATTAATTATTAATAATTATAACTATTAATTATTAGGAAATAAATTTAACGAATAAAAAGTATACGATAAGTGAAGTAAAACACAAAAAACCAGAAAAACTACAATTTAAAAATTAAAAATTAAATCAAATTGAAAAAAAAAAACAAAAACAATTAAATAATGATAATGATAATGATGATGTTAAATAATTAATTTCATTTAAAATAAAATGAAAAAATGAAAGAATTAAATTTAATTAATTTTTTCGTTGATTTTTCGTTTTATATATATTTCCTCTATTTCTCTTTTTCACTTTCTCTCTCAATCTCTCATTCTGTCTCTGTTTCTATCTGTAACATTCATGTTGGCTTGATATGAAAATATGAAAAGGATAACAAAAGGTGTGTGTGTATAAAAGCTAAATTATAAAAATTGAAAATGGAAAAATGGAAAATTCTATGCAATATGAAAATATTATTACATAAATGTATGCATTGCAATTTCAAAAGGAAAAATTACGAGGAAAATATATATAAATGAAATAGACAAATCGGCAGAAAGAAAATTCATATTATGTGGAAATTCAAAAGGGAAAATTTATAAAATTATTTGCGTATTTTATGCGAATAGTTTGATATGTATATCGATATTTTACTAAAATGAATGAAGTAAAATGCAAAAAAAACAAAAATGAAAGAAAAACACAAAAATTATGAAGAAGATGATGATGAAAATATTAAATATTTAAATTAATAATAATTATAAATTAAAAAACATGAAAAAACAAACAAAAATAAACTCAATATACGATTGCATAGGACATACCTTTAATAAAACAAAAAATATGAAAAAAATAAAATTACAAAAAATACAAAAAATTCTATATTTAATTATGTGAATGAAAAAGATTCTGTGTACTTAAAAAATCAAATAAAGTAATTGTAAAATGATGAAAAATCTAAAAAAAAAAAAAAAAATTATTGATTTTCACTCTTTTCCGAAATTTCCCAATTCCTCGGTGAACATCTGTGGGAATCTGCAGTGAATCAAAGTGAAATTTGTGATTCTTTCGAAGTTGCATGGATCCACTCTTTCATTTGAGATATAAAACTAAATTCGGACAAAACACTTTTCCGAATAAAACTACTTTTCTTATTTTCTCCCGAAATGGGAGAGGAAAAATAAGAGCAACTTCATATTCAGGGAGGCATGATCTTCATTTCTCCGAATTTGGATTGAGTCTTGGCTTGAGAAATTTTCTCAAATCGTTACAGATTGATACTAGACAGACATACCAACACAATGGTGGTACAAGTTTTCCAATAGCTCTAACTGTTTCTGAGATAATAAGCGTTCAAAGTTTTACTTTCAAACAAATCTATAATTTCCAACCCGATCTTTTGAAAACAGTAGGTCCTAGAATAAAATTAAAAACAGTGGCATGTTTAGGAGAACGTGTACTACATTTCTGTCAAACTGGTTTTTGTCTCGGATAAATGGTTTGAGCCCTAGCTAAATGAATTTTCTCAAATTTCTGATTTCTTAATTTATTTTAATGTAACTTGATAGCAGGCAGTCATACCAACACAACAGTGAAGAAAGTTTTCCAATAACTCCAACGGTTTCTGAGATACAAGCTTTTGAAATTTTGAACATTCGTAAAAATTTAGTTTCGCGCAGAACACCAGGGGAACAGAATCAGCAGGAGGCGAAAATTTTGTTTTAAACTTTGCAAACTGATATCTCGGAAACGGTTGATCCTAGAGAAAAATGAAAAACACCAGAATGTTTGTGAGAACGTAGTCTTCATTTCGGCCTAACTGATTTTTGTCTCAGACAAATGGTTTGAGTCCTGGCTAAAGTAATGTTCTCAAATTTCTGATTTATCAATTCATTTTAATGTCAATTTATAGCAGGCAGTCATACCAACACAAAAGTGAAGAAAGTTTTCCAATAGCTCTAACGGTTTCTGAGATACAAGCTTTTGAAATTTTGAACATTCGTAAAAATTTAGTTTCGCGCAGAACACCAGGGGAACAGAATCAGCAGGAGGCGAAAATCTTGTTTTAAACTTTGCAAGCTTATATCTCGAGAACGGTAGGTCCTGGAGAAAAATTAAAAACACTGGCATGTTTGCGAGAACGTTTACTTCATTTCTGTTAAACTGGTTTTTGTCTTGGATAAATGGTTTGAGCCCTAGCTAAATGAATTTTCTCAAATTTCTGATTTCTTAATTTATTTTAATGTAACTTGATAGCAGGCAGTCATACCAACACAACTGTGAAGAAAGTTTTCCAATAACTGTAACGATTTCCGAGATATAAGCTTTTGAAATTTTGAACATTCGTAAAAATTTAGTTTCGCGCAGAACACCAGGGGAACAGAATCAGCAGGAGGCGAAAATCTTGTTTTAAACTTTGCAAGCTTATATCTCGAGAACGGTAGGTCCTGGAGAAAAATTAAAAACACTGGCATGTTTGCGAGAACGTTTACTTCATTTCTGTTAAACTGGTTTTTGTCTTGGATAAATGGTTTGAGCCCTAGCTAAATGAATTTTCTCAAATTTCTGATTTCTTAATTTATTTTAATGTAACTTGATAGCAGGCAGTCATACCAACACAACTGTGAAGAAAGTTTTCCAATAACTGTAACGATTTCCGAGATATAAGCTTTTGAAATTTTGAACATTCGTAAAAATTTAGTTTCGCGCAGAACACCAGGGGAACAGAATCAGCAGGAGGCGAAAATCTTGTTTTAAACTTTGCAAGCTTATATCTCGAGAACGGTAGGTCCTGGAGAAAAATTAAAAACACTGGCATGTTTGCGAGAACGTTTACTTCATTTCTGTTAAACTGGTTTTTGTCTTGGATAAATGGTTTGAGCTCTAGCTAAATGAATTTTCTCAAATTTCTGATTTCTTAATTTATTTTAATGTAACTTGATAGCAGGCAGTCATACCAACACAATGGTAAAGAAAGTTTTCCAATAGCTCTAACGGTTTCTGAGATACAAGCTTTTGAAATTTTGAACATTCGTAAAAATTTAGTTTCGCGCAGAACACCAGGGGAACAGAATCAGCAGGAGGCGAAAATCTTGTTTTAAACTTTGCAAGCTGATATCTCGGAAACGGTGCGTCCTAGAGAAAAATTAAAAACACTGGCATGTTTGTGAGAACGTAATCTTCATTTCTGTCAAACTAGTTAATGTCTTGGATAAATGGTTTGAACACTGGCTAAATAAATTTTCTTAAATTTCCAAATTTTTAATTAATTTTATTACAAATTGATAAAAGACAGGTATACCAACAAAATAGTGAAGAAAGTTTTCAAATAGCTCCAACGGTTTCTGAGATATAAGCTGAAATAGAGAATTTTCCAAGCGGAAGGCATCCTGTCAAAAGGAAGGCAGTGAAGTGTCATTCTCAAGGAAAATCAAATTTTCCCACATGAATTTCATGAATTTCCCTCGAAAATTGTGAATTTCCACGAATGGTCGACCATTTTGTCACATTTTGAGTTGGTGAGTATGTCCTGGGTGTGGAAGAGGGAAAAGGAAAATCAGCAAGTGTTCGAACCAGTTGGTTTCATCCTTGTAACACACTCGACAACGTCCAGGTGGCGCACAGCGCAGTACTAAATTCATGATCTGCGCATGACCAATGCAATTGCATTGCAGTTGAACGGATCCTGACAATTGTAAGGACCTGCACAGTCCCATTGGAATCCAATTGGCACAAACACGAGTCGTTTCCGATTGTTCTCAAACTGTAACTGTTACTGTGACAGCTGGCACTGGCTCCTGGCTGAACTGAAAGTGAAAAGTTGACAATGAGATGAGGGCATCATGCCATGCCATGTAAATGGACACTTGGACGTGTAATGAAACCTGTAGGCCAAGCACCTTGTTGGAAATGTGAAAATTTTCGTTTTTCCATTAATTGAAATGTCTCACTCCGTCGTATGCGGGTCAATGTGATGCAGGGTGCAATGCAGCAGTTTGGAATCACCTGGAATAGATCCTGTCAATTATCCTCAACTCATGAAAATCATGAAAATCATGAAAATTACGTAAACATTTGGATTTATTGAGGATAATTTCCCGGTTATGATATCCCATTGACAGGATAATCCACAAACAAGGATACACACCTCCTCGGAGTCTGGTCTGTCTGTCTGAATCACGTAATTGATCTGTCAGGACGAGTTAAGGTGAAGTCCTTGTGATTGATGGATTTCCCTCAAGTCTGGGGGACGTTACTCCTGTATTAGGGATGGTCAGGAATCGGACGCAACATGAAAATAAAATGGCGTCAAATAATTGAAAAATTCATTTTTTACTTAATCGACACCCTGTGGCGTGCAGCTCAAAGTGCTGTTGGTGTAATAGCATTATTGCGATTCCTGTTGATTTGTAATTCTTACAGTAAATTTCAAAATCATTTACTCAACGACATCCTGCTGGTTCAGTATATAAACTTTGAATCCTTTTTAAATCCTTTCCTCCTGATCCAATTGTGATCGAATCATTTCGTTTCCTGCTCATTTTCCATCACACTCAATTTCATTTGTCAAGTGACGCAAATGTTTTGATGAATTTGACAGGCACGGCGCGAGGGTGACGCATAGATACGCATTCAAATTCAAATTTATCAATTGAACTGAACTGTGGCGCCTCAGATATATGTGGGAACATGGAAGGAAAAGAAAATGTGCTCGTAGTAGCTCAAAGCCGCGGAATTCCACTAGATTTCATATCATTGGGTAATGCCAACTTCATTTCTTTCAAGAAATTCACAAAATTCACGGTGAATTAATCGATTTCACTGGGGGAAAAATGAAATTTTATTCTTCTGGGAAATGGGTCAAAAGATTCCGATGCGTTATTTACGACCAGGAAGCAGAAGTTCATCGTTTCGTACGAATTTTGACAATTTCCGGTGAATTATTAAAGGAAAATATTCACATAAATTTGCAGAAAAATCAATACAACCGCTTTTAGGTTAGGGTTTAAAAGTGATATTGTTGAAATTAAGATGTTCCTCGAATGTAATTTGATGTAATTCATGGGAAATTGAAAATTGTTCATTCGTACGGAAGGAAATGGACGGATTCCACAGGATGAAAATTGCGGTTTCATTCACCATTGAGGGTCCGGGTAGACGATCATTTGCAAGGAAGACACGATCATTAATCTTTGCCTGTCAACTGGCTGACTGTCTGTCATTCGGGAAGGATTCCAGTTTATGTCTTAAGCAATTCTGAAATATGCAAATTTCCTACGATCGAGCAGCTTCCCAGGACGAATCGGTTTCCAATCAACAGGAATAGCTACAGTTATTTGCATATATTTGGCAAGGAATTCAATTTCATTTCATTCGAAGCAGATATACTGGCAGTTGGGAATGTTATCCTTTTCAAAAAGGACGACGTGATCGTCTCAAGAATATTTCGAACTTGCGATGCTACGAGTACTCGAACACCTTTCACGACAATGCTATAGGCTCAATGCCAAATGTACTGAATGTGTTGAATGTAAGGGAAGTTTATTGTATCCGACAAAAGGTTGTACCCGGTGCTGTATTGTTGTAAGGATGTCGAATGTCTTAAGGACACACACAAGGAAAGCGCAATGAAGTGACCGAGTTACGTATGCAGAGACATCTGCTTGTGTCATCCGTTTCCATTTTGAAATCAATCTGTCAAAAGGACTGCTCCCATTGGTTGGGGCATGCACTTAGTGGTTGTGAAGCAGAGACATGTTGTAACGCAGCGACATCTGCCTGCATCATCCATTTCCATTTCGAAATCAATCTGTCAAAAGGGCTGCTCCCATTGGTTGGGGCATGCACTTAGTGGTTGTGAAGCAGAGACATCTGCCTGTGTCATCCATTTCCATTTCCACTTCGAAATCAATCTGTCAAAAGGACTGCTCCCATTAGCTGGAGCATGCACTTAGTGGTTGTGAAGTTCTCACTTGCACCGAGTAAGTGACATCTGCCTGTATCATCCATTTCCATTTCAAAATCAATCTGTCAAACGGACTGCTCCCATTGGCAGAGACATCTGCCTGTGTCATCCGTTTCAATTTCCATTTCGAAATCAATCTGTCAAACGGACTGCTCCCATTGGTTGGGGAATGCACTTAGTGGTTGTGAAGCAGAGACATGTTGTAACTCAGAGACATCTGCCTGTATCATCCATTTCCATTTCAAAATCAATCTGTCAAACCGACTGCTCCCATTGGCTGGAGCATGCACTCAGTGGTTGTGAAGTTCTCACTTGCACCGCGTAAGTGACATCTGCCTGTATCATCCATTTCCATTTCAAAATCAATCTGTCAAACGGACTGCTGCCATTGGTTGGGGCATGCACTTAGTAGTTGTGAAGCAGAGACATCTGCCTGTCATCCATTTCCATTTCGAAATCAATCTGTCAAACCGACTGCTCCCATTGGCTGGAGCATGCACTCAGTGGTTGTGAAGTTCTCACTTACACCGCGTAAGTGGCAAAATGTTGACGAGGATCACTTACAGCTCTCCACATTGAATTGAACAATACGAGTATATGTATAATGGACCACTTGAACAAAAGTCAAGTCCTTGAATTAGCGGTAAATTGAATTGATCGTTTTGTTCAAAATCAATCTACTGTGATCGTTCGATTTTTGCATACACGATCGCGGCAAAGTTCACCCGACTTCATGTATGTACCTCATGCGTCAATGGCAAAGACCTTGATCTTAAAGAATAATCATTTCATGCACTTGAATGCATTGCAAATTAATATAAATGGAAAACTTCAACCCCATAGCATTGAACCCTTCTCTCATTCGAGCGATCGATCGTTTTCGAACTTCCTCACCATCTGACATTCAATCTTCACTGATCTTCTTATGCAGATCTTTCGTACCACTGCAAATGACATTTTGAATGCATTCGAAATAATTCAATCGACGTGACATAATTCCGCGGCGGGAACTTTGACGCATCATTGATTTTCTCTTGAATTTTTTGCATTCTTAATTAGTTCACACGCCACAGAAGTGAGTAGTTCTCTCACTCTCTTTCTCTTGTTGATAAATTATTTGCCAACGTTTCACAAACATGCAATTTGCGTTTGTATTTGTGTCTTAATAAATTTCTCGCTAATTCCGTTTCCTCCCAATGTTTATTGACGCGATCATGACGACTGTCATGAAAATTGAATTCGACAAACACACCTTTACACTTGAATTCACTCGAAAACTCGTGAGAAACTCAATTCAACGTTTAAAATGTTGGAAATCGTTAAGGTTCGTTAGGTTTTGATTGCAACGACCACCACCACCTTCGACATGGTATTTTGATTCCTTAAGGGTTCGGAAAGGAGTATATGGAAAAAGTGATAATTGGTTAATCAGTTCATTCACTTTCCCACGCAGAAAAGTTTACTTGAGAGTAATAATCACCCTGTGACTGATTCGTACAAATCATCCTGTGTGCGTCTAACGTCCGGCAAGTGGAAGTGTAACGATTTTGACAAGACAATTGTCACCCTGTGGATTCGGTTAGTTTCATGATTTCATGTGAACCCTGTGGTGAGGAGTTCTCTTACTCTCTGTCTCTTGTTAATGAATGATTTGCCAACGTTTCGCAAACATGCAGTTTGCATTTGTGTGTGTGTTTCAATCAAATTCTCGTTAATTCCGTTTCCACTTAATGTTTTTATCGACGCGATCATGACATGACAGTCGTCAATGAACGAACAAGTGTCAAGATTTGTTTACAGCGGTAATGTTATGGAAAGGAATTGAAAGTCAAATGAATAAATCAAATCAAATAAAAATATGGCCTACACCTCTTCAAAGGACACAAAGGATTTGTTTACATAAGAAATTATCAAGTAAGTAAAACAGAATGTCCTGGCGATGGTCACAAACGATAGTATGCGGTGTGGAACGAGTTTAAGAAGAACATGAACACGAACATGAACATGAATCCTTGAGTTTCAGGACATATTCACATTTTATTCATATTAAAATATGCATGAACGGACAGGACAGGACAGGACAGGACAGGACAGGACAACGTAAGGATCAAAATGGTACGTGTCTTAGCCCAGTAACTGCAATTTGAATGTTTATCTTTGGTCATTATCCTATTTTCAGTAGTTAAGAAGGATAAAAACAGGATATCCTTGTGGCCTTAATTTTTAATGCAAAGGATACACAATAGTATCTAACAGAATATATAGTAAAGACAGTTTGAATGGTGGTCCGCTTTGGGAATTGTTAAGGAAAATAAGGATCAAGACCCAATTTGAAATCATGAATAACCCAAAAAAAGGATATACGAACAACAACAACAACAAAAAATGTTAGAACTGGATCAAAAGTTGTCCCTATTCTACTATCTATCTGTCTGTATGTAACAGCAACCCTTGAAATTCCGACAGGATATTCGTGTTTTGTCCTTTAATTGTCAATTCAAGTCTTACGTTAAATTTAAGGACAATCAAATCATCAAAAGGATAATTGTAATTTAGCGGAAATTTCAATTGGATTAACGTTGAATTTAACAAAAATCGAATTTCTCGATCGATCCAAAAAGGATATACACATATACTATACTATGTGTTATATGTGTGGAAGGACATTTTCTTCATCTTGGATTTAACTGACTGGGAAGGCAAGTTGCAAGTCCCTTCTGGATTGAATGCATGAATTCCCGACGTGGGAACGTACGTACCCGGAAAAGGATACAAAAATTCGAATCCTTCTACCTTCCCTCATCAAGATCACAGGATCAAGATCATTTGGGATGTGGCTAATTTCAATAAGGAAATGCTTGTGACATCACTCTCTACATGCTCTCAAGGCGCACAGAGTCATTTGCATACGTTTACCTAGGTTTCATTTAAGGATATTTATTCAAGGACGACGAGACGATCCTTTAAATTGTAATAAAAAATTTTATTTACAGTTAAATTTAACGAAATTCGATATATTTGTTTGACATTTGTCTTGCGACATTTTGTTAAATGTCATTTTAACAAAATGGCTGCCATAGTAAAAGGATTCAAGTCGATTTCTAAGTTTTTCCCTCATAACTGTTGAATGAAATTTTAGATGGGAAAACAAATTACACCAATCGATTAAACGTCAAATTCTCTATTTGACACATGTCACTTTTTGTTTATTCAAATTTTAGTTTCCCAGTTATCCGCCATTGAATGGAATCAACATTTTCTCTTATATCTTTTGAACAAAACATTACATTATAAAACTGATAACATTATCTGATAGAAATAATAATTATACAATAATCGTGGTTTAAATGATATTTCTACCATCTTTTATTTTTGAGATATTTGAAGATAAAGTTGAAGTCAACTTTTTTACTATTTTCCTTATATCTTCTAAAAAAAATATTTTATTTACAAATTGTTTATATCATCTAAAAGAACATAAAATTTACTAACTAATATATTTGAAGTATATTTTAATACCACTTTTGGTTTTCGAGATATTTGACAGTAAAAGTGAAGTAAATTATTCATATGTTGTTTTGGTTTTTCTACTATAACTTCTGAACGCATCCATAAATTTACAAATTGCTTACGCCATCTGATAGGTAATAGCCTTTTTAAAATAAAATGTTTGTAATATTTTTTAATATTTCTTATAGTTTGTGAGTTATTTGAATCGAAACTTGAAGTCAATTAGTCATATGTTACTTTGACGTAATGCATTGTATCTTCTGAACGCATCCATAAATTTACAAATTGTTTACACGATCTAATAGAAGATAAATTGTTCCAAATAAAATGTTAATATTATCATTTAATATTTCCAAAAGTTTTTGAGTTATCCGACACCAAACTTGAAGTCAATTAGTCATATGTTGCTTTGACGTAATGCATTGTATCTTCTGAACGCATCCATAAATTTGCAAATTGCCTACGCTATTTCATGGAAAATAAATTGTTTTAAATAAAATGTTAATAATGTTATTTAATATTTCCTACAATTTTTGAGTTATTTCAATCGAAACTTGAAGTTAAATAGTCATGAGTTGTATTGACGTCATCAATCATAACGTCTGAACGCGACCACAAATTTTCAAGCAACATACATAATCGAATAAGGGAGAAAATTTCGTAATTAGGGTGTTTGGGGTGATTTACCCTGAGATGTCAGATTTCCGAGATATTCCGCTTCACCTCAAGATGAAGTTATCAACGAAAGAAACATGGTAAATCCATCGATGGTCATCGCATGTCCAGGGAAAAAGACAAGGTAAAGGTTGAACCCTTCCTTCCATAAAAGCCACACAATTATTTCACATGACCTAATCCCTTATCAAGGTAATGGTCATCAAAATGTTGTGCCCATCAAACATCTTCACTTTGCATACGATCCTTGTCAGCACAAGGACATTTGTCGAAAGAAAGGATAATACCGTGAAACATTGACATCTATTAGTACGAAATTGTAGAGAATACATTAAACCAAAGGTCAACCCGAAGATGACCATAAGAACGAAACCTCTACACCGTCAAAATACAAATGCCCTTCCTTTCTAACCCTCAAAATCAACTTTCACTTTCGCGATTTAATCCCGCGATATACGGTCACGTCAATGAATGTCGTGGCAATGCCGTGACATCGAATGATGAATGACTGCTTTCATTTCGTCCTTAATTAAAAATGGACGAAAGGAATATTTGAGAATAGTTGAAAGGGCGAAAGAAAGTCGTCACGGAAGTTAGGGAGAACTGGATTTTCGTCCTTCCAATTGACTCGTATAATTATGCATCGTGTCGTGGATTTCATACACAATTATCAAAAATCAAAATTTGTCGTGAAGAAAGAATCTTCCAAGAAGTCGATTGTCCAGCGACGTACCAAAACCGGTTTGCGATAGAGTCACAGCACAGTCAGTCGCATTCAGTCCGCCGGACAATAAACAACTCTGCTGCTTGTCATACCGTCGACACGTGATAAAACCAAAATTTTTGATGTTTCATAAAATCATCCCTCACACGCAATTAATCCAAACAAAAATAAAACACAAAATTTACCCAATTTGCAAGCATAAACAAAAATGCCGACTGTCATGAATACAAATGGCCAAATTAACAGTTAACCTCGTCAGGCAAGTGTGCAACTGAATAAAATTAAATAAATTAAAGTATTTCCAGCCGGGCGGGGTGGAAAAAATCGAAAATCCCATGTAAATTCAAAGGATAATTATGAAAATAACTTTTGAAATCCTTTCATTTCATTTCGCATTTCGTATTGTATTAGATGATAACGAAATATGACTGACTGTTATACTATATACCAGTATGGCGTTGAAAACCCTATCATGTGCAACATATCCTGATAAGTATGTTATTTATGCAGCAACATGAATCACAATTCGCCATGACAAATCTTTCGATTTATTGATGGAAAATATCCCAGTATTGGTTTATCCTTTTCACGTTCTACACGTATATCCACAAAGTGTATTGTGTGTGTTGGTATGAGTGGAAGGATATTAGGAATTTTGTTTAATTGAATTTATTGCTTAGTTATTTATTCTGATGTCTGTCCACCTGCTTTCCAATGAGACGAAGAGCAAGAAGAAGAAGAAGAAGAAGACGAGCCTTATCTCTAATTGGGAATTTTTCCTGTTTGTCCTGTTGTATAAGGGATGAATTTTGTGTCTCATATTAATGGCAGGTATGTCACATAACTCCACTAAAACCCCCCAAAAATAAATGTAGAAGACAATCCCTATTTCAGCTAATTTTAAGGGTTAGAAATCGAATTATGGACAACAGCAGAAGCAGAAGGGTAGCAGAAGGATGAAACCCTTAATTCTGGGTCCAGTTTTATGGCAAGCACAGCATTTTTGATTATCAACTGATTAGATTAGGCTCAAACCCTGGACGTCTTAAGGGTGTTGGAATGTCTGCCATGCGAATGCGAATCCAAATGCCATTACATCCCCTAAATTACAGGAGCTAGAGGAAAAAGGCTGTCGTTATGTTTTTGTGTGCGAAATAGTATAAGAATGTGGTCCACACAAAAATTGTAATTCAGCAAAAAGGATACGTAAGGGTGGATGAAGGGGATGATTGTGGAAATGAGAAAATTCATTTTGTCCCCCTTCTTCACATTCACAAGACAAACACAAGATTCATTCTTCGTCCCTTCACCCATCAGCATCCCTTCATCCCTTACTCTTACCATCATATCATCCCTTAACTTACAAGGCAACTAATAATTTTGATTAAGAAATTGCGTATTTCGTACGTGATCTGCAAAATAACCCAGCGGGATATAATAAAAAATGAATTTTTAGGGTGTTAAGGGTGTGAAAGGTGAACCCTCATCTTAAAGGGGATGGATGACGTTACCTAACTTTCTTCTTTTTCTTTTACTTTTTCTTTTTCCCGTCTTATGTTTTCATATCAAATTTCAATTTCATTTAAGGTGGGATTCTCGTATAATCACCACAAGTTATATGTGCAACGTGCTCGAGTGAGGAGGGTTGGAAAATTTGGGAAATCGGGAAATCAGGAAAATCGGGAAAATACTAGGGAGAGAAATGTCTCGTTGTGTTTATTGGGATCACGTTTCAAATTGGAAGGAAAATTTGCACTTTGGGGGGAATCAGCGGAAGTCACATTCCAGTAGCCGCTCCAGTAGTCCAGCCGAAAGAAGGTAACCAGGTCCAGCAACATGAAACTGATGCCTATACCTATTCCTAATCTGTGCAGTGTCGCAACACTTCAAGGTACCTAATCGGGTGAACTGAATCGCTTCGAACAACATCCATACATAGTTGCATGACAGAAAGGACCAGAAGCGGATCATTCACCAAGAATCGGATCACTCTCTGTAATCCGAGTGGACCGAATTTTCCACTTGATTAGTGATTATTCAAATTTGACGGTAATTTAAAATGAAAATTTCATTTTCCACGTGTCATCATCAAATGTCGTCCTTAATCCTTTTTTAATCGCAGAACAACTGGACTATGCAAATCCCACGTGCTGTAAGCTGACGCCATTTTATTTTCATTTTCATTTTCCGCCTGGGGATGAGCAACTTTTATTACTACAGCTTTCATTTGAGTAATTTCTAACGTCTGTTACACGCACCTGTCAAATGAAGAAGATTTGGCACATTTCTCCTACATTCCCCTCCATTACTTTTCGTTAAATTCTCTCAAAGCAATTTATGGAGCGAACATAAACAAATTTGACATTTGACACATGAATTTCTAGCGTCTGTGACAAGCACCTGTCAAATGAAGAAGATTTGGCACATTTTTCCTACATTCCCCTCCGTTACTTTTCGTTAAATTCTCTCAATGCAATTGTTGGAGCGCCTGGGGATGAGCAACTTTTATTACGTCTGTTCACGTACAGCTTGAATTTTGAGTAACCTCGAGCAACTTCATGAACGAACATAAACAAATTTGACATTTGACACATGAATTTCTAACGTCTGTTACACGCACCTGTCAAATGAAGAAGATTTGGCACATTTCCCTTCCGTTACTTTTCGTTAAATTCTCTCACAGCAATTGTTGGAGCGCCTGGGGACGAGCAACTTTTATTACGTCTGTTCACGTACAGCTTGAATTCTGAGTAACCTCGAGCAACTTCATGAACGAACATAAACAAATTTGACACATGAATTTCTAACGTCTGTTACATGCACCTGTCAAATGAAGAAGATTTGGCACATTTCTCCTACATTCCCCTCCGTTACTTTTCGTTAAATTCTCTCAAAGCAATTTATGGAGCGAGTACAAAATCTTTTCATTTCCATTTTCCGCCTGGGGATGAGCAACTTTTATTACGTACGTTCACGTACAGCTTGAGTCTTGTGCAACCTCGAGCAACTTCATGAACGAACATAAACAGATTTGACATTTGACACATGAATTTCTAACGTCTGTTACACGCACCTGTCGAATGAAGAAGATTTGGCAAATTTCTCCTCCGTTACTTTTCGTTAAATTCTCTCAAATCAGTTTTTGGAGCGCATACAAAACCATTCACAAGTTTGACAGTTACTGTTTGAAATGTGTCACGTGTCTGGGTTGGAGGATATCCTTGAGAAGAACAAAAGAAGGACAAGGAAAAGGTCTTCATTGTTCACCCACTCACACGACAAGAGCATTTTGACATTCACCGTACCCGAGCAGATGTTCAGCGCTTGATGGCGGGTTCTGTCGCAATTCCAATTCAAGACGTTCATGGCACACGACGATCAAATAGAAACGATCCAGCTGGGATTTTCCTTCAAGACTCGAACGAATATATAAAGAAAATCATAAAAAAATGTCCTCGTAAATCCTGTGATCCTTGGTCCTGCTGTGCAATTAAATTGATTTTTTATTAGCATTTTTTCCGTCAACACGAACCGCAATATTGTCACAACTCCGTGCTGCTGAGGTACATTCATTTTTTGACACTTCGAAATCGAAATCTGTCAAAAATTGTCAAACCTGACCACATGTTGCGGTCTCGAAATTCAACCGTTCACTAACTGTTATCCTTGTGGAATAACTTAGTCACGGGTCGGTGAACTGATTTGAAATTCAAATTTTCGAAAATTTTCGAAAATTTCCACCATATTTATTTCTTTTCAATTCGATTAATAAAAAATAACTTCCCGTTCGACAGTCCGTGAAAATGACATGTGCACTATTATTCCGTTGCAACGTCTTTTCTTATGCAAATTTCGAAAAATTCGAAATTCGAAATTCGAAATTCGAAATTCACCGAGCATATGTTCGCGATGAATCGAATTGAATCGAATTGAATTGAACTGGACCGGGTGGTCTTGCTCGGACATCGATCGCAGTGACGTGTTAAGTGGCAATAAACGTTTTTCACTTGCATTACAACAGACAGATCAAGAGAGAGGAGAGAGAGAGAGAGAGAAATGAAGATGAAAATGGAGGTTTTAATTATACGGGCCACAACCATTCAATCGCCATCAATCGGAATTGAATTGAAACAGACGTTGCTAAACAGTTGGTCATGAGGTCTGTGTGTTTTTTTTTTTTCGTTTGCAATTCGACATCCGCCATTTTGACAGGTGAACTCTTTCGAATTTCGAAAATGACACCAGACACTCAGTCAGTAGTGAAAGCATTTCATTTCATTTCCTTTCATTCCATTTGACGCATGCGGGCTACAGTGACATGTGAATGACTGCTGAAGTGGTGAGAGTCAATTGACCACCATGTTGGGAAACACTCTTCGAGTGAGAAATGCATTGTAGTGTCAAGTAGTCTTGAATTTTCTGTTCCTTTCATGATTCCATACATTGAGTCGCCTCAGTCTCTTCAAATTCAAACATAACCTTGATAAACGCAACTAAAGGAAACTGGTGCTGGTGCCGTGTGACACAATTCACAAAATGGCTCCTCGTTTTCTACATTTGCGACTATGAAAGTTACACTGTCATTCAATAATATAAATTCGTTTATTAGTATTTGTCATTTCATTTACAAGTTATTTACAATAAATTCAAAATGAAATTCAATGAAATTAAATAAAACAAAAAATTAAAAATAAAATAAAAACTTAAAAATAAAAAAATTTATAGAAGCGTATTGTGCTCTCCGTTGATCAACAATTGACAAATCAAATAAACGGTTAACTTATTAGTAATAACTGAAATGAAATAATCGAAATAATCATGTGGGCGTGGGGACATCGTGGAGCTGTTCTGGGGAGAACCAGAGGCGGCGTCGTGTGTAGTTCACGTCTTCTGTGGACTCCTCCAGGTCTGAGGCGGAGTTGCGGCCACTGTCTGGACTGACGTTGCCGTAGCACTTGGGCGTGTCATTTGGGGTGTGAGTGTGTGTTTCGCAGTTTTTGTCAGAGATGGCGTTGCGTTTGCGACGTACGGCGCGTTGCCGCTTCAACAGGCAGCACGACGAGGTGTCGGTGTCTGGTTCTTCTGGGGAGGGTCTAGCGCGTTTCGCAGATTTCTCGAGGTAGTCGGGAGTGCGAACTTCACGTTCATTGAATGACTTGTAGGATGGATCGGGGAGATCTTGTTGGAACGTGACCACACGCTGTTGTTGTTGTTGTGGGGCAGGGAATGGTGACTCTTCGTCCACTCGCTCCATGTGGTGACTCACACGCTTCGACTTGTCCCAGAACTCAGCCAAGTCGCTGGCAGGATCGTCTGCTGGGGTGTATGTCGGCGACATGATCCTGCACTTGAGTGTCTGCTTCGACTTCGGTGGCCTTCGCTCTTTGCGAGCACTCTCGAGGATCGCGTCGATCATCCGATCAAGGGTGGTGTCTCCCATTCGCGACGAACTCAACGACTCGTCCCCGTTGTTGTTGTTGTTGTTGTTGTTCTGGAAAGTAACTGACTTCCGGTGGGGGAGCTTGAAGGCGGAACTAGTGGCAGCGGGTTTCTGGAACAACTTCATGTTGAAACTCCGACTGGACAATGGCGTCTTCGGCTCCAACACGGGAGGACGATCGGTGACTTTCGGTTCGATCGCTTTCTTCGCTGACTTGGTCTGCATCTCGACGACTTCCTCGTTTGTCAGGTACCTCGGCTTCTCGAAGTACGAGTCGGCAATACCGATGCCGCGCAAAGCCAGAATGGGGCCAGGCACCACCGAACACGGGGAGTACTCGATCTCGAATGTGGGAAGGGTAGACGCGTACTGCGGTGGATTCCTCGTCACACTGCTCGGAGTCTGCGGTATGTTGCTGACATCCTTGAGTGTGTCCAGCTTCCTAAGCGGACTTTGCGGCAATGGAGTCGACGTCACGTTGTTCTCCTTGTCACAGCAAATCGACAACTTCCTCTTAGTCGCTTTCAATTCACTCCCGAGCGATTTGCGCCGCACTCGGCCTGTGTCTGGTGTTGCCAGCGATCGTCTTTGACTGACACTGCGTCTTGGCGTCTGCTGGTGTCCGCCACGACTCCCTCCTGTCACTGCCCACTTCAGCATGGTGTTCTGTCTGAAACGGGAAAAGGGAAAATGTTCAAATTCAAAAAAATTCCTCAACCGTTTTCTTCTTCTTCTTCTTCTTATTCTTATTGAAAACAATTCAAGATCACCTGGACTCGGTAAAAAATGTCTACCAAAAAACGACCTTCGAACAGGGAAGAAGACAAGGAGGCAAAACCCCGAAGACACAAGGGTGAGATGAGTGTGTCGTGCAACCGAGTGGATGAACTCAGCCACAGTTCATTCAATGAACACGTCCAGAGTCAACGAATTCTCGTTGATAAGGAATGCCCAAGACGCCGTGGCGTGGCGATCATTGCCCGGTCATTGTCGTCGTCGTCGTCGTGATCACGTCACAATTTCGCAATACCCTCCAAGACGATTAATTGTTCGGATATCCTGTTCCGTTCTTGCGAAAATACTCCTTTCATTCTCTTGGATTTGCGTGCACAAAAGGATAATAAATAAAAATTATACCAGTCGGGATAATAGGTAATAATAATAGGCATTCAGGCATTCAGGACAGTCTCGAATTTCATGATTTCCTCAAGGCAAGCAACGATGTCCTGCTGATCCTGTTTTCATTCACTGGGATGTTCCTTGACGAAAGATTTTCAAACAATTGTTTTCGTTTGGTGGTTAGCCTGTCAGGATATTCTGGTTTCAAGGATATTTGCAAATGATGTGATGTGCGAAACCAGAAGGATCAATTCAATTTGAATGAGAAAAAATTTACTCCCAAACCGATCGTGGCCAAAGTTGAAATTGTCACTCGGTCAATTTGGGAATAGTCGAAAGTTGTTCAATAGAAGTTGATTCAACAAACCTGAATTCAGTTCAATTCCAAAATCCAAAATCCAAAATCCAAAATCCAAAATAACCTTTCAATTCACTTTCAGTAATAAAAATTTTTTGTTAATAATATTTTCCAATTCACTTGCACCACTTTGCTTGTTGCCGTTCCTTCACTCGTTACATCGAAGGCGAACAATTTTCACGCGCGAACAACTGCGAATAGTATTCCACAGAAACTCGAACCGTCCGTCTCGCAGCACGTTATCAACGAGAATAAATTTCCACTGAATGCAATTGCAACTTATGAAGGATTCTCTCTCTGGCATCGGATTGCACGAGTGCAGTTGAGAGAGGAGTGGAAATGAGAGAGAGTACTTTGGTGTGGAACAGCGAATGGGAACGTGATTTGATCGATACAGTTTGTTCGGTGACTGGGATTGGTTGATGCGTGCCATACACACATTTGTGATTTACACAGATTTATTGACACTCACTCAAAGAGAGACACGCCGAAGAGAGAACGTTCTCTTCTCTTCTCTTTGCTTGAATGACTCCGAAGTACATTGTCGGTGGAAAGTTTCCATTTCTGTTTGTTGATAACAAGCTATTCATGTTAGATACAAGATTCTTCTGTAATTGTATAAGACAGTACTGGTACGACTGCAGATATTTCCAACCCTCTTCCTCTTCCTCTTCCTCTTCCTCTTCCTCTTCAGCAACTGTCAATCTTCAGTTTTGCTTGAGTGCTCGAACGTCTCCATGACAGTCGAGACAATAGGGAGGTAAATCAACAACAATAAAATGGTTAATTTCGCAGAACCGTTCAAGGCGAGTAGCACGTATCCTTTCAATTACATGATGAGAAGAAATCCTTCAGCCTTAGGGGTGTATTTGCGCTAAGGAAACGGATTCCTACCAGGTGTTGTGTAAGAGAAATTCGGAAATTGCAAGGATCAATCGTAAGGATGCACGTCTCAAATTGAAATTATTCATTCGAAAGGATTCTGGAAATTCCTCACCAAACACCTGGCATACGATTCTGTTCCGTTGATCCTTGGATTATCCTTGGACAATCTGTTTGAGATAAACTTGAGGAAATTCATTCAGGACGCTGGGTTTCGTTTCATCCGCTTAGGGAAAATGCTTTTCAATTAACTTAGACAATATCCTTGCCGGGCAGGTACACATTGGGCACCAGCTAATGCTATGAGGTGTCGGAATGCAGTTGATCCTGATCGGGCATTTGTCTTAAGACTGGATAAGACAGGATCAAAGGTTTACCAGTGATCCATATTTGTTTTGCATGTGATCCTTGATCCTCGATCCGGATTCACACCTTTCGTGTCCCCGTGATCCTGCTTCAAAGGGAAGTGCCGACATTTTGGAATTTTTCAGTCGGCGATTGTCAAAATGCTGTAGTTGTCCACATCCACACAGGATTCAAAGTGATCGTGTACAGAGATTCGTGACATTTTCCTAGAAAAGGATCCACGTGCCATTTACTGATCTTGTTCCAAAGGACATTCTCAGAAGGGAAGATTTTGCAGGATCCACACGTGATCACTTTCCTGGAAAAGGATCCACGTGCGATTGATCTTGTTCCAAAGGACATTCTTACAGGATCCACACGTGACTCAAAGTGATCGTATCATTCACGAGCAACTGATCTTGTCAGAAATGAGATTCAACGAGAGGAAGATCTTCCGCAGGATCCACATGTGACTCAAAGTGATCGTGTACAGGGATCAGTGACATTTACATAGAAAAGGATCCACGTGCGATTTACTGATCTTGTTCCAAAGGACATTCTCGGAGGGAAAGATCTTCCAAGATCCACTCGTGCAACTGATCTTGTCAGAAATGAGATTCAACGAGAGGAAGATCTTCCGCAGGATCCACACGTGGTTCAAAGTGATCGTATATGGCAGAAGGACACTATCCTGGAGAAGGATCCACGTGGGATTTACTGATCTTGTTCCAAAGGACATTCTACGAGAGATAGATCTTTCAGGAACTACTCGTGGTTCAAAGTGATCGTGTGCAGAGATCCGTGGACACTTGACGGGGAAAGGATTCACGTGGAATTGATCTTAGTTCCAAAGGATATTCCCGGAGGGAAAGATCTTGCAGGATCCAAACGTGATCACTTTCTTGAAAAAGGATCCACGTGCCATTTACTGATCTTGTACCAAAGGACATTCTTACAGGATCCACACGTGACTCAAAGTGATCGTATGATTCTCATGCAACTGATCTTGTTCCAAAGGACATTCTAGGACCCACACGTGGTTCAAAGTGATCGTATTTGGCAGAAGGACACTTTCCTGGAAAAGGATCCACGTGACATTTACTAATCTTGTTCCAAAGGACATTCTAGATCCAAACGTGATCACTTTCCTGGAAAAGGATTCACGTGGAATTGATCTTAATAGTTCCAAAGGACATTATAGGAGGGAAAAGAGATTTGTCAGAATCTGCAGGAGACCATGGGACCTTTCATTTTCCTGGAAAAGGATGCACGTGCAATTGGCGATCATAAATTATTCGACAAGGACATTCCAGAATACAAAAGAGAAATTTCGTCCTTTCGTTTCACAAAAAAAACTGCAGAATCTTCCGGCATTCCCCCTCACGATCGCGACCATCTTCATTTCATCCTCGTTTTCGTCCTCGTCCTGTGTTTGCCCTCCGGATTGACCCAGAATCCTTGGCATCCCAAGAAGCCAACAATTGCATGAATTGTGATAATGTCCTTTTGTTGCGATCGCACCATCTGTTCATCGTGTAAGAAAACCAAAAGAAATTTCAAGGATCACTCGGTATCGGTATCGGTATCGGTGTGATATTGGCAAGATGAAAATTGAAAATTGAAAATTGAAAATTGCATATGGCCGAAATGGATTGTTTTTTTTTTAAATTTTCCGCAAAAAAAAAAAATCTCTTCCTTATTCCCCGATCGATCATTGAGATCCTTATTTCCGTGTCCCCTTGTCAGGGTTTCATTGATAATTTCTCATGAGTGACACTTTCACTATTGTCCTTATTATTTTCCTTCCAGAGGAAAATGTTTACGTGGGTTTCCATATTGGATTGTTACATAAATCCTGCAATGAATCCTTACACGAATGCACCTGGATCGGATGCTTGAAGAAATTTTCCGTAGCAAATTGAAGATTTTACCTTTCCTTTCCTTTCCATTCCTTTCCTTGTTGTGTAATCCTTCTTTGAATCAAGGGCACGCCGAGATTAATTGACGCCATTTTTCATGTTTCCGTGTTTGTTTGACAAATTTCCTCTGGGAATTTTCCCGTTTGATACCTTAACCAATCGAATTGATTAAAGAGAGCAATGAGAATCCAACATGGATGACAGTCGCTGAACACTTGCTGCGTTCCATTTACAGTGGCAAAGTACTAATGTCTAATACGGAATCGTACTTAGCAGCTAGTCAAATCTAACTTTATCTCAATACCTAAGTGCAGGCACTGACGTTACACGAATGCGAATGCGATGCTCTTCTGTGTGTTGGAAGAGAGTTCGCGATGACAGTGCAGTCATTAACATTCGCATGACGTTACGTAACATTTGCAATGTTAATGATTAATGAATGTGACGCGTGCGATGCTGCTACTGCGTTGGTTGACGTTAGTCATTCGAGATGCGATGATAACGAGTGACATACACAAAATGGGCGTCGCACCATCATGGAAATGCGAGAAAATTATGAAAATTATTGAATTTCACCCTTTGGAAAGTGAAGTAATTAAGATCGCGTGCATTTAATTCCATCGCATTGATCACCTGTCCGCCATATTAATTTGTCATATATCACCACCGGTTGAGGGTGATCGTGATCGTGATCGTGATCGTGATGTGGTGACATGTGTCATCGATGTGGACGTTATGTCCGGTAGCGGTTTCTGTCATTTGTGCAGAAACCCGTTCTCCATCCTGGATGACAAGATGGACGCCATGAATACATGAGTACTGACTTTACGGTGTCATGGAGGTTACTACTACTGGCTGAGAAACGGAAATCCTTGATCCTTGAACCCATCATCGTTGGAAAACGTTCTTGCAAGATGTGCCCTGCAGGATAAAGGATCATTACAACTCAGTAAACATTTTGATTTGGACAAAAAAGCAGAGAATGAAAAAAAGGATAAAAAAAGGACGAAAATGTCCTGATTCCGAAAGGTGTACACAACCAGTACGTGCACGGATCAATGATTATGAAAATTTATTCAGCAGGATCGGATCGTCTTGACTTCAAGGAAGAAACCCTTTTTTCCGGGTTCAGACAAATCTTGAGACAGTATCCTTTTCTTGCCCTTGGTAATGTCCTTTTTTCTTCTGTATCTCGTTTGAATATCAAATAAATTTGAAATGAATTTGAATTGTTGCTGTGCAGTGTGTGCGGTGCGGATGGAAACAGTTTTGAAATTTTCGTCCTTTTATCCTTTTTAATTGTTACTCGTAAATATTGTGGATAAATTGATAATAAAATTTTTCTTGTTTGTAAATAAATAAATCAAGGAAGTGAATGCTTCGTGGACTTTGAGTGGAAGTGTGAAGGAACGGACATTGTGCACGGTGGTGGTCCTGATCGATCCTTTCAAATTCATACAAACCCGTGCGAGGATCCAGAGTAAGTACTTTATCTTCTAGGATCGACACGTGATCGTATGTAGCAGAAGGACATTTTCCGAGATGATCTTGCTCCAAAGGACATTCTCGGAAGGAAAGATCTTACAGGATCCACACGTGATCACTTTCCTGAAAAAGGATTCATGTGCGATTTACTGATCTTGTTCCAAAGGACATTCTAGGAGGGAAAGATCTTGCAGGATCCACACGTAACTTGAAGTGATCATGTTTGGCAGAAGGACACTTTCCTGGAAAAGGATCCACGTGCGATTTACTGATCTTGTTCCAAGGGACATTCTCGGTGGGAAAGATCTTCCAGGATCCACACGTGATCACTTTCCTGGAAAAGGATTCAAGTAGAATTGATCTTGTTCCAAGGGACATTCTCGGAGGGAAAGATCTTCCAAGATCCTTACGTGATTCAAAGTGATCGTATGATTCTCATGGAATTGATCTTGTTCCAAAGGACATTCTCGGGGGGAAAGATCCTTCAGGATCCACCCGTGATCACTTTCCTGGAAAAGGATTCAAGTGGAATTGATCTTGTTCCAGGGAAAGGGAAAGATCTTACAGGATCCACACGTGACTTGAAGTGATCGTACTCGTATTTGACAGAAGGACACTTTCCTGGAAAAGGATCCACGTGCGATTTACTGATCTTGTTCCAAAGGACATTCTTACAGGATCCACACGTGATTCAAAGTGATCGTATGATTCTCATGGAATTGATCTTGTTCCAAAGGACATTCTCGGAGGGACATATTGTACAGGATCCAAACGTGATCACTTTCCTGAAAAAGGATCCACGTGCCATTTACTGATCTTGTTCCAAAGGACATTCTTGGCGGGAAAGATCTTGCAGGATCCACACGTGATCACTTTCCTGGAAAAGGATCCCCACGTATTTGATCTTGTTCCAAAGGACATCCTACGAGGGAAAGATCTTCCAAGATCCTTACGTGATTCAAAGTGATCGTATGATTCTCATGGAATTGATCTTGTTCCAAAGGACATTCTCGGATCCACACGTGATTCAAAGTGATCGCATTTGACAGAAGGACACTTTCCTGGAAAAGGATCCCCAGTCAATGACTTGGTATGGAAATGTGAAGGAACTGACACCATGCACGTTGGTGGTCCTGGACGTGATCGACCCTTTCCAGTTCATTCTAGAAATTGCGCCACATGCCCGATCCCGATTCGATTCGATTGTCCGACATAACAGAATATAAATGTCATAAATATCCTCACGGATGATTACCCGCACTTATTGGCTAATAACCGGACATGTTGTGACATCGTGTCCCGAGGTATGTACGATGACGTTCAGATATCGATAAACAAACCTTTAACCAATGCCGACATGCCGACATGCCACTATCAGTAACCGATCGCTGGAACCTGAAGCGACCAGAAGCAAGGGGCAAGGGACAAGGGGTACCCTGTTGCCTGTACCTTGTTGTAAATATTGAAAGGGCGATTAGCCATTAACCAAACAAACGCGACTTGTCCGCGAACACGGACACGCCACACGGACATGCGTCATTGTCCTTTTTACCTTTCTCCGACGCGTGCGCGGAATTAAACGCGCGATGACCCTTCAAGGATTACTATTATGCTCGTGATGATCGTATTCGAGGATCAGTCGTCCGTGGTAATGCGTTTGACTTGTGCTGCTTTCAATTTGACACTTTGCTTCATTTTCCTTCATCGATTGACAGCTGTCACATAATGCTGATCTGTCACATACATATATTGGCAATGGAATGGATGCAAGGCGGTTTTCATGTGTCAATCAAATTTGAATGAATTCACTTTCACCGGGTTCATCCCGGGTTAATGTGAATCAAAAGGATTCCCAAATTCACTGGGTTCTAATTAATTTCCGGTTAGCGTTTTTACAAGTGACTGAACTCGAATCAAAGCCCGACCCGGATTGACCCCGTACGCAATTGTCAAACGGAATGAATCCTTTGTTATCCTGTACCTAAATGCGTTGTCATCCGGTCCTTGTTATCCTTTATTTTTTGATTTTCATTTAGATAACACCTTCGTAAAGCGCCACAATTAATTCAGGATTTAGAACTGATCTGAACTGATCTGAACTGATCTGAGAACTGGATAAGCGGGAAAATTCCGCTTTGTCTGTTGTATGATTCGTGCAATTGTTTGAAAACATTGTTCCCCTTTCACAGGACACACAAACAGACACACAAACAGACATCACAGTGGGAAATGTGGAATCACCTGCACGTGTTTGACAAGACATGGACTCCGGACGATCGGATCGACAAACACCTTTAATGGATCGTGGCGTTTTTTCTGGCTGTTTCTCAAGACGTTTGGAAGGAACAGAACAAGGAAAACCCTCGCCACCTCGATCCTTATCAGCAGATGAAACGTGCAACTGAAATGAATACCATCAATCGAGCAGTTGTTCCACCTGAACCTGAACCTAAACCTAAACCTAAACCTATGTAAATGCGGAAGAATAGTACAAAAGCAAATGTCGGCTCGCGCCGTAATTTTCGAGGAATTCATGAAATTTCCGCGTGTTCCCTTCCTCCGATTCGTACACCGGGACAGTTTCCGACGGGAGTGTACTCGTAATTTATTCAAACGCGATCACTTACAAGAGAACCATTCAAATTCAGAGAGAACCAGTTCTCTTCTTTTCAATTAGACGACTCAATTCCCTACAAAGGCATCAAACCAACCAACATACAGTGCAATTGCATACTTTCAGGCAATTTTCTGTTTACACCGAAACCATTCAATTGTCTTAGACCTGCTAACTTGTGGCCATCTACTGGACTCTAGTGGATTGGAAATCAATCGACTTTTCTCGGATTAAATGAAACCACAGACAAATCCAGATGTCTCGTTCTTATACAACGAGTCGGCACCAAAAATTCCAAACTAGCAGACACCAACTAGCAGACAAAGAGCTTTTGGTGAGTGCATATTTTATGCGCTCTGAGAGCGAAATTTGTCTGCTAGTTGATGTCAACTAGTTTGATTTTAATATGGGAAAGGGGTCGTAGAAATAAGGGGAAAGGGGGGGGGGGTAAACTAAAATTTCGGCGATGGGACACAATTTTCATTTTCTGAAATTTTCGTTTCCCTCACACACACAAAAATTGTTTGAGTGTGTATATTCGTGAGAACAATTTACTCACGTACACATAAATACATTCAAAAATTTCCATTTTTTGTGTTGAAAATGGAAATTTTTGTATGTGTTGGTAAATTTGATTAATTGTGGGAATAAAATATGCAAATTAAATTAAAAAAAAAATAAAAAATCACTATTTTTCGAATATTTCCGGAAAACGGAAGATTTTTGAAATCTGTAAATTAACTTTTGATAGTTATTAATGGTATTTAGTTTTTGCTTAATCATTTGAATGAACTTGCATTTATAATGCTTTCATATTATTATTGTTATTCATAATTTTATAATATTTTTCTGAAAATTGTTACAATGGTTGAAGGAAATGGTAAATTGTTCACATTTTCAAATTTCTTATTATTGAGATGGATAGCATTTAATGGGCATTATATATTGTTTGATTTTTAAATTTTTTTCAAAAATATTTATTAATTCATTTGTAATTTGTGATTGTAAGTTGAAATTTCATTTGATAAACTTAAAATATGTTTATCATAGTTGTAGTTATCGATTTGATAGAACCATATGCAAATCTATCTAACTTAAAAAATAACTACTTTTAACTATTTTGCCCGCTTTTCTTATACGTTAACAAATAGTATCTCGATTATTTATATTGATAATCAAAAATTCAAATAAAAACAAAGTAGAAAAATAGAAAATGGTGCATATTTTTAAATTCCTTATCAATAACATCTATTTAATAAGCAGTTAATGAGCAAATGATAACTATTCGCTGTTATTTATATATTTTAGAAAATATTTTGTTATTGAAGAATCTTGGGTACTACTGGAAATAATACATTATATATCATTGTTTATATACGTATATTATAACATTAATAATTACATTATTTTGTAATGTTATTATTGTTCATTTTTCCGTAACACCTGATCAAAAATGATTAATTTGCAATATAAAAATTTAGGAAATTGTGCATATGGGAAACAAATCTGTTATTCATAGATTTTTATGGAAAAAGCTAAACTTTGAAATGACTTGATCCCTATTTCTTTAATTAACATTTTCTAATTAATAATAACTTTTTGTTATCATGGGATTTTATGTTTTTTATACTATTTACAACTTTAAATTTTTATTTATGATGATAACGAGTATATATCTTGAAGTCATAAGACAATTTTGAATAACTCATTCAAATAATTCATCATTAGTACGAAATTTTATTAATTTATAAGAAAATTATCGACAATCTGAATTTTGTTATATTTCCTAACTTTTGTATAAATACTTTTCACAATAGAGAAAGGTGGTGTATGGAAAAATGTTAGGAAATAACTAAATAATGGGGGTTGGTCTTATATATGAACCCTCCGGGACGCTTAGTTTATCCGCTAATAGCAAAAAACTGCTAAAAATTCAAAATTTGAATTTTATCATATATTCCAGTTTTTATCTGCACACCTTCAAAAACTCAATTTAGAGAAAATTTGTTTGAAAAGAAAAGATAGCAAAAAGAAAAGTAATGGGGGTCGGTCATAGATATGAATCCTCTAGAACACTTAGTTAAGGCGCTAGGACCAAATAATCGTTATATATTAAAAATCTGAAATTTGCATATTTCCCAACTTTTGTATGCACACCTTAAGAAAATCGATTTAGAGAAATGTGATAAATGAAAAAAAGTTAGAAAATGTAGAAATAATGGGGGTCGGTTATACATATGAACCCCCTAGGATCGTTAGTTTAGCCGCTACGAGCAAAATCTGAATTTTATTATGTTTCCCAATTTTGGTCTCCACATCTTTAAAAACTCAATTTACAGAAAAATTGTGTAAGAGGAAAACTTAGCAAATAGAAAAATAAAGGGGTCTGTCATACATATGAATCCTCTAGGAAGCTTGGTTTAGACGCTACGGGCAAAAAACCGCTGAAAATTAAATTTTTTTCGGAAAAGACCCCTAAAAATCGGAAGAAAATTGATTAATTTATGGTTCCCGGAAACCATAATGTTCTCTAATCTGTAATTCGTAAATAAACTTAACATTTAACATAATCCTTAAAAATTCACCTGCTACGGGTTGAATGACCAAAAGGCCATTCAACCCGACCAAAGGGATTGTTGTTGTTGTTGGGACACAAAATTCAATTCGAATTTTTGAAAAATTCGCTACCAGAATTTGTTTACCAACACACTGCCAACAATCCCTCTGGTAGTGTGTGTAGCTACGTAAATATATAACCGGTTTTGAATTTATTTCATAGAACATTGCGATCTACGAAATAAATTCAAAACCGGTTTTCACCCTAAGAACAAATGAAACTTTGAAGAGAGCAAGCTCTTCAAAGTTTCACATTCCCAACAACGATTTGGCAAAAGCTCCTGAAAAGAGCTTTCAAAATCGGGTGCCAACTCGTTGTATGGGAATGAGACATCTGGATTGTCTGTGATGAAACATTCTGGTGGAAAATTTTGTTCTGTCCGAATTTATAATTTATGTCTCAAACGAAAGCGTGTATTATTCTGAATCCGAATCAGTTGGTTTCCCTTCGATCCACCGAATACATTCGGAAATATTGGAGAAATGAGAAAGACAACATGGAAATAAGGAAATTTCTTCAGCCAATATTCGAACCGTTTATCCGTTTATTCGTCATTGTGTTGGTATACCTGTCTTTTATCAATTTGTAATAAAATTAATTAAAAATTTGGAAATGTAAGAAAATTTATTTAGCCAGTGGTCAAACCATTTATCCGATTCAAAAACCAATTAACCAGAAATGTAGTACACGTTCTCACAAACATTCCAGTGTCTTTCATTTTTCTCTAGGACCTACCGTTTCCGAGTTATCGGCTTGCAAAGTTTAAAACAAGATTTTCGCCTCCTGCTGATTCTGTTCCCCTGGTGTTCTGCGCGAAACTAAATTTTTACGAATGTTCAAAATTTCAAAAGCTTGTATCTCAGAAACCGTTAGAGCTATTGGAATACTTTCTTCACTGTTGTGTTGGTATGACTGCCTGCTATCAATTGACATTAAAATGAATTGATAAATCAGAAATTTTAGAAAATTTCTTTAGCCAACGCACAAACCATTTATCCGAGACAGAAACCAGTTAAACAGAAATGAGGACTGCGTTCTCCTAAACATGCCGGTGTTTTTAATTTTTCTCTAGGATCTACTGTTTTCGAAAGATCGGCTTGGAGATTCTAGATTTGTTTGAAAGTAAAACTTTGAACGCTTATATCTCAGAAATAGTTAGAGCTATTGGAAAAATTTAACCACCATTTTGTCGGTACGACTATCTACTACTAGTACTTTCCGAGAAATCGTTGACTGCTTGTCAAGGGTAGACGATATTTGTGGATATTGTGGAAATTGTGGAGCAACTCGGGGTAATTGGGAATAACAACTTTCATGAGAATAGCCGACCATGTAAGTCCACCTAGTGCCGAAAGTATGAACCATCATTCCTATATAGTTTATTAATAATATTTGCATTCTCACTGTTCCAATCACTTGTCTCCAATGAACATTTTTCTATTTATTCATTTTTTTAAATTTTATAAATTTGAAACATAAAAACACATACTCGTATTTCTTAGCACTTAAATTAGCACCTAAATGTTTTTAAATGCAAAATAATTATGAATTTATTTAAAAATTTTCATTATGATTTTAGTTAATTTGAATAGAATTACAATACATATTTGCTTTTTGTTTAATTAATTCATTAAAATTGAACATTAAAAGGTTAATTTTGTTTGAAAGTAAGCAAAATTGTTATAAGCCTTCAAAAATGATATAATTTCTTTGATTTATGCTATTATTAATTAAATTGCTTTGAATTGTGTCTTGATGAAATATATGAATATGAAATTGAAAATAATACAATTAATTAATTTATACGTAACTAATGATTGTTGTTGTTTCAGCTATTGTTTTTAAATAGTTATCATTAAATAGATTTCATAAAATTACATTCAATCTAATACTTTCCTTCATCATACAACCCTTGTCATCGTCCATATCGTTTTTGTTCAAATAAAATATGTTAAATTGTTAAAAGTAATTAGAATTTGTTTTAAGAATTTTAAATAATTATAAATGAATGTGTAAATATGTATTTAGTAGTACGTTCAATTTCTCTTACATCAGATACATGTGATAATTACATAAGTAATTAATATTCTTTCAGTTAATAACAAACATAATATTGTGCTTTTATTGCATTAGACTTAATGATCCATATATATATATATATTTTGAAAGAAAGCATATGTCTGCATGTGTTTATATAAATATTGCTTCAAATATTCTCAAATTATATAATGTAACGATACAAATATCTAGGATAATTGCTCCACATAAAGATTCTTTGAATTCTTCCTTCTCTTCATCATTTCCTTCCTAATCAACTGCTTCCAAATTATATATCAAGTGGAAAAATATATAATTTCATTAAATATATATTATATGTTTTTGGATAAATGATTCTCTCAAAGACAAATCTTCTCTCTTACACTAAATTTTTGAATAATTTCATTTAAAACGTTCAATAACTTTATAATTTTTGAATTTTTCAATTTTTCAATTTTTCAATTAAAAATTAATTATGATTCGCAAAAATATTATTTTCCAACATGTCTCTCTCACATTTTTAGTTTTAGTTTTTAGTTTTGTTCTTGTTTTAAAATAATAATTCGTATTCTAACTTAATAAAAGCGTTAATTAATTAGATTTATTTTAAATTTTTCATTTTTGTTCTTTTTGTAAGCGCTTAAATGTAAGTTTGTTTATATTTTTATTCAATTTGATTTTGTCCTTTTCATTTTAAATATATTTATATAATTTCATCTCATATATAATAATATAATATTCTTTTAAATATATTTTGAATTTTTGTTCTTGCATTAATTTTTGTTTTTGTTCATTCAACTTGTACAACATCATATTGAACTGATTATTATTGAACACATTTTACATTTTACAATTACAATTTCAATTACAATTACAATTACAATTACAATTACAATTGTAAGTAAATAAGTTCTACTAAGCTATTTTCCGTGTGGTGTGTGATTGAAGAATCTGATTTGTGAATCTGATTTTAATAAAATATAATATAATATAATGTAATATAATGTAATAGTATATATTGTATATTTATTTATACATCAAATATAAATTCTGTACTTTTGATTCAACAATTACAATTCGGTTTTTGTGGATACAATGGATTCACTACTAAAAACAATCGGCTCCGTGTGTTGTAGCTCGGAAGTGAAGTGTTGTAAAACCTAAAAAATAAAAAATTCCATTAAAAATTTTATTTAAAAACATTATTGGTGGACAGTACCTGGATACAATATAGGATAACTAGCTTTGCTCCTTTATTACTTTGTTCCTTTGGAATCTAATAAAAGATTTTGTTTTTTTGTTTTTTGTTTTGTTTTTAGTTTTAAGATAAAGAAAATATTTTTTAATTTGAATTTTTAAGAATGTTTCCTCTCTTCACACATAAATTGATTTACTATCTTCTGCATTGAGTCACGTAATTCATGATCGTCTTGTTCGTTGTTTGTTAAATTGATCGATTCGTTAAGAATTGGGGTTGCCTGATCCTGTGCTTGTGCTACTGATCGTGCCATAACCTCACTGTCGAACAACAGTTGATTTTCACTCAAATGTTCATTTCGTGGCTTTTGTTGTTCAGATGTTGCTGGTGTCGTTGTTGTTGTTGTTGTAATTGTTGTTTTTATTATTTTTGTACCACTAAAAATGTTCGTTTTTTGAATGAAATGGGAGAGAAATAAAAACGAATAGAAAGACAGATACAGATATACACACGAAAAAACACAGAAAGAGATAGAAATAAAACTTTAAAAATTTTTTATTTATTTTTAATATAATTTTTTAATTTTTATTTTTAAGCAGCCAATTTTTGCGTTTTTCTATTATTTAGCATGAAAAGTCATGATTGTGAGAAAGCAAATATGTCGATAGAATGAAACGGAAATAGAAATAGAAAAGAGCACATGATGGGGGAGATGATGATTTAAAAAAAAAAATATTAGTTGCGTTTTTTAAAAATTTCTTAAATTTTCTTCTTGAAAAAATTCAACGAAATTTGTTGCACCGCAAAGAACGTTATTAAAAAATGCATGAATGAATAACAACAGGAATGGAAGCGACTCCTTGCCGAGCAGTTGCTTGAACCACTGAGTTACCGTGAACGAGAACAGAATGAACTATCATAATGTGACACCGTTCGTGTTGGTCGTACTAAGCTGTCAAATCATTTCCAACACGGATCTTCTGCTTGCCGAGCAGTTGCTCTAACCACTGTGCTACCATAGTGTGATACCGTTTTTGTTGGTCGTACTAAGTTGTCAAACTGACAATCATCAAGCTGTCAAATTAATTTATCAGTTTTCCATTTACAGGACATGACGGAACTCGCTCGGCACCACCAACACGCCTGGATTGGTAAAACTAACACCACGAGCGCATGGTCATTAAGCTGTCAAACCAAATGTCAAGCTGTCAAATCAATTTTCCAGCTTCCATTTGTAGGAATCATGGATATTTTGTTTGCCGAGCAGTTGCTCTAACCATTGAGTTAAGGATTCGTGGAAACCATTCGTGTTGGTAGTATTGCCACCACGAGAGCATGGTCATCAAGCTGTCAAATTAATTTTTTAAATTTCCATTTGTAGGGATCGTGGATATTTTGTTTGCCGACCGTAAACGAGAAAGGAATCGACTTTGTCCCACAATGCTACCGTTCGTGTTGGTAGTACTGCCACTACGAGAGCATGGTCATCAAGCTGTCAAACTAATTTTTAAATTTCCATTTGTAGGAATCGTGGATATTTTGTTTGCCGAGCAGTTGCTCTAACCATTGAGTTAAGTATTCGTGGAAACCGTTCGTGTTGGTAGTACTGCCACTACGAGAGCATGGTCACCAAGCTGTCAAACTAATTTTTCAATTCCCGTTTTTAGGAATCATGGATATTTTCTTTGCCGAGCAGTTGCTCTAACCACTGAACTACCACGAACGCTCACATGTCCAACGATCATATTTTAGAATCGCCGCATTCCCTTTCCTGTTATTTTCAATTCGTTTGTTTGAAATAACTTTCGAATTTGAATTTTTCGTTAAATTTCTTCGTAAAATCAAATTAGCAGCAAATAAAAAGCCTTTAAACTTTCAATTGAAATTGATCAACTTACTTGTCACTACTTGTCATCTCATCAACTGTCGTCTCACTGCTGATCGTGTGTGGTTGTTCGTTATTTTGATAAAAGTCAGCTTCTAATCGAAAAAAATTAAATAAAATTCAATTAATTTTTATAATTAAAATCGATTTTAAAAGTAATTAGAGTAGAAAATAAATAATAAAATAGTTATTGTTGACATTTCATTCACAATTCAGTTGACAGTCGGATCCGGTGTTGTGATAATATGGTTAGGTGTGAAGTTAGCTTGAATTAAATAAATAACGTTCAATTCTACGTCGTTAGATTTAGCCATACTTTCAAATGAATGTCATAAAAACAAACACAACGACAATAACCAAGCAATACAATTTGAGCACGGTCATCAAGCTGTCAAATCAATGTCACATACATAATTCAAGATGGCGATGACATTTATCTGTCAATGAAGGTTATGTGTGTCTCACATTGATTTTCTGTTTTAAAATTTTTTTAATAGTAATTGTAAGACAAGAAGAAGAAGAAGAAGAGGGTTTTTGTTTTTGTATAAAATGGCGACTAGTTTTTCAATGAATACCTGTTTCATCCTCACTCAGCTCGGCTCCTGGCTCGTGCAGAGCAACATCAGAATCACTAGAAGATCCTTGATGATCCTTCTTACGTACTTGTCTAATTTTAGTTTGGACAACATGAACTTTATTGTTATTGAATTGTTGTTGGTGTTGTTGTTGGAATTGGTGTTGTTGTTGGGGTTGTTCACCCGGTGATGAGTCACAAGCAAGACTACCGTCAGATTCACTGGTATGACATTGCTGCTGTTGCAGATACTGTAACTCATTTTGTAGATTCGAGCTAATCACATTTGCCTCATCAATAACATCAATGTGAGACGACCTAATTGTGGTCTTGGTCTCTCGTCGCATCACCTCACCGCTAGGTGACAGTTCTTCAGTTGTCACTGTGACAGTTTCACTACCGTCTGGGTTGACAACTGTTGACGTGTGAGTTATTATTTGATTACCGGATTGTATTATTTCCACTGGTGAAATATCATCTTTCATTGGTAGAATTTGTTCTAACTTTCTCTCCTGGACACTAGATGGTGTTATCAACTGCATTGAATGGTGAGAAAAGCTGTCATCATCCTTCATTGGTAGAATTTGTTCTAATTTCCTCTCTTGGACACTAGATGGAGTTATCAACTGCATTGAATGGTGAGAAAAGCTGTCATCATCCTTCATTGGTAGAATTTGTTCTAATTTCCTCTCCTGGACACTAGATGGTGTTATCAATTGCATTGCAGCTGCAGAAATGCTTTCATCCTTCATTGGTAGAATTTGTTCTAACTTTCTCTCTTGGACACTAGATGGTGTTATTAATTGCATTGAATGTAGGGAACTGTCTTCACCTTTCATTGGTAGAATTTGTTCTAATTTCCTCTCTTGGACACTAGATGGTGTTGTCAATTGCATTGTAACTTGATCAACTGCATCTTTCTCACGTTCCCTCTCCTTTTCCCTCTCTCGTTCTCGAACTGTTTCCGTTGCTGTCTGTATTATCTCAACAATATCATCAATTGGATTCGTCTCCATTTCTATAACATTCTCCAAGTTAGCAGTAGATATTTCGATAACTTTCTTCTCACTCGTTCTCTCTGGACTGGAATCAGCTTTCTCAATTGTTGTTCTTGTAACTGTTGTTGTTGTTGTTGTTGTTTGTGTTGTACTTGTTGTTAAATCCCATTCAATATCACCAACAGTTGGTCGTTGTGGTTGTTGTTGTTGGGTTAATATGCTATTAACCTTTGAATGTTTCTTGATTGTTTTAACTTTTGTTGGTAATGCTTTTATTATTTTATCATCACCATCAATGTCAACATCATCACTATCACCACGTTCATTATCTAATAGGAATTTATCAAAAATTTTCTCATTTTTCTCAATTTTCTCACCGTTCTTATCGATTTTCTCATCATTCTTATAATCAGATAATTCATTATCAATTTTATTTAGTTTATCATCTTTAATATCATGTAATCTTAACTCATCAGCTGCTGCTAATTCTAAATCATCTAAAATTTGTCGTGCTAATGCTTCAGCATCTTCAGGAACTATTTCTTGATCGGGAATTTTCACATTGAACTTTTTAACATCATCATCTTTAACCTGATTCATTGCAATAACCTCATGAACATCTTTAACCTCGTGAATATCTCTAACATCATTCTGTGCTGATTTATTCAATTTATTATCTGATTTTAATCGAATATTTTTCATATTTAATTTCGATTTTTCAATTTTTCAATTTTTCAATTTTTCGATTTTTAGTGATGCATGGAGGCGGTTTATTTTTTATTTTTTATTTTTAATGAAGAGGGAATGCATTAAGGACACAAGAAAATACAAAAAATATGATTTACAAAAATTTTCCTTTCATTTAAAATTGAAGGAGAAAGATTCGATTGTTTGTGTCAAATGAAATTTTTAATTTTTAATTTTCAAGTTTTGAAATGGAAAATGTTGACAGACAAAGACACAAACACAAGCAGACACATTAATCCTTCTTCGAAGTGGAAATGCCGGCCTGCATGACAGATGACAGATGTCAGAATTTGCACAAATACATGAACACACTCACAGCACGCTCACAAATGTTAAAAATGTTCTTAAAAATGTTCTTTAAATGAGGCGCATAATTTCAAAACTTTCATTTTGTTCTCAATGTATCGCTCATGTCATTTAAAATTGTTTCGTCAGGCCTCTGAGACTCACTTCAGTTTTCAAATTAAATTTACAAGAGACTGAGGACAGTTTTTGAACTGAGTTTTCATGTTTGAGGCTGACAAGGCTGACAAGGCTGACAACAGAAAAACAAAATTTTTTCGAAAAGTGGACTTAGACAGTTTTGATGCTATACGACTCGAATGTGTCAGATGAAAATGTGTTACTAGTCTTTCAACAAATACTTATTGTAGAAATGTTTTAATTAATTATTAATTGGAAAAATTATTAATTTAAATTAATTAATGTGTTTCTGAATTGTTTAGTTTGCAAATCACACTATTATTAATCAATCCAATCGTCCATTTTCGAAAAAGGATTAATTCAGGCATCAGTACATTGCGTTGTGAAGTTATTCTGGAAGCCTGTCAATGCCATATAACTATATAATTCTTTGATTATTCGTTTAAAAACTATATTATGTAAATAGATGTTTTATACAAGTGTCGTGTTCGAAATCGAATTCGTGGAAAGGGAAGAAATTTATGTTAATTTAAAAAATTTGAATTTTTATTTAGTTTTTAATGAATTTCAATAAATAAGCATCGAGTTGAGCTACTTTCAAATGGAAATAAATGAATAAATTCAAATTAAAATCAATTTCAAAAACAGTGTGGTTTTATTTTTATGTGTTTTAATGAATTAAATAAGTTTTAAAACTAGGTAGAGCCTAACTTTAAGCGCTAACAAATAAATTTAAGCTTAAAAATAGATTTTCGAAAACTTTAAATGGAAATTTTTCAATTTTGACAGTTTGAAATGACAGTGGAGGGAGCTGTCATCACATGTGTACAGATTTTGATTGGCAATGAAGCGATTCAGTACTCACAAGCTTGATCAGGAACAATTTTGACAGTTTGAAATGACAGATTGTATATGGTTGGAGATAACTGTCATCACAGGAGTACAGGGAGTGGAGAATCTTCAGTACTCAGAAGCTTGATCAGGAACACAAGAGTGACAACTTTAGATACAAAAATTACAACTTTGACAGTTCGAAATGACAGTTGAATGACAGATTGTATGTAGTTAGGGAGAACTGTCATCACAGGAGTACAGAGGCTGTAGAATCTCAGTCAGAATCTTCAGTTGTCAATTTCAGTTGTCAATACAAATGTTTCAATTTTGACAGTTTGAAATGACAGTTGAATGACAGATTGTATGTGGTTGGAGAGAACTGTCATCACAGGAGTACAGAGACTGGAGAATCTCAGTGAGAATCTTCAGTTGACAGCCTTAAATACAAAAATTTCAATTTTGACAGTTCGAAATGACAGTTGAATGACAGATTGTATGTAGTTAGGGAGAACTGTCATCACAGGAGTACAGAGGCTGTAGAATCTCAGTCAGAATCTTCAGTTGTCAATTTCAGTTGTCAATACAAATGTTTCAATTTTGACAGTTTGAAATGACAGTTGAATGACAGATTGTATGTGGTTGGAGAGAACTGTCATCACAGGAGTACAGAGACTGGAGAATCTCAGTGAGAATCTTCAGTTGACAGCCTTAAATACAAAAATTTCAATTTTGACAGTTCGAAATGACAGTTGAATGACAGATTGTGTATGGTTGGAGAGAACTGTCATCACAGGAGTACAGAGACTGTAGAATCCCAGTGAGAATCTTCAGTAATTACATGTTTAATCAGGAACACAAGAATGACAGCTTTAAGAACAATAATTTCAAAAATGACAGTTAAATGACAGATTGTATATGGTTGAAGAGAACTGTCATCACTGGAGTACAGAGAGTGGAGAATCTCGGTGAGAATCTTCAGTAATAACATGTTTGATCAGGAGCACAAGAGTGACAGCCTTAAATACAAAAATTTCAATTTTGGCAGTTCGAAATGACAGTTGAATGACAGATTGTATATGGTTGGAGAGAACTGTCATCACAGGAGTACAGAGACTGTAGAATCTTAGTCAGAATCTTCAGTTGACCACTTTATATACAAAAATGTCAATTTTGACAGTTTGAAATGACAGTTGAATGACAGATTGTATGTGATTGGAGAGAACTGTCATCACAGGAGTACAAAATTTCTTACACATTTCCCTTTGTAGAACAGTTTGTCGTGAGTACGACAATTAGTGAGTAACAACTGTCAGAATAAATGTATTTTTAATTAATTATTGCATTTAGAATTACTTAACGTATTTAAAGTTTTCGAATTGAAATTGTAAATTAATTAAATTACAGAAATTGAATTGCAAATTGTGAAGCAAGGAAATGAAAGGTTGATTGAGTTCAAATTAGAATAAATAAATTTAAAAATTAATAAATTTCTGAATAGAATTGTAAATTAATTGAATTAAATAAATTAATAAATATTACACGAATTGCATTTAAAATTGCTGAGTAATTGAAGAATTAAGCTTTGGTTGAATTGAAGTGAAGTGAATAATTAAGAAAATTAAATAAATTAACTAATATTACAAGCAAAATGAATAGAGACAGAATTGTATTTTGATTTAAGAAATCAATCGATTAATTTTACAAATTTATTCCTTAATTAACAGCTAATTAATCAGTAGTCCTACCTTCATGATGTGACAGATCAGTTATTTCTGGTTTAGCTGTTGGAGGGATTTTATCCTCTAGAATTTTCGTTCCTTGTTCAATTGGAATCGGTGAAGGTGTTAGACTGCGATCGAATTCCTTGTTGTCAACATTTATAATTAAAGTACTGTTTAATTCGTTATCTAAAATTAAATTAAATTAAATTAAATTAAATTAAATTAAATGCTTCTCCAGCATACCATGTCTTTCAATGATGTCCTTCCCATTGATTTCCGCTTTTTCGTCTTTCTTCTCATCAGCAGATGAATCGTCCATTTTGTCATCCATCTTGTCCTCGATTTTGTCACCATAACTCTGATCAATTGTTTGATTCCTCCTCAGGGATGTGTCCCGAGAAGGTCCTAGTTCCTCTTTGAGATTGTCAAAACCAGATTGGTCGAGTTGCATTTTAGCTACAGCCTTTTCCATTTCATCAGTGACAAGTTCTAGATTGAAGATGCACTTGTCCACAATGTCGGAGCGTTTGATACGATGTAGAGCTTGTTCTAGATTGTTGCCAGTAGCTTGAGGACCAGCTTGTCGCATCCATAACTTCAGCATGATCATAGCTTGCTGGGATGGTTTGCCAGGATACTCTGATTGAATTAGTTCAATGTCTGGTTCTGGGACATCGAGTTCTCGGGCTAGATTAACCCAATCGTTTTCCAGTAAATTACAAATGTCAGATAGCCGGATATCGGCTTTGTGGATTTCATCGGGTTTCCTGAAGCCACCATTGAGTAGAACACGATAATTACGATCCAAACTCTTCTGACTGGTGTTCAAACTTTGTCGATCATCTTCGATGATCTTCTCTCCAGCCAGGGATACATTCAATGTACAAATCGGGGTTTGTGGTGGTTCTCCTTTAGCCACTTTTGCTTCATTCATAAAACTAATCCGGCCGAATGGCTCCTCAGTGTCTTTGACACGAATCGTGAACGACAAACGATTCTCTCGGAATGCATGCAACTGCATATTCAATTGCTCTCCGGATTTCATGACTGGCACAAGATTTCCAGCAAATTCCAAATAGATCTTTTGATCCTCCAACACTTCTACATCTCGACTCTTAGCGATTTCAGTGAAATACTCTTGATGCTCCAGTGTCTTGTCCTCTTTGTCATCTGTCATACAGAAGACACTCAATTTAGCCTCAGTGGCACTAACACGCTTCGCAAATACAACAAACTTCACCATGAATGGTACTTGTGCCATGTACGTGTACAGTTCAGTAGCCATGCGGCATGCATCGGAAATGTTTCGACAATCCATTAGCCAGAATCTTGCTGAGACTGTTGTTGTAAACGATACACTATCTTTGACAAATGTCAATGGTGTAGAACCGGTTACATCTTCCCAGACAGCACGATTCTGTCCGCCAGTAATTGAACAGAGTAGTCTCAATGTGGGTGCACTGCCGGAGTATTGATTTATCATTCCTTGGGTGTGTGCTCGTGGAGCTGGAATACTTAGAGTGATTGCTTTATGGAATTTACGTCGTCTCGGTTCAACTGTCACTACTGGTGACACTGCCACACCTTGTCCGAGCAATTTAGCACAACCAGTTAAGTCGACTGGTTGCGCTTGTAATCCTACTCGAATCTTTTTAGTTAGAGCATTTGGTGGAAAGATTGCTTGTACTTGTGGTACTGCTGTCGATGACACTGTACCGCCATCTGGTCCGATAGCATGAACTTCTTGACGTATACGTGACACTACTGCAAAGTAATGTGGGAAGTCATGTGTGACTATTCGGATAATACGATTTGTATGCAAATCTTCCAACTGATTCAGTTCAGCTGTGTCAAAGGATTCGTTCAGAACACCTCGGATTGCTTCCTCGCTGTCGTACAGTGTGTGTTCACGCCAGGTCTCTCCATTGTCCGATCTCAGTATGATTATCTCTCGTTCTTTGTCTCTCAACGATCCGAAATGTGGTACTTCCAAAATGACTGGACTAAAATGTTAAAAAATTTAATAAAAATTTTATCACTCCTATTCATCACGATCAATTTCTTACCCCAGAAACTTCGCCTCCACTGGTGACAACTCCAAAATCCGACTAACCAATGCTTCAGCTTCCATCAGTGGCGGAGGATTTGGGATTCTTTGTGGTTTGACGTAGCGACACGTGATTCTTGTCGGTTGTGCAGCAGATTTCGGTGGAACTATTACACGCACTCCACTATGCCGACAACCGCGCATTGCTCCACCTCGTGCATCCACCAGAAACGACACCAGGAAGCTACAATTTCGTTAATTTGAAGAATCAAATATAAAAATATGTTAATAAAACGAATTAATGCAAATTAAAGTTTTAATTATTTATTAATTAATTAATTATTGAATTTACTTAAAAAGCTTAAACGTGAACTCGATTCAAATTTTTATTTTTTCATTTTTATTTCAATTATTTCACACGTGGTTCTCTTTCGTGGAAGACATTTTCTTTTTCTGATTGATTTTTTATGAATTTTGAAACATTTAAACATTTCTAATTAGCAGTAAAGCCACTATGATGAAGGAAGGCAAAAGCTCTATTAGAATATACAAAAAATTAAAATTGAAAATTTTCTTAATTTTATTTAAATTTCATAAAAAAAAAATAAACACTAAAAAAATCCATTCAAAAAATTAAATTTTATTTACAAAATAAAGCGAATAAATATTTATTTATATAAAAGTTTATGTACATTTCGGTTGACAGTTTGTGGCGAATGTGAAAGTTTTGAAAAATCACAAAATCACAAAATCATAAAATCATGAACGAAAACGTGAAGAGAATTTTTCCCATACAAGTAGGGGAACGACACCGTTTTGTACCGTTAGCAAAGGAGGAGAATTTGAAAAATTCATTTTTCCATATATGTATGAATGTAGAACAAACTTTCACATTGCCCAACTAGACCACAGAAGAAGCAGACAAAGGCAAGGCGAACTTCATTTTGACAGTTGTACGTTAAAAATTTTTAAAAGTTCGTCTTGTCTAGTGAATTTTGGAAATGTTTTAATTAAATCAATTAAAGTTTTATAAGCAGGAAATTTAACTAATTCCAAAAGTAAATAAATAAAAGCTACTGAAGCTTGCGTTCCTTCTCAAGCTTTTCAACTTGCTTGCAATTTGAAAGAAAGAAAAAAAACAGTAAAACAGTGTTGGCAATTTTCGAATTTTAGAAATTTGTGCGAATTTACAGAGGAATTTTGAAAATTTATCGTTTAGAGCAAAATATAGAGTTATTTAGAGCGTGTTGACTGACATTTTGACATAATTTAAATACAAATAAAATTATACTTACGTCCTAGTAAACAAACCAATAACAAAATATTTTGGAAGCATGCAAGGATATAATTTTTAAAATTAAACTAAATTCGTTTTTATTCAAATATATGTTATATATTTTTAATAAAAATGTTTCTTTGGTTTTAATTATTATTTAATTGTTTTTTATTTTAAATATTCAATAAAGCTTCAATACTATCAATACACGGATAACCTAAAAACAAAGCTTCAAATGTTACATGTACTTGGCTAGTTTTAAATCAAACGCAAAGTGAATAAAACTTAAAAAATAAAAATTTTTAATTCAACATTCAAAGCGGATTTTCCGGAATTTTCCCGGAATGAAATTCATTCACCCTAGAAGAGTCGTTTGCGAGAGATGGTGTTCGCACTATGAATCTGTGACAGCGGTAAGCCCAGCCCAGCCGCAATTTTCTTCATTCTGAGACCAAGTTTTCTGGGCACAACTTATTTTCGAATCTGTTACATACGTCGGAACAAATTTTAATGGCGAAACCTGTTTGAAGCCAAATCTGTCAAGTTTCTTAACGGAAATCCTGTAGACTTCTGACACCAAAATACCGATTTCGACCGTAAATCAAATTGCAGGGGATGTCAAATTAACAGAATCTGTTACGTGCACCCAGAATAGCAACTTCACTCGATTGATTTGACAATTGAAATTGTGATAAGAAATTGAAAGCAAGGATGGGCAACTTGCTGATCCCAACAAATGGTTAATTAAATTCAAACGAATACAAATACGAAATAAAAACACAAGGAATGGCACTCCATCAATTGTGAGAATCCCAAACTGACAGTTGACAATAAGGCAGTTTTGAATTTGAATTTTTTACCATCAAACTACTCAGAATTAGTTTACCAAAATGAACTAGTTCATTTAAAAAAAAAAAATGTAATGAACTAGTTCATTTAAAAATGTAATGAACTAGTTCGAATGATGAAAAATGACAGTTCTAAAGTTATTTAAAACTAATTAATAACTATTCAATATTTCTGTTGTTTATCGTTTTCCCGAGCATTCACTTGCATACTTCCAAAATGGAGGACGAACTTGTTGTGGTGGTAGTGGTGGTGGTGGTGGTGGGGGGAACTTGTGGTGGTGGTAGTGATTGACTAAAAAATGGCGGTGACTTCAAAATGGTGGACGTGTTTGTACATAAACTTTCACAAATTATTAACTAATTTAATTAAGATGAAAATAATTTTCGAAATTACATCAACTTTATATACATGTATGTGTGTGAAACAGTGAACGTGTATTTGTATTTGTATTTGTACTGGTGTGTGTGTGTACATGTATTACGAATTGAATTAATCAACAAAAATTTCTCTTCTATGAAAATAAATTAACAAAAAATTAAATTAATTAACCACAGACTAATAATTATTACAATTATTTCAATTACTTAAATTTACAAAATCATGTAATATACCTTTCCCTGCACATTGGCTGTGTGTTCTTTCGGCCACCGAAGCACTCGAGATACGGTTCAAGCGTGTTTAGAATATCACAACCGCTTCGGATGGTTTGGTGTTTTTGAGAATTTTATTTTTGATTTTTGAATAATTTTTCCGAAATAAAATTTTGTGTCCGATTTCGGTATGAAATTGTGTGTGTTGTTTTTTTTTTTGGAAAATAATTTTTAAATTTTTTTTTTTAATTACAGTATATAATTTCAAATTAATCCATTTTGTTTTTATTTGATTAGATATAGAAATGAAAAAAAGAGAAATAAATTAAATTTTTTTTTATAATTAAATAAATTTTTTTTGTAGTGATAATGTTAAAAACGTGAAAATTATTAAAAAAAAAAAAACTGTCAAAATCAAAATCAAAATCAAACGGTGGAGGTTCAAACAAATCTAGACCACAGGGTGACCACAACTCTCAAATCAATTCCTTTAGTGTTAAAAAATTTTTTATTTAAATATTTTTAATTTTTTTTGTTTGACAAAACTTTGATTTGAAAATTTTAAAAAAATTATTAAAAATTTGTTTTTGTTGTGTTTCAGTATTTAGTGTTAATTAAATTAATTAGTGCAGTCGATTTAATTTTATCAATTATTTTTTGTTATAAAAAACCGATTTTCCCATTAAAATTATAAATTAAAAATTAAAATTAAAATTTTCGTTTTTAATTCGTTAAAAATTTTCATTTTCAAAAATTTCAAAATCGTGAATCGAAAACGAGAAATTGAAAATCGAAAATCACACGAGAGATGTATCTATGCGTGTGTCAGTGTGTGTGGAATGCGTCTCAGGTTTGACGTGAAGATGTGCTAAAAAATTTACTCCATCGCATCCAGTAGGAATGGACAACACACATGACACAAAACGGTCACTGAATTGAAACGAAAGGAAGAGAAGACATTTTCGACAAATTAAATTTAATCAGTCCTGACGCCATGTGCTAAATTAATTTTAATTCGATTCCGGCTCAATGTCTGTTTGGAAATAGTGTCAGTATGAAAACCTAAAAATATTTGCAATAAATCAAATCGTGTTCTATCGACGTCACTGTGACCAACATGCAAAAATTAAATCCTATCGTCATCAATACTATAAAATTAATCATTTCCAAATCAAAGATTAGTTAATTTTCATTTAATTAACGAAATTCGAAGGACACTCAACGGAACATTTAGGAAAACCAACATGTCTACCCTACTACGGTGAACAAGTAATTCCATGCAAATCATAAAAAACCAACAGAAAATAAATTTTCTCCAATTGAAATTAATTAATTTGCTTTTTTCCAAGTTAAGGACGAGTTATACTGCAAGGACATTCAAGGACATTCCCCGGTTAATTGTTGTTTTTTTGGTAAATTTTCGAAAAATTAAAAAAAATTTTATTTGACATTTCAGTTGAGCAGCATCCCCTAGTCCCCCTGGCTCTACACAATTCAAAGATGGCGGCAACAAGACACAAGGCCGCAGACTGTCTCAAGTTCAGGCAAAATTTCATTCGTAATTTTTGTTTTTAATTTTATTGATTAAATTAAGTACAATAATTAATTAATTATAATTAATTATAATTAATTATTTTTAATGACATTTCCGAATGCGTATTTGTGGAGTTATTAATTAAATGTTATGAGTGATGTGCGTGAATTAATTAAAGGAAAAATTAAAAATTAAACGAAAATAAAGTGTTAATTAAATTAACAAAATTAATTAAACTGAATAAAACCAAAACACCAGAAGCCACAAGTAAATCATGCAGACATTTTTAATTAAATAAAAATTTTCAAATTTCAAAATTTAATTTGAAAGAAAGTTGAAAGAAAATTAAATTAATTAAATTGAAAAATTAGAAAAATCATTTTTCACCAACGAACTAAAATTACGTGGAAGTGGAATGGTGGGATGTCAAGTTATGACAGTTCGTGTCATCCACACGAATTCCCTGTGAATTGCAACACACAGGATGAGCTATCTGACATTTGCGGAAACGTCAAAACCGAGTAGTTCCTTCAACCTTCTTTCAAATTCAACTTTTTGAAGATGATTTATTGTTTTCTCTTACTTCAAAAGTTTTTTAAATTAAATTAATTAATTAATTTCAACAACTCACCCAACATGGATTGGCTGTCTGACGATATTGACGTTGTCCACCGATTTAATGATGTACGGACCGGCTGATTCTGTGTTTATGTAATTTGCCTGGATGACAGAATCGGAAATTGGTACTGTAATTAAGGGAAAAAATAAAATTTTATTTTCTTGTGAAAAAGTTGACATCACACCACAAATGACATTTTCTACGAATAATAAACAACAGGAAGCGAATGAATTCCGAAAAATTTCAATTCCTGTGATTATTAGTTCATTGGGAAATAAGCAGGGAAATGTCCAGAGACTACTAGACCCTTGGGGCACATTTGTCCGTACACACCACAGACACTGGCACCTTGAAACGTAATTTAGTAAAATTGATTTTCCATTCCTGTGGTTATTAGTTTGTTGGTAAAAATATATTTTGCCCCTAGATACCACTTATTCTCATACTAACACTAACACCATCTAGAGGAATTTCGTGAAAATTCCTTCAATTGCTTCTACTGAATTCCCATTCCTGTAGTCATTAGTTTTTTGGTAAATAAATTTCCACTGCTAGTTAGGCAGGAAAATGTCTAGAGACTATTTGGGTTGGGACGTAGCACACATTACACCACTGACACTAACTGACAACTGATTTTCCATTCCTGTGGTTATTAGTTCGTGGGATGGAAATTTTCCTATTTTCCTGGAGACAGCAGTGCGTCTAGTGTCTCCCCATTGCCACTAACACCCGCACCACAACATTGAATTCAAGAAGTTTCGATTGATATTCCATTCCTGTAGTTCACAATTCGTTGGCACTACGATGATTTGCTTCGAGATATTCTCAGATATTCTCAGATTTTCTCAGATTTTCTAAGATTTTCCCGATTTTCAATAGAATCCAGTGGAAAATTGTTAACAAAACAATATCCAAATTCACCACAATCGAATAAAACTCACCACGATCAGTTGATCTTCGGAAAATATTCGTTTTTTGAACAAAATAATTGAAATAAAATTCAAAACCACATTTAAAACTGCTAAACATAATAGAACGAATGTGATAATAATGTGATAATCTTATAAATAACCGAATCAGATATTAGAAAACGTCCAAAATGTCCTTAATCCTTGACGAATTCGAATGGAATGAGAGCAGGAAATTGAGAAAATCGAAAAAATTCATATTCTCATGTGGTAACGCCATTTGGCCATTTTGTGCGTGTTTCCCGATGGTTATTCGTTAGGGAAATGGCCGGATAAATGTTCGAAATGTTCGTAAATGTTATTAAATTATGTTAAATGGCATTTGGGGTGTGTTCGTGTGTGACAACAAAATCATAATGATGAATGTGCCAACGAACTAAAATTACCTGGATTGCGTCGGTCCCCATCGTCTGTGGTATCGAATTTAGTGTTGTCAGTGATGTTCTTCAGATCATCGGTAGCCATATACTTGTACTGATGTTGATCAATATGATCCTCACCGCATTCATCCTCAGAGTCTGACATGAACGTTTCATGCATTGATTCCGGTGCTATTACCTTGTACTTCTCCTCCAGGACCCCAGTCACAGTGCTCGTGAGACTTGTCTCAGTGACAATTTTGAGTGTCTCCACAGCAGTGACATAACCTAACTTATTAGCAATACTAAGAGCAGTTTGTCCATTCTACAAATAGAAATAACAATAGTATTAACTACACTACAGATCAGATACAATATGAAATTTCGGATTTACATTAGTTACAGCATTCGGATTAGCTTTATGTTTAAGCAGGAGATTTATAATAAGTGTATGTCCTTGCTGGGCAGCTTGATGTAGCGGTGTATAGCCGACATTCGTTGTCAATTCGATGTTAGCGTCATTCTCCAGTAGGAATTTAACCATAGTGACTTGTCCGAAATGAGCGGCAACATGCAGGGGTGTGTACCCGGCTTTAGTGCGTTCATCGATTGTTGCTTTATTATCTAATAGGATCTTGGCAACTTGTATCTTATCTTCTTGTGCACACAGATGCATTGGAGTTAAACCGTTCTTAGCAGCATGATTCGGATCAGCACCGTGGCCGAGCAACAAGTTAACCATATCCACATGTCCTTCTTGTGCCGCTAGATGGAGTGGAGTGAATCCGGATTTACTCTCAGCATTCGCTTTAGCCCCAAACAGTAGTAGATGTGTCGCTATTTCCATTTGATTCTTCTTAGCAGCAATGTGCAGAGCAGTGTGACCGTTCTTAGCACTTGTATGTGCTGATGCACCTTTCTCCAGCAGCAGGAACGCAACATTCTGATGATCATAATGACTGGCTACATGCAGTGGTGTTACACCATTCTTTCCTTGAGCATCCACTGCTGCTCCTTTCTGCAGCAACAATTGTGCTATTGGCACATTACCATATTTCGCTGCTAAATGCAGTGGGGAGAAGCCTTTCTTCGTTGTGGCATCCAGGGATGCATTGTTCTCGATAAGTACAGTGGCTACATCCCATTGCCCTTCTTTGGATGCTATGTGCAGCGGTGTGTACAGATCCTTAGTAGCTGAATCTACATTTGCTCCATGTTGCAGTAGAAGCATCACAATGTCAATGTTTCCTAACCTGAAATTTTTGAGTTTTTAAATTTTTAAAATTTTTATTTGAATTTCAACGATTACCTTGATGCAACATGCAACGGAGTTTGTCCTTCTCTTGCTTTAACATCTACCAACGATCCGTTACGCAACAGTATTCGAATGATATCAGTTTGATTAGCACGTGCTGCCAGATGCAATGGTGTCTCCCCACGAATAGTAGGAGCATCTGGATTGGCATCATGTTGCAATAGATATATGACAATGTTCATGCAACCCATGAAACTGGCAACATGTAACGGTGTCAAACCGCTCTCTGTGGTCGCACTAATGCTAGCATTATGTTTAAGCAGTAATTCAACGACTTTGATACGATTCTTCTTGCATGCAATATGCAGGGGTGTGAAACCGTTCAATGCCCTTGCATTCGGATCGGCATTATGATCGAGCAGGAGTTTAGCAACTTTAACATGACCACAATGTGCAGCTACATGTAATGCTGTCAAATAGTCAACTGTCACTTCATCTACTGGGGCTTTGTGTTGTAATAGGATACGTGCTGCTTCATCATGTTCACCCTGTGCAGCCATATGCAGGGGTGCTAAACCATTTTTCGTTTTTGACAATATCGGTGCGTTATTCTTTAGTAAAATTTCTATAACTTTCTCATGACCGGATCTAGCTGCACAATGCAATGGCGTCAAACCGTCACGTGTTGTACTATCGATTTTCGCCCCTTTCGCCAGTAACAATTGCAGCATATTCGTTTTACCCCATTTGCATGCTACATGCAGGGGTGTTATATTGTGTTTGGCTGTGAAATTGACATCTGCACCCTTCTCTATTAGTAGATTTGCAATGTCAACATTGCCATAATGTGCTGCTATATGCAACGGAGTGAATCCGCTCTTCGACACAATGTCTGGATTGTGTTCGTTCTCTAGTAGCAGTGTTGCTGCTTTCACGTCGTCTTTCTTTGCTGCTATATGCAGGGCTGGCAATCTCACCTTGCCACGTGAATCACTCTCTAATAGGACTGCAACGACTTTGTCGTGTTCTTGTTGCATAGCAACTGCTAGTGGAGTGAATCCATCCTGAAATCGGTACAAAATTAAAATTTGAATTAACGCCATCTATGTGTGAAAATGAATTTGTTAACTTACCTCAGTTGCTAGTGACGGATTAGCACCTTTTGCTAGTAAGTAGCGTACACATGCATCGTGATTCTCCTGTGCTGCCATATACAATGGTGTGAAGCCGTTCAATGATTGCACATTGACATTTGCATTATATTGTATTAGCAATTTGATGACCTCCTTTTGCCCTGCCAATGATGCAATGTGCAATGCTGTGTTGCCTTTTTTCGTCGCATTATCAACATTAGCACCACGCTTTAGTAACTCACTAACTATGTCGACATAACCATCTTTGGCTGCTAAGTGTAATGCATTTAATCCGTTCTGTTGTTGTTGTTTTTAAAGTTTTTCATTTAATTTTTAGTAAAATTTTTAAGAGAATTTCATTTTTAAGAGAATTACAACTACATAATGTCTACACACTTACCGCATTGCACGTGTTTATGTCTGTCACTTGACCGGATTCAAGAAATTCTATGACTTTCTCTAAATCACCGCTACGTGCCGCTCTCAGAAACGAAATGTTTGCATCAGTCTGGAAGAGAATTTAGTAATTTATTAATTAATTTTAATTTATTTAATTATTAATTTTAATTCAATTTAAATTTTGTAAAATATTTAACCACCATTTTGTATTGAATTTCCACCATTTTCAAGTTTTAAAATGTCAGAAAATGCTCAATAAATCAATTGACAGCCATTTTGTATCGGATTTTCGACATTTTCGATTTCGAAAATTTCGGAAAATCGTTCGAATATCATTTGACAGCCATTTTGTATCGGGTTTTCGTCATTTTGAATTTCGAAAATGTCAGAAATTGCTCAGTAAGTTCAAAATCCGCTATTTTGAATTTCGAAAATGCCAAAAATTGCTCAACAAGTTAAGGATCCGTCATTTTGAATTTCGAAAATGTCAGAAATTGCTCAGCAAGTTCAAGAATCCGCCATTTTGAATTGAATTGTCGCCATTTTGTATGGCGAAAATGTCAGAAATTGCTCAGCAAGTCAATTTTCCGCCATTTTGAATTTCGAAAATGTCAAAAATTGTTCAACAAGCCAAGAATCCGCCATTTTGAATTGAATTGTCGCCATTTTGTATGCCAAAAATGTCAGAAATTGCTCAGCAAGTTCAAAACTCCTCCATTTTGAATTTCGAAAATGTCAAAAATTACTCAACAAGTCAAGAATCCGCCATTTTGAATGTCGAAAATGTCAAAAATTGCTCAACAAGTCAAGAATCCGCCATTTTGAATTTCGAAAATGTCAGAAATTGCTCAGCAAGTTCAAAAATCAGCCATTTTGAATTACGAAAATGTCAAAAATTGCTCAACAAGTCAAAAATCAGCCATTTTGAATTTCGAAAATGTCAAAAATTGTTCAACAAGCCAAGAATTCGCCATTTTGAATTGAATTGTCGCCATTTTGTATGCCGAAAATGTCAGAAATTGCTCAGCAAGTTCAAGAATCCGCCATTTTGAATGTCGAAAATGTCAAAAATTGCTCAACAAGTCAAGAATCCGCCATTTTGAATGTCGAAAATGTCAAAAATTGCTTAACAAGTCAAGAATCCGCCATTTTGAATTTCGAAAATGTCAGAAATTGCTCAGCAAGTTCAAAAATCAGCCATTTTGAATTACGAAAATGTCAAAAATTGCTCAACAAGTCAAAAATCAGCCATTTTGAATTTCGAAAATGTCAAAAATTGCTCAACAAGTTAAGAATCCGTCATTGTGAATTTCGAAAATGTCAGAAATTGCTCAGCAAGTTCAAAAATCCACCATTTTGAATTTCGAAAATGTCAGAAAACCCTTAAAATAACATTGAACTGCCAAAAAAGTGGTCCAAAGTGTCATCGTACCGAATTGGGACCATTTCGAATTTCTAAGATGTTGGAAAATCGTTAAAATATCATTGGGACCACCATTTTGTACTGACCCTCCTCCATTTTGAATTTTCAAGATGGCGGCAAATCTTCGAAAAATCATGAATCCACCATTTCGAATCGGATTTCCGCCATTTTGAACTTCGAAAATTGACAGAAAATGCTCGTAAAATCATTTGACCGCCATTTTGTACTAAAACTTCTTCATTTTAAATTTCGAAAATGTCAAAAAATCCTCAAAATATCATTTAAACGCCATTTTGAATTTCGAAAATTGTCAAAAAATGCTCTAAATATCATTTGACAGCCATTTTTTTTTCAAATTCCTCCATTTTTAATTTCGAAAATGTCAGAAAATATCAAAAAAATCATTTAACCGCCATTTTGAATACAAAAAATGTTCCTCAACTGTCAAAATCGTGAAAAATCATGAATCCGTCACTTTGTCTTGATTTTCGAAAATGGCGGAAATTTCGAAATTAATTATCTGTCAATAACTAATCCGCCATTTTGTAGTGAATCCGTCATTTTAAATGTGACAAATGGCTGAAAATCCCAAACAAACACCATCGATCCGCCATTTTGTTTCGAAATTTTCGAATTTCCCAAAATGTCAAAACGCCTGTCACTCATATCAACAAAAGCTGAATAACCGAAAAAACTAAAACAAAAACAGGCAGAAGAACTACAGGAAATAATTTTTTGTTCCTTGTGTTTCAACAAAATGGCGTCCACCGGAAGCCGGCAATTCGCATGAAACCTGTCAAAAGCATGCATTGTGAACTTGACGTCAATGGAGTCGTGCAGTCAACTGAGTCGTGCAGTGAATTTCATCCGCATTGAAAGGAAGTAAGCGAAAATCGATTAAAGGACATCAGGGCAGCAGGAGTCAGTCGAGTGTGGTTCGTGCGAACGAAAAACACAAGGAATTGGGGTGACTGGCAGTGGCAGTAATTAATTTCCTTCAAAGGAACCCCTTTTGTGAACCAGGACACCAGGTGGTGCTGCAGTTGTCAGGTTGACACAACAAATTAAATTAATTAAGAAAATTAAGGGAAATTTCGTTGACATGAATATGATTAAATTAATTAAGCTTGTAATTATTGTTCATTAATTAATTATGAGAAGACTACACAGAGTTGCAACGATCACTGGTCGCGAAAAGTGACACTGGCCCTGGCCCAGGACAAACTGGTCTGGACTGGTTTGGTGCGATGCACGGCAAATAAGGGCAAAACCACATCGAGAGAGAGAGAGAGAGGCAGACGAGCTGAAGAATGTTGAACTAGTCTTGGCGGTGTTGTTGCTGTTGTTGGGTCACTAGATGTCGCATCTTGGAAGACGATCAGTCGACTACTAGACCAGACCAGACCAGATCAGAGATTCCATCGTCTCGGTTTCTTGCCGTCATTCCGATACTTGTTGCCATTTTCGAAATGAAACGGAATAGAAAGATGGCGTCACCGCCATTTTGTTTGAAATTTTATTTTCCATTAAACATATTTCCACCATTTTTATTACATTGCTTTGTTTAATTAACTAGTACGTCTCGGTCGATAGCAACAATTCCATGATTTCATTCCATGACTTCATGCTTTGCGTTTGTTATACAAATACAAGAGCAACAACAACAAAAAATTAAAAAAATTTTTTTCTTTTATAAACACCACACGCAACCTAGAGTCTAAATTTAGCCGCATTTATGAGAGAATCGTTTTGGGGAAAATTAAAAAAATTACAAAATTCCTGCTTTAATTAACGAAAAAACGCGAAAAATCTGTTCCGTCCATTTTGTTTTATTCGAACTGAACGAATTCGGTTAATCGATTAATTGATTTTAGCTAGAGAACAATTTTGATTTCGTTTAAAGTTTTGATTAATTAACATTCAGAAATCGAGTGCACTTGCACTCTTTTGAATTTCCATTCCTCTAATTATTAGTTCACTGGTAGAAAAGTTACACGACATTAGTTTCCTTCTTCCTGTCTTCCAACTTTTCTATAAATTTTCCATTCCTCTAATTTTTAGTTCATAGGGTGCACAATTGAGTATTCATTTGAAAGCTTTATGCCACCCCTGGAATATCCCTCATCCTTCCTTGTCATACTGAATCTACCAGAATTTCCATTCACTTCAACGTTTCTGGTGATTTGCCATTCCTCTAGTTGTTAGTTTATTCGTGGAATGGTCTTCAATTTGTAAGACGACAGCCCAGAAATTGTTCCAAGGCACTGGCAACTGTGGAAGGACTTCCTTACACTTTTCTGGTGATTTGCCATTCCTGTGGTTATTAGTTTATGGGTGGAATGGTTTTACAACTTGTCTGACAACATCTGGACTGTCTGTTTTGTCATATAGTGTCATTTGCTTTTCTACACAATTGACAGCTAACCAAGCACACGGAATTTTGGGAAGTCTTCCTTCAACTTTTCTATTGATTTGCCATTCCTCTAGTTATTAGTTTATTGGTGGAAAGGTTTCAAATTTTTGGGAGGATTGTCTAAAACCTGTCTTGTCACATGGTGGTACTTGTGGTTCCAAGGCCTTGACAGTCAACCAAGCAAACAGAATTTTGGTAAGACTTCCTTCAATTTTTCTATTGATTTGCCATTCCTGTTACTATTAGTTTATTGGTGGAAGGGTTTGAAACTTGTTGGTAGACTGTCATGAAAGTGTTTTGCCACATGGTGACACTTGTAGTTCCACGCCACTAACAGTCAACCGAGTACACGGACTTTTGGTAAGGCTTTCTTACACTTTTCTGGTGATTTGCCATTCCTCTAGTTATTAGTTTATTGGTGGAAAGGTTTCAAATTTGTGGGAAGATTGTCTAAAACCTGTCTTGTCACATGGTGGTACTTGTGGTTCCAAGGCAATGATAGTCAATCAAACACCAAATTTAGGGAAGACTTTCTTCAACATTTCTGTTGATTTGCCATTCCTGTAGTCATTAGTTTACTGGATGCAAAATTGTCCAGCAGTTTGCAGACTTCACCCCGGTCCTTTAACACTACTTAGTCTTCCACGTCAGTGACACTGACACGATGCAAGGGAATTGACAGGACTTTCATACAATTTCAAATAAAAATTTTCCATTCCTCTGACTATTAGTTCACAGACTGTCAATTTTTGACGTGGAATTAAATGGAATTTTCTTCAGAAACCAGAGGAAATTTTTAATTTTAATTTAATTAAAATAATTTCGCTCCAAAATTTGTTTATTTACCAACCCCAGAAAAGTCCAGGTCAGACGGAGCAACGCAGAAATGGCGGAAAGTGAAATGATCAAATCCACTTGAGTCACATCGAAATTATGTCATCGCAGAAGCGTGTGGCGTTTCTGTTTCGGCCGTTAAGTGAATAATAGTACGAATAAAAGTGTGTCTTCCAATTTTGACGCCGCTGCAAATAAAAAAACAAAAATTTTGACAAAAAAAAATGCCATTCCTCTGATTCTGCAATCACAGGACGGAGGTGAAAGGAGACGATATGTTGGATTGAGAGTGAGAGTGAAGATGGCGTTGGCGGTGGTTCCATTTCCAGAAGACGAGTTGCTGTCAATTAGCGGGGGCTGGAGGGCCTTAATGGAATTTGAGGAATTTGAATTTGCCCGCCAATTGCCGTCTGACTCAATTATGATCACACCACAGAGCCCGAGTTGTCACAATGAGACAATGACATAATTGCCAAGATGGCGGTCATGAGAAATTCCTTCCCCAATTGATGGAATTTTTGGAATGGCGTCACTAGATTTTTAATTATTTCCAATTACTCCGAGCTGTCAATTAAAAAGCATTACAAATGTCAATGTGACAGAATGAGTTTTCATTTTCCTGCTACTAGATGGCGGTGATTTTTGTAATTTGCGTGAACAAACGAAAACAAACAAGCGGAACGGGAACAAAGTTCAGTTCAAGAAACGTGCAGACGCCATTTTGAATCAGACAACCATGACACTTCCGCCCACATGCTGTTGTTGTAATTAGGTGATGAAGAAGTTTTTCGCGTTGAGTCACTGTGCCGGAAAACTGTGGGACACGTGGAGTGACTCCCATCAAACTGACAGCCATCTACCGGGGGAATTGCTGTCAGTGAGAAACGTGTGATCCATTTCAACTTTGGAAACCATGTCAGCGATAACGCCGCGCCGAAAATACGGTAGCCAGCCACACATGTGCCACAGAGATAAAACGCAGAGGATCGTGCCCCCGGAGACCCGCGTGTGACATTTCGTAGACATGGAGATAATGACAATCTACGAGCACCTCCCCAGTGCTTCTCTGTTACTGTGAATGCCAGCGTCTGTTGCTGGTCTTATCAGGGACCCGACACTCACTCAATGCATACTTTCTGGCGTTAGGGCCTTCTTCCAAAATGGACGAATTTTAATTTCAAAACTGTCCGGCAGGTGGGGTAGTGTTTAAATCAACAAAATTCCGCTTTAAATTAAAACGAAATAATCAAAATAATTAAAATAATTAACAAATTTCCAGCGAAGCGCTGCAAATAATTAACAGTAGGCTACGAAAAATGACAGGTATTCGGAAAATTACCGCTTCAATTTCAGCAGCATGTGTCTCGGGTTGTTTGTGTTCTTGTGGCGTTGCAAAATTTACCCCGAGGTGATGTCAAAGTGACAGGAGTCGATTTGACGTTTGATTGAGTCTGCAGGCCTATGTTGGTCTCTGATCTTTATGATTCGTATCTTAAATGAAAGCCTGGAGTGGGGCGAATATGATCCTGTCAGTTTCGTTCGGAGAAACCGGATTTCCCTGAAGACAACAGATGACACCAAAATGACATCAAAGTGACAGAAATCGATTTGACGTTTAATTGAGTCTGCAGGCCTATGCTGGTCTCTGATCTTCATGATTTGTATCTCAAATAAAAGCCTGGAGTGTCACGAACCTGACCCTGTCAGTTTCACTCCACGAAACCAGTTTCCCCTGAAGACACCAGGCGACACCAAAATGACATCAAAGTGACAGGAGTCGATTTGACGTTTCAATGAGTCTGCAAGTCTATGTTGGTCTTGGATTTTCTTGGTTTATGTCTCAAATGAAAGCTTGGAGTGTCACGAACCTGACCCTGTCAGTTTCACTCCACGAAACCAGTTTCCCCTGAAGACACTAGGCGACATCAAAATGACATCAAAGTGACAGGAGTCGATTTGACGTTTCATTGAATCTGCAGGCCTATGTTGGTCTTGGATTTTCGTGGTTTATGTCTCAAATGAAAGCCAGAAATGTCCCGGATGTGAATTCATACACCTTACCCGGAAAAACCGGTTTCCCATGGAGGCACCAGATGACATTAAAATGACATCAAAGTGACAGAAATTGATTCGACGCCTTATTGAGCGTGTCGTCCGTTGCAACTGTCAGATTTTCATGGTTTGTGTCTCAAATGAAAGCCAGGAGCGTCCTGCCCATGAATTTGCCCATTTCTGCAGAAAAACCCGGTTTGTCTTGGAGATATCAGGTATCGCCTAAATGTTCCCAATTTGACAGAAACTAACTCGACGTTTAATTGATCGTGTAGTCCGTTGCAACTGTCAGATTTTCATGGTTTGTGTCTCAAATGAAAGCTTGAAGTGTCCTGCACGTGATTCTGTCAGTGTCAACAATAGACACCGGTTTCCCGTGGAGATACAGGTTTAAAACATTACTTCGCAATGACATATTTAACTGTCAATTCACTTTTGTGACTTGGACAGTCAGGGTTCGTGTCTCAAATGAAAGCCTGGAGTGTCATGAACACAAACCAGTCGTAAATTTCTAGCCTGTCCTGCTGGTTTCATCACAATTTCCACAATCATTCGACGAATTGACTGAACGTCTTAATGAATTGACTTCAATCATGCGGCTGAACGATGGGAATCAATTAGAGTCCATAAATTTTCCAGAATTTTCTCAATTCTCTCGAAGACTCCGCATTCATTTCATTCCACTTCAATTGATTTTCTTTACGTGAAATTTAAATTTTCTTTATTTAAACTCAATTCCAGTTCAGTGGAACGTTTCAAATCACCTTCAAGAGGTGCTAAATACGTTCGGATGATGTCATTCACAATTCCAACGTTCATGCAAAACGAAGGAAGTTTTCTTAATAATTTTATTCGATTTTTCTTCTTGTCTCCACAAGAATTTCGTAAGAATTCTTTACGAAAAAATTTATTTCAAAATTTGGAATAAAATTATGCAAAACAGACAAAATGTCGAAAAACTCCGCTCACACTTTGTCATCATGTCACTTTCATTTTCCGACATTTTGTTTCTTTTTAAATAATTAATTAAAAAAATTTCAAAAAATTCTACTATTATTAACAAATTCAAAATGACAAATCATTTGCTCCAGTTTTCTGTTCTAAATTCCGCCGAAAATTCCATTCGCCATTGTTCAATTGTTTGTTTGTCTTGTTTCTCATTAAAAAATTCTCCGTAGCGACGCAACACAAAAATTCAATCAATCACAGTAGCTGAGTGCATTTTCCGCATCACTTCTCCAATCAGAATCACAACAAACTACTTCCCCTCACAGTTAGAGTTACGAAAAGGAAACAGAAGGAACGGTCAAATCGTCCGAAATGTTTCCAAATAAGCAATCTTGTTAATTTCAAAGCAATCATGGTCATGAGTGATCCCAGGATACACTACACTACTGTCCTGCCACCTAGCTTCAATCGATGCAGGAATAAAATTCAGTTTTGGATTTTTCATCTCGGTGAGTATTTGCAGTTTCAGCGAATTCACCCGTGTAATTTCGTACTTCAGCGAGCATGACGCCGAGGAGAAACGCAGAGCAAACATTCGAAAAAAACATAAAACTGTCATTTATTGTGTGAACTTCCTGTTGAATTAAAACGCAATTACCGTGTACTCGCATGATCTCATTTGTGATGCTGCCTGTCAAACGTACAAGTGACATGTGAGCACTACACGTGTCTACGAATGTCTTAACTATCAAATTCAGTTAAAAATTTCATTTCGAATGCATTCCATCCTCACTTCCGGTTGACAGGAAATCGAGTTTCATTTTGTGTAATACCGGAAAGAGAATTTGTTTTGAAAAAGTTCCAAATTATGGTGGTCAGTTTTTTTCCGTCTCTGTTTAATAATAGACACAACACCATCACCACCACCACCACCAGATGGGAGTAGTAGCGATTGAATGCATGACCTCTTTTTATTCGATTTAACAAGGCCAGGAAAAAAATAAAAATAATTTTTTTTTTCTCATTCTTCTGTCAATGGAACGACGACGCAATGAAATTTTGAAAAAAGAGAAAAAGAGAAAATCATAAAAAAAAAAATGAGTAATTGTTGTTGATCTACGGAATTATTTAACAATCGGAATGAAAACGATGTGTCTAATGACAGAAGGGAATTTCCGATTTGAAATGCGGTACCGCGGAACAATGAAGAGAAAGTTGAAATTCTGACAAAGAACGCAATTTCCAACACAAACATGTACATGTACATGTGCATGTGTGCTTTCTTTCTCTCATTAGAAAAGTCAAATCCTTACAAATGCAATTCCACGAACAAAACCCTGTCAAATGTCAAATTTGATTTTTCTCATTCCTATCACCCACGCGAACAATTCATGCTGTTGCACCCCGTTATCAAGCACTCCTGCCACATCTGACACTTCTCACTTTCATGTACGAAATACGATTTTTATCAGAGGTAAACAAGAAAATGATTCCGATAAGAGAAAAATTCGCAAATTAAATCAAGGGGAGACGTTCGGTTTTGGTGATAACGAAATCATTTGTTTAGATATAATAGAAGTGATGTAATTTGTGTATCTGTGTGTGAAATCAATTAAAATTTTTCCCGGGCAACCACAAGTCCAGCCTTAAGTCGGTCTCAATTAAGTGGAGCGCGAAGTTCGCCACCAATTAAAAATCCATTTTTACCCACTTCCTGTGGTTTCTACTTGCGCAAAATTTGTTTATTAAACAACACGTGATTTCATTTCATAATTTTATCGGTTATTTCGACACTTATATGCATTTGCTGAGATTTACTGTGCAAGTGCTAAGCGGATGTTTATTTAGAACTGATGCCGAGCTAGGCTTTTCGAGATAAGATACTTGGATTGCGTGAATTCCGAGGAATCTTTCGAGAAGTGTAAGCAGAAGTTTCAGTTTTCCAGCAGCGCCATCTGTCTGTTGTTGAGACTAGCTACTTGAATTGCACGAATTCCGAGAAATCTTTCGAGAAACACAAACAGAAGTTCAGATCAATGCAACTAACGCCATCTGTAGTGGGTCACTTAAGTGAATTCAACCTTCTGTCATTGAGAGACCACACTTTACTCGTACAAATTCAAGAAATCTTTAGGGAAACGGGAATAAAAATGATTCCTACTCTTCTCCCGAACTGTAGCGCCATCTGTGGTTAGTCATACAAGTGATTTCTACCAGTCACCTGTTGTTCTTCCTACAGGACTCTTTAGTTTCTCAAATGCTGAATGAGATATCTCAAGAAGAAACTGAATGAAAGTGTTCTTTCAAAGAAGCACAGAGCCATCTGTTGACAAAATTTCCATCTGCAACTGAGAAGGAAACTGGCTTCCGATAGGACTCTTAAATTTGTCAGATTGTGAAAGGTATTAAGAGAAAAATGAATGGAAGACAAGGAAGTGCTCTTCTTCAACGAAGCACAGAGCCATCTGTTGATAAAAACTGAAACTGGAAGTATGATTATGCCTGCAACTGAGACTTCATCTGTCTTTCTACCAAGAAGACTCTTGAGTTTGTCAGATTCTGGAGGAACTAAGGAGGAAAATGGATGATAGTGCAAGAAGTGGAGCACAGAGCCATCTGTTGATAAGAACTGAAACTGGAACTGAAACTATGACTGTCAGTGAGACTTCATCTGTCTTTCTTCCAAGAAGACTCTTGAGTTTGTCAGACTCTGGAAGAACTTAGAAGGAAACTGAATGAAGGTGTTCCTTCAACGAAGTGCAGAGCCATCTGTTGATGAAAATTGCAACTGGAACTTTGTTTATGACAGCAACTGAGACTTCACATGTCGTTCTGCCAATAGAACTACTAAGATTCTCGAATACTGAATGAACTAAGGAGGAAAATGCATGAAAGTGTTCCGTCAAAGAGGTACAGAGCCACCTGTTGACAATAGCTGGAACCCCATCTGTCACAGAGACGACTGAGTGGAAAGAATCACTAATTGCTTTGAGGAATGATTAAAATTCAAAATGTCGCACTGTGTAATTGCTGTTGTAACGAATTCCATAAATAAATTAAATAAATTAAATTGAATTAAATTGAATTAAATTAATTAAACAGTTACTAATGCTAAATCGGTAAACAAAACAAAACAAATTGAAACCGTTCAAATTCAAATTCAAATTCAAATTCAAATTCAAAATTCAAAATTCAAATTTGAATTTCCAATCGCCATTTTGTTTTTATTTCATTCGAGTTGAGAAGAACAGTTAGGTACATGAAAGTAACTCCATTCGTATAGTAATTTCCGGTTCCGTTCGATTTCGAATTTGAAAAATCAAAAAACAAAATGTCTGCCATGGCTTCAGAATTTCCATTTTGGAAATTTTCGTCAAAGCAAGTACTCGCACTTACTCCGCATTTGCCCCATTTCATGGTGAAGTCAATTTTCGAAAAGCAGCATGGTGCGACGCCATCTTTTCCGTATCTATCTGCATCTACGTAGATAAACAAGTACGAGGAGATTTAAAGATTTAGATAAATTCATGTAGAACCGAGGAATTTGGGTCGTGCTCCCCCTATGCCCGTGCCCAAGTCATAGACACATTGCATGGAGTGGAATGGAGAAGACTGCCGGCCATTTTGTATTGTGCCCCGAGGAGAAACGGAAGAGAGAAACAGAATAAGAAGAAGAAAGAAAAGAAGGTAATGTTGTTGTTGTTGTTGTTGTTTGTGGTGATGGTAATGCAGTGAGCTCCTTTCCTTTCATACTCCAGCGTTGAATGACCCAAATCCAAAATGAGGTTTAATTATTTTCCACAAGTTATTAAGAGGGACAAAGTCCTTTCTTCGAACATAATGGCGGCGTGTTTGCATTTCGAAAACGAGGGCATTCTGTAAGTGTCACTTTTCATTTGGCGGGAATTTTGAATTTTGAATTTCCACCGGTGCCAAACCCTGACTCCACCTCAATTCACAGTGCTGTCATCCCCCGGGGAATGTACGGGGCACATCCAACGCGTCTTAATTGGGGGCATGTTGTCAAATGCTCCACATCTAACTATAATTGGGGATGGGCGGTTTGCATGTCGCGGACACTTTCTGAATAAAATAAAAAAATTAACTCCACTCCACTCCACTTCACTCCACTTCACTTGAATTCGTCATCCCTCACAACACAATCCGCTAATGTCAATTCATGTTCCACACGTTCTACATTTCATTTCTTATTTTTATGGCTTCCACATTCAATCGAATGTATAACCGCACCGCAGTCAGTCAGGCAGTCGGTCATGGCCACATTTGTTTATCGCCTCTAATACCTTGTCGTCGTCGTCGTCGTGCTGGAATTCATTAGAGACCAACCACCATTATTCTGACCGACAACTGACAAGACCGACGTCCGCAAAAAATCTTGACATTGATTGTGAAAGAAATAAAAATTAAAGGAATTGAAAATTTATTTCCTGTTATTCAATTTCGTATTTCGTCTGTCAAACACTTTGGAAATGATATAATCAAACAGTGAAATTTGCTACACGATGACATCTGACTCATTCCTGTTGCTATCATTTCGTTGGCGGCAAGGTGAATTTTACATTCCTGTGATTAACAGTTTAGTGGGTACTTCGAATTCACCAGAAATTGCAACGATTTTTGTTCTGATTTTTCATTCCTGTAGTTATTAGTTTAGTGGGTACTTCGAATTCACCAGAAATTCCATCAATTCTTGTTCTGATTTTTCATTCCTCTCGTTATTAGTTTACTGGGTACTTCGAATTCACCAGAAATTCCATCAATTCTTGTTCTGATTTTTCATTCCTCTCGTTATTAGTTTACTGGGTACTTCGAATTCACCAGAAATTGCATCAATTCTTGTTCTGATTTTTCATTCCTGTAGTTATTAGCTCATTGTATACAGAATTTACAATGGATTTCTCGTTTTTGATTCCTGTTGCTATTATTTCGTTGGCGGCAAGGTGAATTTTCCATTCCTGTGATTAATAGTTTGGTGGGTACTTCGAATTCGCCAGAAATTGCAACGATTCTTGTTCTGATTTTTCATTCCTGTAGTTATTAGTTCATTGGATACAGAATTTACGATTGATTCCCCTTGACTTCACTGGTGCCACCAATTTTTGTTCTCATTTTTGATTCCTGTAGGTATTATTTCGTTGACCGCAAGGTGAATTTTCCATTCCTATGATTAATGATTTAGTGGGTACTCCACTCATTTTCCATTCCTCTCACTATTAGTTTATTGGATACAGAATTTACCATTGGATCCCAGGCTTGAGTCAAGCTCATAAGCTTCTCTAGATCTCCTGCTTCGCTGGCGCCAACAATTTTTCTTCTCATTTTCCATTCCTGTGATTCATAGTTTAGTGGGTGCTTCGAATTCCCCAGAAATTGCATTAACTTTTGTCCTATTTTTACATTCCTCTCGTTATTAGTTCATTGGACACAGAATTCAAGCCACAAATTTTTCTTCTCATTTTCCATTCCTGTAGTTATTAGTTTAGTGGACACTCCACTGACACGAATATCTCCAAATCTTATTCTGATTTTTCATTCCACTCGTTATTAGATCGTTGGGTACAGAGTTTGCGATGGATTCTAATTGACTCCTACTACAATGGCGCCTCCAATTTCATTTTCCATTCCTGTAGTTATTAGTTTACTCGGTGCCTGAATTCATCAAGTGGAATTTTCCATTCCTCTAATTTCTAGTTCTTCAAATTCAAAGTGAAAATGGACATTCTCCAACTGTCACCACGTCTCTGTTACTTTCCCTTCCCGCTGCAATTACTTTGCTGGCCCGCAAACGTCAAAAACTGAAATTCCAGACATGTGCATAAGAATTCATTTGAATGATTATATCGACAAGCGGAGACAAACATGGCCGCCAAATGATTTCAATTAAATTTAAATTGAACAAATGAACCTCCCCGAGGCATTTCCATCAGCGGCAGACACCCTAAATTGAACGATTCTCTTTCTCGTGTACAGAATGACAGAAGTACAAAAGCAGAAAAGTACGAAACACGACAGACGTCACAGGGTTTAGATGAACATTTTCTCTCAACGAGAACAAGAGAGAGAGAGAGAAATATTGATTTCCATTTGCCGCTCAACGACAATGGAATGTTGACGTTTCTATGGCTCCACGCTTTCAGTACAAGTCCTTGATTTCAAATGTTAAGTAGCACATGTAACAGTAACCGCAAGCTGACGGTAATCCGAGTGTCAAGTGTCAAATGTGAAGTAGGTCAAGCCAAACGCAGTATCGAATTACTCAACGCCATCTCATTGTCAAATATCCAATACTCAAACCAATGTTTACAATCAATACTTTCATTTCCAATCGATATTTGACACATGTCAAAAAAAAAAATTTTTTTTTTCAAACATGGCTGCCACCTCCAAGTCCGAGTGTACATCGCTCGATTTCTGCTGATAAGATAAGTAATCAATTGAATGCACTTGCATCGTTGCATAATTCCAATAATGCCCGCAATATGGCGGACGACAGAGTTTCAATTTGATCCAATTAGAAAATGCATGCATTCCAATTGGAATTGTGTAATCGATTCAGTCACATTGCAATTGTCATGTGTCATCTGTCATTTGTGTGTGCATGTGTTTGATTATGTAATGGCGGCAATTGATTGCAAATGTCAAAAGTTGAATGAATTCCGAATGAATTATGTCACGATGATGGTGGTGGCGGTGTGACATTTAATATGATTCCGTGACATTTGATCTGTTGACAAACACGGGAACACGAGAACACTGGCCAGATGATGGAAATTTGAAAACTTTCCAAATGTCATAATGTGAAAAACATGTCGGACGAAATGTTGCCTGTCCTGCCGTCAAGTTCATGATCAATTCAGTGAAATGTCAAATCAAATGCATTCGGAAGGATGATGTTAATGTCATTTTGAAGGCAACCAGGATACAGGATGTGTGAGGAAAACCCAATTTCCTGTTTTAGAACATGACATATTGAAATTAAGCAGAACCCCCACACGAGATGGAAACAAGATGGAGGACAAAAGCCATGAGGTGTTTGTTCTTCAAAGAAAGAAGCTGTTGCACTGCAAATGACCTCATGAGGGAACGCGGAAGAAAGCAGCATATTGGCCCACTTGGCGCATTCTTCACTCTGATGTCATTCTCCTTGGTTTCGAAGTGACGTAACTTTGATGTCGCAAACAGAAAAATGTCGGAAATGTATTCTGACAGTTCACACTCCGAATTCGACACCGTGTGACCTCAGTAAAACAACGTGGTAACACTGAAACAAATCATTGCGGCATGAAGCCGGTTTTACATTTTTGCTAAATAATTAATTAAAATTAATTAAAATTAATTACTCGTAAAAATTAATGGTCGAAATTATAACACATTTCGAACAGTTTGAAATTTTCTCCTTTAACCGTTACTTGTGACGAATGCTAACGGTGAAATTTTCGGCGTTTTCTCTTTGTGCGGATATTCGTATAATTTTTCTGCGTTTTTTCCGAATTTGATTGATTCCTGTTGATGTCACACGGTCTCTGGAATTCGTTAAATGAACGCAACGCAAGTGGAAATTTTCGATGAGGAAGTATCGGACGCATCCGATTGGAATGTTTCGATTCTATTTATAGAATTCCCGGAGGAGTATTACTTAACGAATGCATGAAGGGTGTAACAATCTAACAGTTAGTTGAATTCAGAGCAACGACCGCAACAGCATGAAGTGTGACGACATGTCGATGAGGAAATCATTTGACAATATGCCGCTGCCAAGACAAGACAAGACGAACTGGGGTAGGGCGTCTAAAAATAAACGACGTCTCATCTGGTTCTGATTATGTTTCGTTGAGTTGTTTCGTTAAGTTTCGTTAAGTTTCGTTAAGTTGAAAAACACAATTTCGACGACGTCTCATCTGGTTCTGATTATGTTTCATTGAGTTTCGTTGAGTTTCGTTAAGTTTCGTTAAGTTTCGTTAAGTTGAAATAAACAATTGGAACCCGTAGTGACATTGAGGCACCTGCACAATGTATCATGCAAACCCTCTTAGGAATCAGTTTTCGTTAAGATTTAACATTGCTGAAATATGGAAAACCGGAAAACCGGAAAACCCAACGAAACATAACGAAACTTTTCACGGTCACAATCACAAGAACGAATGGATTTTCTTTAGTCCAGTGAGTCGATGTGGGTGAGAAAATTTGAAAATTTGAAAATGTGAAAATGTGGAAAATGTGAAAATTTGAAAATTCGGAAAATAACAAAAACAACAAAATCTGGAAAATGCCACACGAAACGAACGCAAAATTTTTATTTTTAGAGAAAATATTTTCTTTTAATGATTCACATTTGTTTTACACAAAACAGAAGATGCGGAAAATTTTTATTTTAACCCGATTACGTAAGCTGACAGTGCGGGATGGAGGGGGGTATGTCCGGGGAAGTGCTGGGACAGGGATTGAGTCGGGAACATGTTCGGGGCTAACATGCTTTCGAGCGTCTCGCACATGGGAATGGTGGAAATGGGTGAAGAACTCCCGAACAGCCAATGAGCCGTTTTTCACATTTTCCACGATATCTCGAAAACTTTGTTCTGTAACATATAACATTTTGTGCTTTCCTTAAAGGTGAAAGGATTATCTATCAGATGATGTCAATAACATTAACCAGTAACCACTGGTAGGAGTCTGACAGGCTCTCAAAATCTAGAATACATGGAATAGAATATAGTTATTCCGCGGATTTTTCGGGATATCTCGAAAACTTTGTTCTGTAACATATAACATTTTGTGCTTTCCTGAAAGGTTACACAATTACCTATCAGATTATGTCAATAACATTAACCTGTAACCACTAGTAAGAGTCTGACAGGCTCTCAAAATCAAGAGTAACTATAGATGGATTACAATATATTTTTCACATTTTCCACAATATCTCGTGTACTTTGCTCTATAGCATGTAACTTTTTGTACTATTCTTAAAAATGACACAATTATCTATTAGATAATGCAAGTGATATTAACCTTTAACCATTAGTAGAAGTCTGACAGGCTATCAAAGTCTAGAGTACATGGAATAGAATATAGTTATTCTTCGGATTTTTCACGATATCTCGAAAACTATGTTCTATAGCATATAACTTTTTACATTTTTCTGAACGGTAACTCAATTACCTATCAGACGGTGTAAGTGATATTGACCTTCAACCACCAATGCGAGTCTGACAGCCACTCAAGGGCTAGAGTATATGGAACAAAATATTCCTCAGATTTTTGGAGATATCTCGATAACTTTGTTCTATAGCACATAACTTTTTGTAATATCCTGAAAGATGACTTAATTACCTAGCAGATGATGTACATAACAGTAACCTTCAACCACTGATATGAATCTGACAGATCCCAGAACTACAGAGCATATCGAACAAAATATTGTTCGGATTTTTCAGGATATCTCGATAACTTTGTTCTATAGCACCTAACTTTTTCCACTTTTCTGAAAGGTGACTCAATTACCTATCAGATGGTGTAAGTGATATTGACCTTCAACCACCAATGCGAGTCTGACAGACTCTCAAGGGCTATAGTATATGGAACAAAATATTCCTCAGAGTTTTGGAGATATCTCGAAAACTTTGTTCTGTAACTTGTGCTTTCTTCCACTACCCTTAAATGTGAGTCAATTGTCTATCAGATGATATAAGATACATTAACCTTGTACCATCGATCAAGTGTCAAATTATTTGGGAAAATTCTTCTCACTCACCTGTTTCGGAGCTTTAACAGCATTTTTCTCATGGGTTTTTGATCCATTTATAACAGCAGTTTGTTGATCCATTTGTAGTCCTTGTTGGGCAGTATCGCCGATTTGATTTTGTTCAACGAGTTGTTGCTGTTGTTGTAAATTTTGTATATTATGTTGTTCTATATCACTTGGTAATGATGTTGTTGTTGCTGTTGTTGTTTCTGTTGTTGTTATAACTGCATCAGTTGGTTTGTTATTGCTTACTGGCATTACACCATTTTGAGTTTCACCAAGCGCCATGTTTGAAAGTATTTTGATTTTTTTTTGTTTTTTTTTTTTAATTTTAATAATTATAACAATAAAAGATGATTTTTGTTTTAAATTTTTTTTTTTTTTAATTTCTACTCTACACAAAAATAAAATAAAAAAAACATTCCAAAAAAATGAAAAAATAAAAAATTCACTTTGGACGCATTAACAATTAATTATAATTTAATTAATTCAATTAATTTAATTAATGCAATTTCACGCATTCAAAGTGAACAAAACTCGATTCTACAGTTAATTAAATTAAAAAATAACTTCTAAAACTACATTAATTAAAAAAAAATTTTAATTTTACTAATTATATCTAATAAAAATTAAAAACACTTTTAATCACTTTTCTCCTACACTTAAACACGAATCATAAAATTTTTGTCATTTCATTTCATTTCATTTCTACGCCAATCAGTTCGAATTGAATTCATTTTGAAAAGTTCATTTCGAAAAATTCATTTCGTATTCAAGTGAAAAAAATGTCGTTATTCATTCGAGGTGAAAATTGCAAACTGCAGTCGTCGTTTCAGTGCAAATGTTCATTTCAGTCACAGATTGAAAACAAAAAGGAAACGTCAAGTGAATCCTTGAAAGCACATAAGTTTATTAACTTTTTTCTGTTTTAGTAACGAGCGAAGGTGGCAAATGTCAAAAACAAATTTGAAGTGTCACAGGTGACAGGTGCTGCCTTGAAGGGTAGCGATCCGTGAAACCCTAACGTGATCCACATGAATTCTGCCTCATATCGAATGTGAAAGCAGCAGGTTCAGGTTTTCGAAACGTCAATGTCAATGCCATGTTGTGTGATATTCCTCCATGAGAGCTACCTACTACCTACTGTTATTACGTACGAAATGTAAGCAGACCGGTTTGTTTTTCGAAATTATCACCAGAGTGAGATCATGTCGGCACGTGATTCGGGACAATTGTCTTCGTCCGTTCCAGTTCCCATCAAAACATGAGTCATACGTGAGCACGTAACAGGGTGACAGGACGTAAACAGGATGCGTGAAATTTATCGATTTCAAGTAACACAGAAACCACCCTCGTTCGAGTACAGTACAGCACAGCGAGGGTTGAATGTACATTCGTAGGTACGAGGGTCCGCTCTCACCCTTCATTTTGACAGATGCATTGACGTCATCGGCGAAATTGAAAATTTTCGAATTGCACCTAAAAGTATGCTAAAAAATTACAAATGTCCTTGTTTCGGTACGGATCGAAGTCATTTGCCTTCTCTCTCAGGCGAATGTGCAGTGGACTCGGTTTGTCCCAATCGCACACACCAGGACAGGACCAAGTAGCGCATGCAGTCGAATACAATTGACAAGTGGAAAATTCGGAAAAATCATTTTCACTTCAACTCGATTTTCACTCGAAATGAACAAATGACACGGATTTGTTTACATTTTCACCTCGGTGCAATTTTTTGAACGGGAAAAATGAAAATTTCAACTACAAATCGGAAAATTTACCTCAAACTTTGGCGCAATGGAAATTACAATTATTAATTAAACAAAAATTCATTAAATTCTGTGTTTTTATTTTCTTAATTTTCCACACAACAAACAGTTTTTCGAATTTTCCCAATTTTAACACATGGAAAATGGAAAATACTATAGAATTTTTCACATATTATTATTTATTTTCAATTTTCAATTTTCAATTTTATTCTGTGAGTCAACGAAAAACAAACCCGAAGAACGATACGGACACAACACGGAACGGCACGAACAACTTCACACTTCACACGGACGACAGGTCGGGTTCTCGGTTTTGGGCGCAAACAAGAACGAGTCGCGAATGGGAGAGGGAAGGAACAGAAACAGAAACAGAACTAGAACCAGAATCAGAACGAGAATCGGATTTGGAAAGAAATGAAAATAATCAAAAATTTATTTCTACTCAGAGCTAAACTATTCAATAACTACACTGAACTGAATGTGGATTTTGATAATTATTTCAATTCAATTACGTAATACACTCAATAACCGCAAGAGAGGGAGAAATGTTGAAACAAAAATTTTTCATTTACTTTTTGGATTTATCGAATTTGTCCACGATTTTTCTCTTAACCGCACGCACCACCACCTTGTGAACGGTTTGAACAGACGATTTCAACTGAGGGAAATTGAGTGAAATTGAGGAAAATCGAGTGAGCGTGAGTAGAACAGTGGGAATGTTTCGGATTTAGAACATTTTTGAGAGTGACTTTCTTCTCTTTCTGCTCTAGTTTGCTCTCACGCAAAATGTCGGTATGGAGTTACAGCAACAATTCTGTGGAACTTTCTCTTCGCACTCTGTTCTTCTTCTACGCTGTCGTGCATGCCGGGCTGCCAGATTCGGTGTTCTGTGGTGTTTCGCACAGTGACGCAATTAGAACAAATACGAAATTTTGTTTAATTGTTATAAAACATTTTGTAATATCACTTACTAATGTTATAAATAACCAATTTAAAATGTCATTAACTCATATTTTATATACAAATCTTGTTAATTTAACATATATCACCTACAGTATAACACTTCATTTAGTGGCAATTTTCGATTAAACTCAAAATGTTATTGAATAAAATGTTAATTTTCAGGTTCAAAACGTCAAAATTGAGTAAATCAAATAAGTTAATCAACTAAAACTCATAACATCAGGTTCTATTGTACACAAGTAGTTTTAATTAAAAGAACATTTTCAGGAAAATATGATTTAATCGAAGAAAATAAAAAATATTTAATTGTTTTTAGGTGCAATGTCTAGGAAAAACCTTAAAGGATGGAATCCATTTTGAATTTTGACTTTAATCACTACAGGAAATGTGCAATCTGTCTTAATGTGAAAAATGTGATTTTTCAAACAACACCATCTACCGTCTGTTAGAAGAATCAAATTTGATTGACCAAAGTTATTTTATATACTTCAAAGTGTCCTTAACCGTTCTCGAAAGAACTTCATTTAATAACTTAATCACTCCTCCCACGACAGGATTTTATAGTTAAACATGTGTTACTTCTTGATTCTGAAAGCAATGCCATCTAGAAGACGGTAGATGAACCAAATTTGATTGAATAAAATTTTTTTGTATACTTAAAGTGTCCTTAATCGTTCCCAAAAGAAGTTTTTCTAATAACTATAAAACTGTTCTCATGAAAGTACATATATTAAAGTGTTGTATATGTTATTTATAAATTCTGAAAGCAATGCCATCTACTGTCTGTTAGAAGAGTCAAATTTGATTCAACAAGAAGGATTTACATAATTCAAAATATCCTTGATCACCCTCAAAAGAAGTTTTTCTAATAACTTTAATACTACTCTTCCCACGAAAGGATTTTCAATTTAAACATATATCATTTCATGATTCTGCAAGCAATGCCATCTACCTCCGTTAATCATAAGCAAATTTGGTTTAACAAAACGATTTTATATACTTCAAAATGCTCCTAATCGTTCTCAAAAGAAACTTTTCTTATAACTTTAATACTCTTCTTACAAAAACATTATAAGGATATGTAGGTGTTATTTCTAGATTCTGAGAGGAACGCCATCTACCGCCGGTAATGACCACCAAATTTGATTTAAGCAAATGATTTTATATACTTCAATATCTAAATAATCATTCTTAAGAGAAATTGTTCAAATAACTATAATACTTTGCTTACAAAATCATTATAAGGATATGTAGGTGTTATTTCTAGATTCTGAAAGGAATGCCATCTACCGTCGGTAATGACCACCAAATTTGATTGAACCAAATGTGGCTATATACTTCAAAATGTTCCTAATCGTTCTCAAAAGAAACTTTTCTTATAACTTTAATACTCTTCTTACAAAAACATTATAATGATATGTAGGTGTTATTGCTTGATTCTGCAAGGAACGCCATCTACTGTCGTTAATCACAACCAAACTTGATTTAAGCAAATGATTTTATATACTTCAATATCTAAATAATCATTCTTAAGAGAAATTGTTCAAATAACTATAATACTTTGCTTACAAAAACATTATAAGGATATGTATGTGTTATTTCTAGATTCTGAAAGGAACGCCATCTATCACTGTTTAGAAGAATCAAATTTGATTCAACAATTCATCTTCAAAGTACACATGATCGTTTTGGAAAGAAATTTTGTTAATATCTATAACACTGATGATAGCATTTCAAAATAACGTGTTATTGATATGGAAAGAAGACCTGCCTGCAATGAAAATGCATTAATTACGTTAACTTTTTCTTTTAATTAATTAACTATGAACAATTAGAAATGGCAACAATTAATTAAAGTATACAAAGTCTTGTGTTTCGTTAAATTAAAACTTAGAATTTGATTATCAATTAGAATATAGTTGACAAATTAGGCGTAAGCCGTTTATAAGCGTAGTAGAGCAATTGAAAATAAAGCAATTATTTGCTGTTAATCCATGAACAATTAACAAATTATTAACATTAGCAAAAATTAATTAAATTAAATGAAATTTTACGAATCAACATTGTAGTAATTATTGTAATTAAGGAAGTTAATAAACGACGAAAGCTCTTTCTGGTACTTCCTCTCAACAATGCGGTTACCAAGTTTAACAACATATTTAACACATTCGTGAAACTCCTTCTCACATTCCAGGATATGTTTGTATTTCGGATGACAATAACAGTTTGGTTTATCATCAATAACCCAATCGGATTGATTGATTCGTCTGTGAAATAGGTTTAATAACATCAAACGTTGAATTAACTCACAAGTTTATCTACTTACACATAGAATTTTCCAATTACTTTAATGACATTAGCAATAGCTAATTGAAAATCATTGCTTTCGCGATTCAACAAGCAAATGAACTTGATTTTCTTAAGATATCGTGAATGTTTCTGATACAATTCCTCAATTGATGCAATTGATTCCAAGTCACTGTTGAATTGTGTCCATGATTTGGTTATAACATATGTTACAACATGGTTCTCCAGGCATTCAATGAAATGATTGAATTTGTGACGTATAGCATGAACATGAGTATATTGTTGTGATCGAATCAAGTGTTTTCCGAAGTGCTTAGCATCGTCTTTGAGTTTCTGATATGTCTGTTCTAGTATCCAATTTGTATGACGGATTTTCATTAGATATGAGAATATCTTCGAGTACTGAACGAAGGAGTCGGGAGTGAAGATCAAGTTCAGAGGATATTCTACATTAAAGGAGAAACTAATGTCTGATAGTAGGATGGGTGAATCGGGTAGGCCGGGCCCATGATCACCGTAGAAATTGAAAGAAATCTTTTCAGCGTGTTTATTATCGGAACCTAAAATGAAATTTTTGTTAATTCACAATTTTTGTTTATTGGTAAACACTTTACCAATTTCATAGCTTAATATCCTGAATAGAGTTGGCACGATAAACGTCTCTTTCGCTTGCATATGGATGTCGAAGAAAGGAAATATTCGAGTGCAATTCGACTTGAATCTTTCATCTAATAGGAAGTAGTAGTTTCTCATTACGTCGATGTGTCCTAAAATGTCAAGATCTGTTATGAATATTTGCAAGATTTCACTGCTCAATATCTCCAAGAGTGAGGATGTTGGTATGAGAACTGATTTATTCATGAACTCAGTAAACCGCACTACACTGAACTCATTGCGATACTTTTTAACGAATTCATTTATATTCTTCTGAGTGCTCTCTGAGTTATCTTGATCCAAATTGTAAATGATTGGAGAGGGTATCAGTTCCCACAAGGATTTCGAATGTTCAGGATCAATGAGAGGTTCATTATTCGATACATCTTGTTCACTTGCTGAATCCTGCACAAGTGTAGAACTGTCCACTGCTGTCTCAGATGGTAACATGTCATTTGACGTTTCATTCTTTTGATCCTCAAGATCACTTGCACTGGATATGATTGGTGATTGGATGGATGACAGATTGTTGGATGAAACTGACTTTTTATCAGATTCTTCTACTAAAATTTCTGGTATTGAATTCTCTGCACCACCAAATGTTTTTGATTTCTTCATTGTCTGATTTAACGGCGTAAAATCCAGCCCGTTTCGGACGATTCTCTGACGATTTCTTTCTCTCTCACTTTGTTTCGATGTACTCGCACCTAAATTGTATTTCTTCTCTGAGAAACTTGATGAATCTGATGATATCGACATTGGTGTTAGTTCACAATTCGGATTTGATGGTTGAATTGGCCCCAAATGAAATTCATTCTCCATAACTTTTTGCCGATTCCTCGCACGTTCTGTATTCCAATCGAGATACAATTTCGAACGTTCTGGACTTTTATTAACTTCAACAAATGGATTACTATAGATCATTCTATTGCGATTTATCTCCAGATCGGATTTACATCGAGTTATTTCAATTCTGTTGTTATCACTGTCAACAGTAACGTGATTTCTTAACGCTGTCACTTGCAACTCCCTGTTCAAATTGTTATCCAGAGTTTCTCCATTGAAATCTTGATTGTTATCATTGTCATTTTGTTGCCTGTTCATGGTAGAATCATCCATGAATTCTGTACCGAGTACATCAGCTATCAGGATTCTTAAATCAAGATCATGCGATTCATTATTATTATTATTATTGTTAGCAACATCATCTCTTTGGTTTTCATCATTTCCAGTTATTCTACATAAATCACTCCCCCGTAAGTGCAGTTTCTTAATGGTGGAGTCAATTGAATCATGTTGTGACGTATCGAAATCAATATTCTTCGATTCAGCTAAATCTTTTAAAATCTTTATTTGATGATTCGTGAAGTTATCCATCTTTCTATAACATTTAAACGCGTTATTCATCAATTGAATTTCTTGTATCAATTGTTTCTTCTCATATTCAGCTACTTGTTGATCGCATTCCAATTGATTTTTATGATTTTCCAATTTCCTCTTCAGCATTTCATCTGCAGACTTTTTCATTTGCTCTTTGAGTTCAGCTAGTAAATTAGCTTGTGATTCTCTTTTAGCTCTCAACAATTCCTCTTCCTCCCCTTTGAAAGTGAAATTAAATTAAAACGAATTTATTTCCACAATCAACACTTACTATTGAATTTCTCCATATAAACTTGAAACGCTTTTCTAGACAATTCCTGCTTTGCTTGCTGTTCAGCTGCACGTTCCTCCATAACACCTCGGAATAACTTCGGTTTACCACATAGTTCTTCAATATTTCGTACATAATTTTCCCACTTCTCTCTCAATTCATGAATTTCATCGTAATACAAACAAGGTTTCAATGAAGGAAACTCGATTTGGAACAGTTTGTGCTGTAGAAAATAAGATTTCATTGACAACCCAACAATTTCTAATATGTTTTATACCTTAGGTTTTATTTCCCTCAACAGTATCATGTATTTTCCACACCGTAGTATCGCTTCTTCAGCGCCTTTCAGAAATTCCGGAACGTAATCTCTGCGCAGGAAGTACCCACAATCGTAATGGCGTTTTGTTTTCACTCGAAACACATTTGCATAACCAATGAACAGTTCACCGAATGCTTCCTCTAATCTTCCTTCGAATATCCATTGTTGTAATTGTCTGTAAAATTATATTAATTGTTGCCTGCAAATCATGTGTTATTGACTCACGCAAAATAGACTCGACAGCAGCTCCTGAATGTGTACAGCAGTACAATATTTGTATCATCAACACTATCAATGATTCTGTTATGCAAGTAATGAATGAGTTTTGATCCGTTTGTTGGCAGAAGTGACTCACTGGCATCTGAAAGCATGTGAATGTTATTGAGGATAGAATTTTCAAAACTTTCAAATCCACCTGGATGAATTGCTAATGTACGTGCTAATGTAACGATGTGTTTCATCATTTTACGTGTTTTCAATTTCAAGTCGAGCACATTATCACACTCTTGGTCATCAACAAACAAGTACATAAGGTGTGTGTAATCCTTGACAGCACCAGCCATAGTCTGAACGAAATGAAATTATTAACAAATTTTGTCACAAGTCCCGTAAAACCTTGATAAACGAAACTGTATGGCCACAGTTAGTTGCGTTTATCTTGGTTACACTGTAATTCAATTACCTGGAATATAGTATTGCTACAATGTGATTTCAAGAAGTTAAACCGTATGTAACAAGTCCCACATTCGAGAAATTCTTCAATGCATTCGTTCAAATCCTTCATTTCCATATTGGGAATGTTAACATTTGGAAATTTATGAAATTGATATGTTTCATCATAGCAAAATGTTTCCGATTGTATACCCACTGGAATGTAATTGATTAATTTAAAAATATGATTATAGTAACTAAAACACACACCTAGAAGAAGCTTTAGATGGGATAAGAACACTGATTCTGGTAATACAATTTCCACCATTTTGCTGGATCCACGTGAATTGAATTTGTGCAACTTGTTGGAACAACTCGGATTAGATGTTATGAATGCCGGCTCCAATGGCACATACAATTCACCTGGAAATGATTTAAATCATAAATTTTGTATGAAAGATACATGATTTCTACCTAAATTCTCCCAATTCCGACCGTATCGTCGAGGATGTGGTGTTGCTGGAACATTTTTCGTACTAGTATCATCATCATTATGGTATCCTAGCAAGCTTTGATTCACAATACCATCAATGTTTGTTTCGATTTCTTTCGAGATTGTTTGGAAAATAGCATTTTGAATTTTATCATTTGGTTTTGATATTTTCCGTTTCAATTTCTTCCTGACGAAAATTGTGTCATTCAATTGCTGAAAATATATTTAATGAAGATTATTTCAATAAATTACATCAAATTGAATACCGTTTTCTGTGATTTGAATTTATTTTCCCTTACAGCTAATAGAAATTGAACAGCTTTCGCTAGAAGCTCATCCTTGTACCAAGATTTGCCTCGCAAATCCTTGATGTCAGCCTCCATGCGATCGTAGTCCGTGTGGATATTCTCATCGAAATCATAATCATTTTCTCGTAACCTAATTGCATTGCATATATTAAAATCGGTTAATTGTTCAGTAGCTGGTTTCAATTCAATATCATCATTGAACGAATTTGAATGCTTCAGTATGACTTCGAAACATTTCATTACATATTGATTCAAATGCGGTCGTAATATACTTTGATGTTTTGAATTATTCAATAGGATTTCTTCGCACAATTCTTTTACGTTATTCAAAATACTTGTTTCACAAGCCATTCTTTGGAAAAAATATAATAAATTAAATAAGTTTTGTGTATAAAACAAAATTTATTTTGACTATTGAAGCGAAACAACAATCGTGAAGTTGCCGTCAGTTAGTTAGTATGAATGAAATGTCAGATGCACGTACGGATTCGACCAGTTTCATGAATGGCGGGATTTTCAACATTTTGACATTAATAGAAAATAATGAATTTTTCCTATTCGTTTTATTATCATCGTATACACAGTATAGAGGAAATATATAATAATTAAATATTAAAAACAATTTTCTATATTATCTTCGTCGACTGCTGGTTTTCGTGATATTAACTTTCATTTGTTTCAAATCGCTGCGTCCCTTCGTTTTGATATTATTCACTTGATTCTGTACATCAGAATTTTTATATTCAACTTTTGTTTGATCATTCAATTCATTCCTCTCAAACAAATCACTAACATCAACCATACGTTGCTTGAAGAACATATTCGGTCGTATAATTGACTTTTCTGGTGTACGGAATATACTAAGAATACCCCACGGTTCGTTTGTTTTACTATTTAATTGAAATTGTGTCCGCTCAATTTCCGATTCTAATAACCATGCTGCGTTTCGTACCTCAATACGAAATCGTTCACATTCTTCAAAACTAATATTCTTACTAACATTTAACATTCTTTCGAATGGATTAACAATATAAATTGGTGAATGATCTGGTTTAATAACACTTTTACCCTCATTCAATGATATTGCACGATTTGGAAAGTCATATTGTGAATAGAATTCATAGAATTGTAGTAATAATTCACCTAATTGTGATTGATTTTTGTCACAATCAAATTTCAAATCATTCGGATTACGTAGGAATGTACAATCGATTCCATCTTCAGTTGTTCTTATATCAATTGGTTTTGATAGCTTATGAAGTAAATTAATCGATGGTAATATTGGATATTTCAATTGCTGTAGAAAGAATATGATTAAACATGTTAAAGAGAAATTCGTTATCCATCGTCCGGGTGAAGGATTTGTTAGGCCAACAACTTGAGCCCATCTTCGGATACAGAATACAAGTGGACGAACACGTTTATCGATTTCACCGAATAAATAAAGTAATTCAGACATGTATGCTCCAGACCTAAGTGATAATAATGAATTAATTAATTAATTAATTAACAAATCACATTGCAATTCTTACAAATTACTCATTGACAAATCAATTTCCAAGTGTAAATGTTCATGATGCAGTTTGATTATGGGTATCCTCGCCTGCAGTATTCTACGTACATTACTTATGCCTGGTAGGAACAATTGCAACATATCCCCAATACTTTCCATGTGCCTTTGGATTTGTGATCGACCATTTGTTAGATTCTCCTTAGTATGAAACACTAATCTTGAATTCTTATTACTGTCATGGTGATTCCTTTCTTCATCGAAACGAAGGATCAAATCCAAATCACAACTCATCTTACCAAACCCATTCACCGACGATCCAAATGGTCTAGCATTCGCAAATGGAAACATTCCCCGTACAGATGTCTCAATTTGTCTTGCAGCTATGTACCTCAAACGGATTTCCAAGTCATTGAGGCATGTAGCTTCATACAACACTCGCATTTGATCATCGATACTATCCACTGAATACAATACACCATTCAAATCATCATTCGTTATACATTTCTTCCCATCTACACAACTCAATTTAGCTCCACTCGAAGTGGATTGCTTCAATTTGTGCCTTTTGCCAGCACGAAACCATAGGAATGGCGACTGCACTGGGACACACTGCATCTCGTCGTTGTAACAACTAGCGTGGATAGCTGCATTCGCACTTTCGATATTATCAAATTCCATTAGGATATAGTGCAGATCTTGTGGTATTTGGTAGTGATGAGCTGATTTTATGTTACCAAATGGTGAACAGTAGTCGTACAGTTCTGTAAATGATTTCTCTGAAAATACTTGAACGACAATACTTCGACTTGCTTCCAGTCTTCGTTCACATGTTACATCTTCAAAGTTTTTCTTATTCTCTAAAATTTATTGGGTTAATAACATACTACATCTTCATGAAATTCATCTCTTACGTTTACTCAGACTCGTATTGTGTCGGATGATATTCCTCAATGTACGGATCTTGTTTGTAAACATTTTTCCCATTCTTGTATTACAACGCATGCTGTATAAACCGATTAATTGTAAACTACTACTCATATCCCCTGGTTTAACTAGTTATCCACGAATTTGTTTCTTGAATTATCGCGGGTATAGGTTATGTCACCACAGACCGAAGATTTCCTTCCATTTGACAGTTCCTCACAACTGTTCGAACATTTGCATTTGTAGTGTTATACAAATTAGCACAATATTCAAAATTCTTCAATTTATTTTTAATTTATTTAATAAATATCAATTAAAATAAATAAATTTAATATATTTCTAATAAAATTTTAAGAAATTCACACTTAAAATAACATCGTATAACAGTTGTGTCACCCTGTATAACACATTTTCATAAATTTAAAGTTAAAAATTTCAATTATTTCATTAAAAATTCATTAAAAATGATTAAAATTTGATTTATTTCAACCAAATACTACTAATTTTAGTAAAATATTCAATTTCCAGACAAAATATTTTTAATTTCCGCAAATTTGGCTACACTGCAGTGGACATTTTTAGTTTATGTTGATAAATATGCATCGCAAAGTGTTGGTGGATGTTCTGAGAAGAATTTTTATTTAATAAAACATTATTTGTAATATAAATGTTCAATTTGAACCAAATAAACATAAATAGAATGCTGTGAACGTGATTTCGCTGAAAAGTTATGCTGAAAAGGATGTTTTCGTAGGTATGGAATGAGTTTTGGAATGAATTTCATATTGAATGGAACATTTTCACTTTTAGATCACCAGAAATCACAAAAAATTGACAAAATTTCATATTAACGTGCCAATAAATGAATGAACATTACCCACAATGCATAGAAGTACCATCAGCATCAACAACTACAATAATGTTGTAGTCAAACAGTATTACATGATCATAGCACTAAAGATCCTTTTCTACTTAAACCACATTATAGCCGAACCGAATGTTTATAATAGTATTAGCTTACAAAATAATAGCAATGATTTTTATAGCCAAGCCAATGACAAATACGTTCCTATCCAACAACAGCAGCAGCAGCAGAATGAAGGCAGTATAAGAATCAATTTTTCCAATAGAAATATTGATAATAATAGTAATGTAACATTATATAAACCAAATTTATATAATCTTCGTAATATCAATGTGAATCATGTGCCTTTTATTGCGACAACAACGTCTACAGCTGAGACAAATCAAGTTAATAGTAGTTTTAGTGTAATTGAATTGAGGGAGAATCTGGATAATCGTTTGACGAATATCAGGAATGTTGAATTGGGTGTTTCTATAATTCAGGTAAATGGAAATTTATTGAAATTTTTAAATTAACATTAACATGTGATTGTTCTTTTAGAAATTTTTTGATGAAATGGATTTCACATCAACACGGCAAAATGACAGTGAAACAACAATTAAAATCGCTAAGAAAATGTCTGACAAATTGCAAAAATCAATTAATTCAATTAATCTGTTGAGTAAATTCATTGAAATCAATGTTACTTCAATAAGTCCGTCCAGAAATTCGATTTATTTAAACACTTTGATACAACCATGTCCATTTGAAGATTTCACACTAGAACAGAATTATAATAAGCAACAAATTGAAATATTAAATTACTTAAAAAATAATGGACATCACAATGATAACGATGTTAATTTCACTGCTAATTCAAAACTAGTTGATGAAATGCGAAAACTTAATGTTGAATCGAATAATTTCAAACATTTCTACTTTTTATCACATTCGGATCATGCTAGTGATCATAATTGCCAATATTACTTTAATGATATACACTTTCGTCATTTGTACGTATCGTCTGTAAGGAGGAAACATGTTTTCCTGCTAATCGACAATGGGAATTCTGTTAATTCCGAATTACTTGGTTTATCTAGACTTTTTGGTAATCAAATAATGTTTTATAGTTATTAAATTATATTAACATATTTTATATTTGCAGCATCAAATATAATTAACATGCTTTCCGACACTGATACTGTTTCCGTGGTTATAACGTCGAATCAAGCGTACGCCATGCAATTGGAATGGAATAAACCGAATGATAACACTTACTCATATCCAGCTACAATGGATAATAAAGAAGAAATTATAAAATTTTTAAACAATCTCAATAGATCTGCACAAGGGACAAATCATTCGATCGGTTTCAAATATTCATTTGAGATTCTTCATAAACAAAATGTACCAGACGATGTTTCAGTTCTTTTCATATATATAAGTCGAGGCTTGATATCACCTTCAACGGAAGTTACGAATGTACTGAAGGAAATAGCTGCTGGACAGCGTTTAATACGCAATCCAATCAAAATTAATACTTGTGCTATTATTCTGGGTTAGTTAAATAAGTTATTTCATTTATGAAAATTTACAATTTTCAATGTTTCAGATGAGAAACGTGTCATGTATGAAAAACAATTCTTACGTGCTATTGCACAACAAAACTATACAATATATGGAATCAATGTTACTGAATGGTATAACGAAGATACCGATGATATACAAGGTGAAATGTTTATCGTAACAAAACGACATCCAGAGAGAATAATTAAAACAAGTTGTTCAGTTTTTGAAACATTATTTATGAATGGAAACTTGTCCGATGCAATTGTATATCATCAACCAGTTTTGGATTATAATACAAAAGATGTTATTGTTTCAATAACAAAACCAGTACCCAGTTATGGTGTTGTTGGTGTTAATATGTATTTAAATGATTTAGCAGAGGATATCATTTATTACAAGACAACAGATGAAAGTTATGCATTTCTGATTGACATTCATGGACTCACCATATTCCATCCGGCATTTCCTAGACCAGTAGCCACAACAAAAGATCATTTTCCTGTTGATATTGTTTACTTGGAGAATGTATCTGATTTTGAAATGATACGAGGTGAACTTGTGTCTAGTTTAGAAGGTAGTAAAGCAGTTGTTGGTGAAAACAATGTTACGGTGAGTTTGATAATGTTATAACGCAAGTTTAATGTTAATTTATATTTCATTTTAGATAACATACACATGGAAACGTGTTCTGGATGCATATGTTGTTTGTGTCGTTACAAAAGCGAAACACTCGTTGCAATCGAAAACTTCTCAAAGTCTTAAGAGATACCATCAAAATGATTTTATATCAGCACAAGAGCTATTGTACCATCGAATTGATTTGATACCACCTCAGACACCGATATGCCGTCATTTCCGTCAAATTGCCACATTAGGTTTGAAGATTTTCTCAAATGATTTACATTCAATTTCAAATTGTTTTCATAAACTTTCAGATAGTGGTACCATATTCCTGAGTGCATCATCATTTCAATCGCCATTCTTTTATATAAAGAATAATCGTGAAATGAAAGATGATATGCGAACACATAACGCTCAAAGTATCATGGCATACATCAAGGATGTGACGAATCTCTTAGCAAATCCAGGACTGCAACCGCAGATCCGAAATGATGTTTCAACTTTAATACCAGTTATGGCGTATTTGAAGAAACGACATCAGGAAGGTGGTATCTCGAAGAAGTATATAATCCGTCGGTATGTTGCTACAATAAATGGCATCATACATGTGTATCCTGGATGTATACTGGGATCGAACCTTGAACCAACACGTAGACCATGGTTCCGTAAGGCAATGAAACATCCTGGTAAAATTGTTTTAACCGAACCATATTTGGATGCTGGTTAGTGTTTTGAATTGTTTAATGTATAAAATTATTAATTATTTTGAATTTATTTTGAATTTTCAAGGTGGTGCTGGTTATATAGTAACAGTAGCTCATACAATATTCGAAGGTAGGAGAAGCAATGATGAACAGAATGTACCAGTAGCAATTGTTGCTATCGATGTACCATATGCATTCTTTTATAAATTAATACTAGACTCTGGTGATTTATGTTCTGAAGCACACATAAAATGTCTTCTAATGGAAGATGAAGGATATTTGATTGGACATCCAAGTTTCATGGAACCAGCAACAAAAACACAAAACAATCGTAGACCATTAGAACATATAACACATAAAGAATCATTTGTGGCTAATGATTTATTAAATCATAAGAAATTAGTACAAAAGATAGCATGTGCCAATTATCAAAATCGTACAATACAAAGATATTATAAGTTTAACACATCATTAGATGAGATATTGACAAATGTTATGCATGGTGAACGTACAAAATATCAAATAACTGCGATAAAAGGAACAAATTTATTTCTTGCCATATTAAATTCAACATGTGATGGTGGAATATTTTGTCCGTGTAATACAATGGATAGAGTTTGTTTGAATTGTAATAGAATGGATCAGACAGATTGTGAATGCCCATGTGAGTGTCCATTACATGTACCCAATACAAAGGTTATGGTGAATCTAAGTAAAAATTTAAATTATTGTGAACCACCAATGGAATGTTTATCAGTTGTTAATTCGTTAAGTTATGATTGGGATACAGTACTTAAATCATGTGTTAATATTAATTGTGATTTGTATACGAATCAAATTGATTGCCTTGGTGTAATGGGTTGTGAATGGTGTCAATTGGATTTAGATGGTAATTCATTTTCAACACCATTTTGTACATCACAAAGTTCATGTTTTAATGGTGTATTAGGATCAATGACACCATATGGTGATAGTGATTTAGGAGCAGCTGTTATTGATCCAATTCTACCACCAGCATATTCAGCAATCGGTCCTGTTGGTGGAGCTATAATTGCTCTACTATTAGTTGTAGGTTTTGCTATGTATTGTTATAGACAAAATCTTGATAGTGCTTCGGAACAACTTTATGGTGAATCATTACAAGAAGAAAACTATGGTTTACCATTGTCACGATTCAATTTCGATGATGTATCACCACATGATGATAATGATTTATATGGAAATGGTTCGAATGTTATGCATCGGAATCTTTTACATCCTTTAGCTAATGCTATTGCTGTTTCGGATATATCACCATATCACATGTCACCGGGTGGTTATAGACGACCTAATGGTGAATCAGATCATGGTTATTCAACAATGACACCACACGAAGATTCAGAACATATGTGCTACACACTTGTCGAACCGTTAATCAATAACAAACGTTTATCTATGTCTGATTCAATGTCAATCAATACATCTGTTTCAAGTCCAACTAATCAGAATTTAATCAGTATTGATAGACCATCAACGAATCGTCTACAAACCACTGACATAATCACTGGACAAACATTACTCCCCGAACAATTATCACCTCATCATATCGTTGCACCAGTTACTGTCCATCGTCACATGGAAGCATCGTAGCGTTCACAATCTGATTTGAATCTTTCAAAATGTATTACTAATATTATTTCCTTCATATTTGTATATAGTTACTTTTCGTACCGATGGTTTTATAATTACAATTATAATCAAACGTTAATAAGTAAAATGTTTTTATTCCCCGTGAAAACAAAATGTCAGTTTTATGATATATCATATAAAAATTCTATTAAATATATTATATAAATCAGTTGTATATACACAAAGTGTCCAATTGCCTCATATCTCATGCTATCAAATGCATTTAAACAAAATACTTAATATTGTTAAAATAATTTTTTAATATTTTTATTAAGAAAATTATTAAATATATTTTATGAATGTTTTTAAACAAATCAAACTTTTTATAAAGCCATATCGAAATCATATGAAAAGTACTTAATGTAATTTAAATGAATAAGTTAGTTATTATTAAACATACATATATATATACGTAAGCCAATTGCAACTTATATCTTCCAGTTTTGAATGAGAATATCTTTGAACATATAATGAAAAGGATATTTGATTAGTTACATATTATATTATGTATCTAATTAGACTGTTGGATTTATATTTACTTATATGTACATTTAACATATTTTAATATTTTATTAATTTTAATTTGTAGAAGGGAAATGAAAATAAATGAAAATGGAATTTTTGAAAATTGTCATATTGTGTTTTAATATCACCAAATGGGAATATAGTGTTACATGATTGTACAATAATAAAATCAAATATTTATTTTTAATAAATTCTATTATTTATTTTATTCAACTTGCTTCTTACAATTTTCTCGATAAAACTCATACGGTCAACAAAAATAAATTTTTTCAATTTTCTTTAGTAACAGTCTTGTACTATATACATATAAATATTAGAGAACAAAATAATAAATGGTCATACATAATATTATACTACATAGAAGTAATTGTTATTGAATCAGGAATCAAGTTTGATACCTAAAAGTGGAAAATGAAAATTACGTGATACACGTGATGAGGGAAATGATTGGATACCTAAAAATTTGTTGTTTAAGCAGTCACAGATCCGATTGAATTAATAATTCACTACTGCGGAAGTATGCCCTGTTGGAATCCTAAGGAAGCTTGCTGTTTCTTCAATTCATCTTCCATTTCTAATGCGATTTTCTTAAATTTCTCAGCTTTCTCTTCATTACGTTCTGTGCCATCACCACGAGCATACATTCGGCTGAGATTAGCACAAGCATACATGTTTTTCAATTCACAAGCTTTGTATGCAAAATCAAAAGCTTTTTTCATATCCTTAGCAATTATATAATCATTTGAATTAGCATTATCACCAGACACTGTACCATCGTTATGTTTATGCACTCCGGATATATGCATTCCGGATAAATGAAAACATGCTGTAGCATTATTCATTTCACAACTTTTCGTAAGTAATTCTACACCCTGGAAGTAGATGAAAATGAATTAATTATAATCGAATAGTATGTATGATATACCTTTGGCACATTCGGTGTTATTTGTTTAGCCATTGCACGTGATATAAGTAACAGACCAGAATGTAGGCATGAATGTGCATCATTCAATTCACATCCTTTTTGATAATAGTTATATGCTTGTTTTGCATCACCTTTACTACCGCTAATACCTTTACCTAGGAAACTATAATTTCCGTATTTATAACATGATTTTGCATAACCATAATCATCGCAATTTGATTTGAAAACTTTTGATGCCTTCTCGAAATCCTTCTTGATGCTTTCTAGGTAATCTCCAAGTAGATGGCATACTAAAATAAATCAAATAACATTATTATCACATCGCTAGCCGGATAATCAATTTTTGAGGTTAAACAACATTACGAAATACTTGATACTTTGGATATGTTATCAAACATCTCAATCCGAACCGAATTCCAAAACAACTAGTATCACATTTATATCACTTGATTTCGTGTTACCTACCTTCCGGCTTCTTTTCAGCATAACAACCAAATCGATATTCTATTCCCAAATTTTCAATATACTCCTTGACATCGGATTCTTTTTGCAGATCATATGCCATGATTATTTAATCCGTGGATATTAAGTAAATAAATCAACTAAATTACAAAATATATTTGAAAATCCAAGATCTTTCCAAATACCATTACCTGGTCACTTTTCCTCTCTGCTCGTGGTGAGAGAGTTTATTATGTGGATTGACAAGTGAACTTCATATGAAGTATGAAGTTTGTAATTTATTTAAAAAATCACATAATTTCGCATTAATTTAATTTCATATTGGATATAATTGCATTTTTAATAAGTTAAAATTAATAAATAAATAAATCGAATTAAATAACAAGTTGTGAATTGATCAGTTCAACAACTAGATGTCACCCCAGTCGCCATTCAATGAAACGTCAAAATGATGTGATTTCACTGAAAATATTTTTAAACAAAATTAAATTTCTATTTTTTGGATATGTAACACAACACGCAACAATTAAATCGAGTTAATTATAATGTCCGAAATGCAATTGCGTCCAAGACAATGGTTTTATTTAATAGGAATTATAATAATTGTTTATTTTCTCGGTTATTTAGTTGCTGTACGCGACTGTCCAGTCCCAGAATATTTACAAAAATACTCAAAAGATTTTGAAAAATTACCAAAAATCTATGCAATAACACCGACCTATGCGAGGCCAGTGCAAAGAGCTGAATTGACAAGGTAAAAATGTTGAGATATGTATATAATATTACCGTGAAAAATATGATTTTATTTTAGATTATCTCAAACGCTTATGTTAGTACCGAATGTACATTGGATAGTTGTTGAAGATGCAAATGATATATCGAATCTAGTTAGTAATGTATTGAAAACGAGTGGTCTCGCCAAGAGATCGACTCAATTAGCAATCAAAACACCAGAGAAATTCAAATTGAAAGGGAAGGATCCGAATTGGGTGAAACCCAGAGGAGTCGAACAGAGAAATGTCGGTTTGGAATGGATACGAACGTATTGTGATCCAAAGAAACATGCAATTGTATACTTTATGGACGATGACAACACCTACAGTCATGAATTATTCCGTGAGATGACATTGATTGAACCAGGACGTGTTGGTGTATGGCCAGTTGGCTTAGTTGGTGGTTTGAAAGTTGAAAAACCAAATTTGAATAATGAAAATAAAGTTATTGGCTTCAACTCAGCGTGGAGACCAGAACGACCTTTCCCCATTGATATGGCTGGATTTGGTATTGCTGTGGATTTGATCATTAAACGTCCAGAAGCTATATTCACTTACGATGTACAACGTGGATATCAAGAAAGCGAAATTCTACGTCATTTAACTACACTCGACGAACTACAACCGATGGCGAATCTTTGTCGTAATGTCTACGTTTGGCATACACGCACTGAAAAACCAAAACTCAATGAAGAAGATAAACTAAATAAAATCGGACGTAAATCCGATGATGGAATTCAAGTTTAGTTCTATATGAATTTATTTTATACATTTTTATAAACGAATGTTATTAAAATTTTTAACAAATATCACAATGAAATGTGTTTAAATGGCGCAACAAGCTTTCCTTAATCTTATACATTTTGCCACACTTGTGACACAAAAATGCCTTCTTCGAATGTACACTCTGGTGAGAGTTCAGACCGTTCATACCTGTTGAAAGGAAATTATTTAAATATAGAAAAATTCAAAGGATATGATTATAATTACATTTGAAACTCTTATTGCACAAGGAGCATGTGAACAATTTCTCTGGACGGTGTATGTTTTCATGGTGAATCAAGTTCGTTTTCCGTTTAAAACTTTTGTTGCAAATTTTACATGCAAACGGATGAATGTCCTGATGTACCAGTTGATGACGCGCTACGTCCGCCTTCCGTTTGAACTCTTTCGGGCATTCTGGACATTTGAATCTCCTGTCCACATGGATCAGTCTATGATATCGAAGACTTCTCTTGCTCGTACATTCAAATTCGCACAATTCGCAGAGCCAAATGGTTTCTCTTGTATGACTATTGACGTGATCTTTGAATGAGCTGGGACATTTGAATAATTTGTCTGCAACAAATTGTTAACAAGTTACTATTTTGTATCTAAGTTACACTTAGAATAATCACCGCAAAAATTGCATTTATACTTTTGATTTTCCATTTTCACAAAATTTATTATTATTATTTTTCCAATTTCGTTATAACGCAATGGTCAACCGGATCGATTCAATCACGCACTGAATCATTTTCGTTTCGATTCCCAAATTTTCAAGGAGCAAATGCTACTATGATCGAAATGTTTCTTCGCAAGTTGAACAAAATTCCAATCAAATCTACTTTGCAGAAACATTTCATTTCAAGATATTTACTAAGGAATATCATGTATTTATAAGTTTATATTATTATAAGAATGAGAATTTGGAATTTACTAGAATCTTTCGATTTGACAAACGTGGACGGGAACACATGGATTTCATCGAGAAGTTGAAATTGTTCAACTTTGATATCTTTTCAATTTCGTCTTTTCCAATGAAAAATGTATGAAAATTGCAGTGGAAATTTGTTAAAATCTTCATTTATATTATAATAAATGATATTCAATTATAAGTTAATTGTTAATATTGAAGTTGAATAAGTTATTTAGTTTTGAAGATCAACTTCGTGGGTTCTAGGATTCAATTTAACTTTGAAAGCTTTTCAATTTGTTTACGAATGAATTATATATGAAAGTGATATTGGAAATTTGTTAATATTTTCATTTATATTATAAGAAATGACATTTAATTGTTATACAATTGTTAATATTGAAGTTGAAAGAGTTATTTGGTTGATAACAAATATCATGATCATATTGCAGATCAGTTGATTTCGGTGATTTTGAATTTCAAACAAATTCAAGAACTGATCTTCAATTCCAACTGAACGCATCTAGCATTCTCGATGAAATCGTTAAATGGATCGGATACAAGCGAACAGAACAGCATTGACGAATAACCATACACACCGACGAACATTATTCGAGATAATACAAACATATACCATAACCCAATGCAAACACAACATTGCATTAAATGAGAGATCATAAAGATACTTAATGCCATATTGAGAATAGTTCACTAGTGGCTACCATTTTATAAACATGGCAGACTATTGGGGTCTCGGTAGAACAAATGGTACTTGAATTTCAATATATTCAATATATAAGAAGAGAAATTAAATAAATTAATTAAGAATCTTAATGGATCCGATATCACTTCAACTCCATGTATTCACGTATTTCACATTATCAAAGTTGATCAACTTGATTCCTGGTGGATTTAGTTTGTTGTTATATAAGTTACTACTAGTGGAAAATGAATTTTATTAATCCTACAATTAAATCCTGTTTAATTATTAACCAAATTGGTTGTGTGATCGTTTTGTATCGAAACATACTGAAGTTTATGCTGTGAATAACATAAAATCGTGCGTGGAAAAATTCAATTTTAACACAATTCATATTTTAATTGATATAAAAGTGATCAAAGTGTTATTAGAAGATATTTCAAATTTTAACGGATTATATTGAAATAATATTTGGAATTAATTCCAGGATGAGTATAAATATTATAAATATAAAATAATATTTCTTATTATTATTATTATTATTATTATTATTGAGAAATATTTATTTATATCCATACGAAGAACTACAATAAATAAAAGAATAAATAATAATAATCAAATGAAATGAAATGAAATGATGAAACGTAAAAGACTTTTTGATTATTAAATTAAGTGAACTAAATTATAGTGATTGATATGGATGGATATATGTGGATATGTTCAGTTTATTTTATGTACAAAAATAATGATATTTTCGTATGGTCGTGTACACGGAATGTCTCATTCATCCACATGAGAAGAAGAAGAAAATGAATATATCTACTATTATTATTATTATTATTATTATGAATTTTTCTGATTTTCGGAATTTTCCAGTAGTTGGTTTTGTTGTTTGTTAAACACTTTGCAAGGATATTCAGCAATTGTTGATCGTTAGCATGATAATGTTGAAACATAAGACAGGAAAACATGATCATGATCTAAGACACGTTAGAGTGAAATAAAAGGAATGAAATTATATTGGATATTGTACTTACTATTAATCTTAGTCGTACAATATCACATTAAATGTCTTCTGCATTATTTTACATACAATATCATATAAGATATTTGTTTATATACATGTTATTTCCATTCTGGTGTGGTTGTGTGCGCATTCGCAACTTTTATTACGCTTGATTAGGAAATCAGGGTGCCCACTTAAGAAATCTTTTTGTCATGGAGTTAAGGCAAATCAAGATGTTATATCTCTGGACCCCTGCTCTGTAAGACAAATACAGTGGTGGTGCAGATACAACAACTGTACGTGCTTATGTACTTACAATATGTTGTATATGATTATCATCATCATCATCATCATCATCATCATGATTGTCGTTGATGTTTGTGCACTTGTGTCGACTTTACTTACACTACATTCACTTCATTCACTCGTCTCGTCTCGGTTTCAAGAACATATAAGATGAAATTCTCAAAAATATCACCAACAATTTCGTTTGGCCATTTGATGTACTTGTTGAACGTAAATAACAACGTTTGTCTCCTTGCGATTCATTCGGTTCCATTCAAATCTTCGAGTTTCATCCACTCGCTGGTAGGTGGCTGCACAGTGGCTTTTGGTCACTCTAACAGAACAGAACTGTCAAATCAAATGTTTTGAGTTCAGAACAGTGTGGAACTTTGTAGTTAAAGTGCAATTTGACACTTCCAGCGTTCCACTCAAGTGAGAAGAAAATCGTCAAACTCTCATACTTTCTCATGATGAAATGGAACAGAATGGTACTGCACCAAACTTGAAAACAGACGCGTGAAAGTACACTTTAGTGTTCCGGAGCAGTTCCGGACTCAAAACAAGTTTAGTTCTCGATAATAACTGGAACTAATTTGCTGTTCTGAACAGAGTAGTTAATCCATTCCATCAAAATCAAGGGATATCCTGTGCATGTGACATCCTGTCGGATTTTGTTGTGGTGAAATTGATTTGAAACCTTCTAGAGGCTATTACTCGCTAGATGGCTGCACATCATATACATTGAATCCATTCCATCAAAATCAAGGGATATCCTGTGCATGTGATATGGTGATATCACGTGATATCCTGTCGACTCAAGTCGGACACAGACAATTGTAAGGAATTTGTTGTGGGGCAATTGATTTGAAACTTTCTAGACACTATTACTCGCTAGATGGCTGCACACTCTTCGTGCAGAAACTGTAGGAAGGACTTCAGGTTTGCTTTCATTTAGAGCGAGTGTAGCTAGATGACTGCACATTCTTCGAGCAGAAGTTTGAGTTAAGATTCCTTGTTTGCTTTCGTTTAGACTTTAGAGTAAATCCTCGCTAGATGGCTGCACACTCTTCGTGCAGAAGCTGGAGTAAGGATTTCTTGTTTATTGTCCTGTAGAGCAAATGTAGCTAGATGACTACACAATCTTCGTGCACATATCCAAGTGAATCCTTCCTTCTTGTCCAGACTACTAAACGCTAGATGGCTGCACAATCTTTGTTCAGATTCGTAAGGAAGAGTTGCTTGTTTTCTTTCGTTTAGAGTAAATCCTGCTAGATGGCTGCACAATCTTTGTTCAGAAACTTAAGTAAAGGTTTCACGTTTATTGTCCTCGACAGCAAGTGTCGCTAGATGGCTGCACATTCCTTCTGCACTTGTCCAAGAAAGGATTCAAGTGGTAAAGTTGATTAGAGTTCGTGTACACACTACTAGACGCTAGATGGCTGTACATTCTTCGTGCAAAAACATATATAAGGATTTCGTGTCTATTCTTGTTGTCAGTAATCGTCGCTAGATGGCTGCACTTTCTTCGTGCAAGTGCCCACATAAAGGTTTCTTTGAGAAAATTGTATTTTCAGTGACTCCATTGAGTGTCACACTACGTGGATCATCATTCATTCGTTTCATGTCGTTTAATTTTCCGAATTATGTTGGAAAGTAAAAATGTGTTAAGAAATCTTGCCAATAGATGGCTGCACATTCTTCGTGCGTCCTTAAAAGTAGGAAGAGAAGAAGAAAAGTGAGTAGAATCTGGCTGCAAATTGTCTGTTAATCCTAACTAAAAGTGTTTCTACACTATTTGAGATAAATTGAAAATTGGGTTAATGGAAAACAGCCGGAAAATCTGAAAGCTTCGTTTAATAGATGTAATCGTGCAGTAGGTATCCCTTCAGATTCTGTTGGTATCCACCACAGCCACTCATCCCACATGATACCGTCCACAGTTTATAGTAGCTATGAAAAGCAATTTAACTCATTTTGATAGCATTTTCCAAGGATAATTTATTGCCAAACCATTCAGCCCCGTGTCCGTGCATGTATCCTTAAAGTAATTTAACAAAATTTATTAACTTTCCAAAGTGCTTACTTGAATAATTCGTAAAAAAATAAAAAATTTTTACCTTACCTACGAAACCTTACAGCTATTATTCATCACGTCCACAGTAGATACTGTGATGGGAAGCAATTAAATCGCTTTATCACATAAAAATCTTCTCAATTTAAACAGAAACCTTTACTGGCTCATTAAAATTGTAACAGGAAAATTGTAATTTTCCATTGAATCTCATTGTAGTTGTGATAAACACATGTGATACTCTCAAATAAAAACACTCTCTTGTCAGGCATCAGTGATTTTTCACAAATTATGCAATTACATAATTAACAAATCGGCAAAAACCTGTTGTTGTTGCTGTTTTGCAAATCGTTTCGAAAATAATCGATAATGGCACGTGTTGTTGGTGATCGCCATCTTGTACCATTCGCCTTGTGCGTCTTGAAATGTGATCAAGTTCATTCACATTCACACTTGTTGGATTTTGAAAACATTCTGGAATGTATCTAACATTTGTATGGTTAAGAAATATGTTTCAAACATTTGTATGGTTAAGAAAAATTAATAACTGTTAGAAGGTTTGACAGATTTGGCTTCAAACAGGTTTCGAAATTAAAATTTGTTCCGAGATGTAACATATTCGAGAATGAGTTGTGCCCAGAATACCAACATGGAGGATTCTGTTGAAAATCTGTTACTGTAACAGACTCAGTTAAGAAATTTGACAGATGTGGCTTCAAACAGGTTTCGAAAGTAACATTTGTTCTGATGTAACAGATTCGAAAATGAGTTGTGCCCAGAATAACAGACCCAAAATTCTTCGACTCAAACTTTACAGGGTTTCTGTCAATCTGTGAGTTGACAGATTTGGCTTCAAACAGGTTTCGAAATTAAAATTTGTTCCGAGATGTAACAGATTCGAATGCCAACATGGAGGATTCTGTTAACAGAAAACCTTAAAGCAATTAAAGTGGCCAGAATCGCCCCAATTGCTGTATATTTTCCACCATCTTGTCACACTGACATCGTGCCCCGTATCGCGTAATTGCGTTATGTAGAATCGAATTGAAGTTCCGGTGGCCGACAGGAAATTGAAATAATTCACAGAGTGTCCGATCTTAGAGGAGGAACCTTTAAGTGCATCATTGACGTTTGAAGGCAAATTCATTTGTTTACTCGTACGAGTACCTTGGAGCAATTCAAGTGAACTGCTCGTAAACATCCGCTCACGTTCTTCGATTCCGAGTGAATTCCAAGGACGACATCTTGAATTTTGTGTCAGAAAAGTGACAGTTACCTACAACACACTCTCGAGAGTTCAAACATTCTCGATTAAGGTTAATAAATCCAACGGCCGCCTGATGGCGGTGTGACTTTGAATTATTAAAAATTATTTTTTCGAAATTTTCCTCTAATTCACTCCGACCCACACACACAAATCACACTCAGAGCGGTATTTGTCGCGCCGTGACTAATGGAGTGTGTCTGACATTAGCAGAGTTCACGTAAGTGGTGGGGGGGGGGGATGTGGGGATCATCTGTGACAGGGATGCTGCTTGCAATGGAGACGATTTGGGGGAAATTCAAATAATTAAATAATTTTCCGACATGGCGGCATGCTTGTGTCACGCACTTTTGACATTTCGTGCGTTTTGCGGAAGAGATTCATTGATCTGGAGATACTGTGGCGTCTAGTCAAAATGTCTGCGAGGGAAATGGAAATTTTTTCTCACAATCGCGTCCAGTCAACATAGCCGGGTTCTTTTGGTCATCGCTATTCGAGTACAAAACCAAAGTAGCAAAAGAACGATAGATTACAAACTTTTACCAACTTCACTTCACATTTGTATGAACTTTTAAATGTATGGGATTTGACAGTTCTGTTCTGTTAGAGTGATCAAAAGAAGAGAAGGTTAGAGATCTTCCTCGAAAAATGGCTTCTACAAAATCTCCTACAAAATGGCTTCTAGCCAATATGTCTGCCAGATTTCCAGTAAATTTTGTCTCAAAATGGTGTCCAGTGAACATGGCAGCCAAAACAAACTAGAATTTTCGTCGATTCTTTAGAAATTCGACTGCAAAATGGCTTCCAGTCAATATGTCTTCCAGATTTCTTGCAAATTCTGTCTCAAAATGGCGTACAATAAGAATTTCTTCAGTATTCCTTGCAAATTCTGTTTCAAAATGGCTTCCAGTCAATATGTCTACCAGATTCCTTGCAAATTGTGTCTTAAAATGGCGTCCAGTAAGAATTTCTTCAGTATTTCTTGTAAATTCTGTTTCAAAATGGCGTCCAGTCGTAATTCCTGCAAGATTCCTTGTAAATTTTGTCCCAATATGGCGTCTAGTCAATATGTCTACCAGATTCCTTGTTATTTCTGTCTCAAAATGGCGCCCAGTCAATATATCTTCTCAGACAAACTGGAATTTTCGTTGATTCCTTGTGAATTCTGTCTCAAAATGGCGTCCAGTGAACATGGCAGCCAAAACAAACTAGAATTTTCGTCGATTCTTTAGAAATTCGACTGCAAAATGGCTTCCAGTCAATATGTCTTCCAGATTTCTTGCAAATTCTGTTTCAAAATGGCTTCCAGTAGGAATGTCTGCAAGAGTCCTTGCAAATTCTGTTTCAAAATGGCTTCCAGTCAATATGTCTTCCAGATTTCTTGCAAATTCTGTCTCAAAATGGCGTACAATAAGAATTTCTTCAGTATTCCTTGCAAATTCTGTTTCAAAATGGCTTCCAGTCAATATGTCTACCAGATTCCTTGCAAATTGTGTCTTAAAATGGCGTCCAGTAAGAATTTCTCCAGTATTCCTTGAAAATTCTTCTTCAAAATGGCTTCCAGTCGTAATTCCTGCAAGATTCCTTGCAAATTCTGTTTCAAAATGGCTTCCAGTCAATATATCTACCATATCCTTTGAAACTTCTATCTCAAAATGGCTTCCAGTCAATTTGTCTACAAGATTCCTTGTAAATTCTGTCTCAAAATGGCGTCCAGTCAATATTTCTATCAGATTCCTTGTAAATTCTGTTTCAAAATGGCGTCCAGTAAGAATTTCTTCAATATTTCTTGCAAATTCTGTCTCAAAATGGCTTCCAGTCAATATGTCTTCTCAGACAAATGTGAAGTTTTGTTGATTTCCCACCGATCTTGTCCGTTTCCATTGAAAATTCATTTAAATCCGTCTGTTACGATTCGCAAATGATTATCTCCTCGTTCTGGTAATTACCTAATTGTTCCGGCTAAACGAATAAAAACCTGAAAACATTTCAAACCCAACACATGAGAATAGAACACATAACGAATAATAGCATTCATTATAGTAAGTAAGAGATTTCGTAGTGAATTGTTTATCTTTATCATCTTAATAACAACAAGAATATCCATTTAAATCCACTTGAAGGTGCACTCGAACTGAATTCACCAGTACCTACTACCTCCTGTAACTGCATTTGTAAATAAATAAAAACTATTAAACCTCATATCTCCATTGCCATCACAAATCAAGTCTTGTAACATTTGCATACATTTCAAATTGGATATAATGGAAGCGGCTATTGTTGTTCTGTAACATTTGTATTGTTTGTGTTAATTGAACAAAGTAAAACTTAACGAAATTGTTCCTTTTAAACGATTAATTAATTCAATTACACACCGAAATGAGACATTTTGAATGTCACGGAGACAAGTGCCGTTCCAGCCATCAGTTCATCGTTGACCATTTTAATTGTTCTGAACAATTGGAGGTGACTGACTACGCCACTGTGATAGCAAACTGTTGTGATTAATGACGTACAAATGTCAACGACTTGGTGGAACATTTGCACACACACGTGGTGGAAATGGTGGATTTTGTCGGGAAATCTGTTACTTGCAATTAGTTAATTTATTTGTCATGGAACAAATGCTCATTCTGTGGTGTAAATTATTCAGTTATTCGAATTTACTTCGTTTACTTCGTTTGAATTCATTCATTGCTTTACTATAAGAAATCCGATAATTAAAGACTTATAGTGGAATTTTGGGTTTAATGAATGGAATCGATTTAATTTCTTCAATTTGCACTTTAATTCAGTCCTTTTTCAATGATCATTTTAATGATTTTTTTGCATTTTTAATACCTAAAATCAATAAATTTCATTATTTTGATGGATATTGATTCTATTTCTCATTATCACATCTTTAATATCCTGAAATTTCATGTAAAAATCTATGAAAAATGAAAATGATCCTGTTAAACACTTCAAATGTTTCAGATCATTTTGACGATTCATGATCATTTTAAGGATTTTGTTGCATTTGTAACAGTTGAAATCAATAAATTTCATTATTTTGAGGATTATTGACTGTATTTTTCATTACAACATCCTTAATATCGTGAAATTGTGTGAAAATTCAATAAAAAATGAAAATGATCTTGTACAACCCTTCAAATGTTTCAGAATTCATGATCATTTTAACGATTTTGTCACATTTTGTTGAATTTCCAATACTTGAAATTAATAAATTTTATTATTTTAAGGATTATGGAATGTTTTTATCATAATAACATCTTTAATATGATGAAATTTAATAAGAAATCGATGAAAAATGAAATTAATCCTTCAGAACACTTCAAATGTCACATTTGATGTTCATTTTAACGGATGAAATTAAGTGAATTTCAACGATTATGTTGCATTTTAAGCATCTAAAATCAACAAATTTCATTATTTTAACGTTTATTGCGCTTATTTTTCATAATTAATCGTTTGATATCATGAAATTATATGAAAAAACAGTGAAAAATGATATTAATCGTTCAGAACACTTCAAATGTCACAATTTCAATATCACAATGATCTTTCAAATGATGGATGAAATTAAGTCAATTTCAATGAATTTGTGGCTTTTATTTAACAAATATAATAAGTTAAACATTTTATACGTCATTTTTTCATAATAACATCATTAATTTCATGTTATTTAATGAGATATCAAGGAATAATCAAAAATATTATTCAAAACACTTCAAATGTGAAAATTCATGATTTTGTAACGAATCAATTTAATTGAATTTAAATGAATTTAATGCGTTTTTAACCGTTTTTCTGTTGAAATTTCTTAAAACAAAGGTCATTTTCATGATTCCGTTATAAATATTTGTATAAAATTGAAATTATAAGGAGATAAATCTATTTATTTCTTGGAATTCAGTAAGAACGACCTAGAACACTTCAAATGTCAATATTCGGATTTTAACGTTCAAAATTAATCGAATTTCCTTAATTTCCAACCATTTTCCTTCAACAAATTTCATTATTTACAATATAATTAATTGAGTTTCATCTCATTACATCATGAATTTATTGAATTAACTGAAAAATTAAAGAAAAATGAAACAATTCAGAACCCTTCAAATGTCGAATTTTTAAATTTGAAAAACGATTTTCCACCTGAAAAACGTAATAACAAATAGAAATGGTTTCCAATAATTTAATTGAATTAAGTGAAAATTTCGTCCAATGGTGAAATACTCGTTAGTTTATTACCTTGTAATTAGGTTAAACCATTTGCTCAATTAGTTAATTTCCCTTATATGATTAATGACGCTTCCCAATGTATGGAATTCAGTCTCTGAAAGCGGGGAAAATTCATTTTACGTAGATCATTCACATGAAATGGAAATGAATTTCATTCACCGGAGAATGGGATTCACTCTCTGAAAGCATTTTCGGGCAGAATGCACTTTCTACATGAAGTCATAAATGTCTATCAATTTTTATTTTTTTACGGTTTACGGAATCAACAACAAAATGGCGTCAGTTGTTTTGATGACAAAATGAATTTGCGGAGTAAACAAGTTTTGAATTTTAAATTAATTAACGTACGAACATAAAATAAATTCCACGCCTTATTTTAATTGAAATCAATGCAAAGTATTTGGGTTATTTATAGAGATAAAGTCATTATTATCATGATACAGTAGACGATACAGAGCGATCGGTCAACTGCTTACATCTCCCATTCAATTCAATTTTAATTGAATTATTCACCAAAACAAATCTGTTTTTTTCCAGGCATTAATTGTACCCAACCCGCCATAGATGACTTCCCAAAAGACTATTTCACAGAGCCAGAGAGACAAGCGGGAGCTGTAGTACTTCATGTTTTAGCAAGTTTATATTTATTTGGAGCATTGGCAGTTGTTTGTGATAAATATTTTGTACCTGCAGTTGAAAAAATATGTCATGGTAATGTCATTGTAATAATTGTAGAATAATTAAAAAATTAATTAAAAATTTTATAAACAAAATACCAGCATTAAACATGTCGAATGATGTTGCTGGAGCAACATTTATGGCAGCAGCAACATCAGCTCCAGAATTATTTGTTAATGTTATAGGAACATTTATCACAGAAGGTGATATCGGTGTGGGGACAATTGTTGGTTCAGCTGTTTTTAATATATTAGCAGTAGCTGCATGCTGTGGCATTGGAGCTGGAATGGTAATATGGATAAAAAAATTTTCAAAATTTAATCAAATTTTTTTAAATAAATTGTTCTTCCTAGGTAGTTCCGCTAGATTGGTGGCCATTAACACGAGATTGTTTAGCATATGGTATAACAGTTGCTATACTAATTAGTATTATACATGATGAACGTGTTGAATGGTACGAAGCATTAGCCCTTGTACTATTATACATTGTTTACATTGCTGTGATGTACTTTGACAAATCGTTTCAGAGATGTGCAAGAGGTAAATTTCAATTTTTCAATATGACCTCAATTTGTCAATTATCCACAATACGCTTGCCAATTGAATTTTAATTAGTGCAATCAATACGTTAATTGATTGGTGCCATTCATGTAATAATAACGGGAATGAGTTAAAATTTAAAACTCATTGAATCAATATCACAGGAATGACTCTAACTCATATCCATGATCTTTGATCTGTCAAAACGATCCGGTTTCTAAGATGATAGTACAATTTGACACTTCTAGCGTTCCACTCTGTTCCAAACTTGAAAACAAACACTGAACTCAGTACTAAAAGTTCAATTTTCCCTTCCTGTGCTATTGAATCAATGACCACATAAGTTTCTTGTATTTGTCCATTCCTTTTGTTATTCGTTCAATGCTTGCAAAAACAAAACAAAACGTTTTATCCCGTTACAATTTGATTTTGCAATTAGTAGTATGAGTTTCTTTTCTTTTCTTTTGGTTTTTTCGGGTTGTCAGGTGGTGTTAATCATGCACGACGCACAAGTCGATCACAAGATAGCAGTTTTCAAACGCCACGGGAACAAGGTTGCACAAATATTTTTTTTAAAAATTAAAATTAATATTAAAAAAAAAAAAATAATTAATTAATTAAAAAAATTAAAAAATTAAAATAAAATTTTTCTCCCATTTATCTTTTCTTTCACGTTTTTCATAACACGGATACACGTTGGGTTTGTGTTTATCACATTATCATATAATAATTAAAATGATATGGATGTAAATAGAATCTCTAGAGGCGCATTTTCCTTTAAGAATAGAACACTTTCAACAGAATGGAAATATCAAGAATATAACACATATCGATTCGAGTAACAATGAGTTATCATCGGGTATCGGTGGTGATATACAGAAATCATGTCAGCCGAAGTCAGTGGATCACACTGAAGTGGTTGTACAGCCACCACCGAATGATACGACAAACACAGAACTGGATGTGACACAAATGCACAAGGAGGCGAATGATACGAAGAAGGACGAAGTGGACGAGGACGAAGAAGATGGTGATGATGATGAAGAGGACTACTCGTTGATACGGTATCCAAAGGAGAAAGGTTGTTTCCGTCAAATCACATGGATCATCATATGGCCCATACGTCTACTGTTCTTCTTCACAATACCAGATTGTGAGAGGCCAAAATTGAAGAAACTCTTCCCTCTCACGTTTCTCATGTGTATCATATGGATTGGCTCGTTATCGTATATGGTAGCGTGGATGATAACAATAATTGGTAATAATTTAATATTAGTAAATTCAATTTTTAACCTCCGACGCAAAGAGAGAAATGTTATAAGTTTGACCGCTATGTGTGTCTATCTGTGTGTGTGTCTGTCTGTGGCACCGTTACTTAAGAACTCGTGAATCGATTTCTTTGTTTGAAGACAAGTTTTCTGGCGTTGGTTCTCAGACGTGTTTTATCAAAATCGGTTCAGTCGTTTTACTTTACTTTCAATCACATGTGTTACTTGAAGTTTCTTGCGTTGGAGGTTCTTCCAAATTCTTATTTTAATTTTTATAATTTTAATCAAATTCCATTTTCAGGTGATACATTGAAAATTCCTGATTCGGTTATGGGAATAACATTCCTAGCAGCTGGGACAAGTGTCCCAGAGGCAGTATCAAGTGTTATAGTTGCGAAACAAGGTTATCTAATACAATATCACGTGTTTATTATTACTAATAATGTTCTTCGTAGGCCATGGTTCAATGGGAATCAGCAATTCAATTGGATCAAACACATTCGATATACTCCTATGCCTGGGTCTACCGTGGCTCATCAAAGCAGCATTCCTACCAATCGAACCCAACCACCATTGGGTTGGTATCAATTCAGCTGGTCTAGAGTATTCAGCAATATCGCTGCTATCAACATTACTAATGCTATATGTGACATTTTCAATGAACAAATTCAAACTAGACAGAAGAGTCGGTTATGCATGTCTCCTTATGTATGCTGTATTCCTGATTTTAGCTAGTCTAATTGAACTGAATGTATTTTTCAGAGTTAATTTACCGACATGTGGACGGTAAGATTTAATTAATTATTAATTAAGTTCAATCAATTAAATCACAATTAAATAACACTCGAAAAAACAATTTCCAAATTTACAAATTCCAACACATTTTTTGAGGGTTTTATTAAAAAAATTTTTAATTATAATTAATTAATTAATTAATAACACAAATTTTTTGTCTTTTTTAACTATTCCAGTTCTTGATTTAAGTCAACGTGAATTTTTGTAAAACCAGAAAATTAAAAAAATTTCCACAATTTTCCACAATTTTCCAATTTTTCATTTTCAAAAACTTCTCATAGAATAGAATGCATAAATTTGTATGTATTTATTAAAAATGAAAATATCTATAATATATTTTAATTAAATTCTAGTTAAATAAAGTAATTAAAGAGATTTCTAGATCAATAGAAGTCAGTACCTACCTATATATATAATAGATTACGAAAATCCAGTAAATATTTTCCAAATTAATTAAATCCAAATCCAATTAATTAAATTCATTTCAACTTAAGAGCAAGATCACAAATTAAATAAAACAAATAAATGATTAAATGAAATTTTTAGTATTTTACTAAATCATGTAAATAAAATTTAAGATTTAAGTAATTCCAATAGACAAAATTAAAAAATATATATATAAAAAGATAAATGACTAAAAATTAAAGTTAGTGATAAAAATTTCGTAAACAAATTTATTTCACACGTTTTTAATTAATTATTTTAAATGAAATTGAATTCAAACTAAAAACAGAAAATTATTACAAATTATTTTAAAAATTAAAAATGAAAAAATTTTATAAATTAACAATATAATAAAGTCGATTTTGTCTTGTGAGAAAAGGACGGTGAGACGTTTTGATTGTTTTGAATTTTTTTTTATTTTTAATTTTAAGTCATCAAGTTTTTTTTAAATTTTTGTCAGTTGTGTAAATTTGAATGGAAATAAAACGAAGAGAAATTTCAATTTTGTTCAAAACGCGATTGGGGAATTCAATTTAAAGCCCGCCCACACTTGTATTCGAAAATGGTGAATGTCAATTTCCCCTCTCGACTTCAATTCGAGAAGATGAGAATCTTGAAATGATTATTATAACAGTTATCGTCCAGTTACTAACTGTTTCACATTCCAACAGTTGAATCCAGGAAACACTGAGTGTCCTTGTAAATAGGATAACTGGATGTGATGAAGTGCAGCTGTCATTCAGAAAGGATAAAATGTTGAAACGTGTGATGTCACTTGCTGGTTGTGTTATGATGATAATTCGTAACATGTCAGTGAGTGAAGTGAAGTGTTTATCTTGTAGAATATACTGTACAAACAAACACAGTCACACACACACACGCACCAAATGTAACACAAAGTTAATGTACATGACGTGATATGATTTGTATAACCTTATCGCAAGAATAACAGCAACGTCGTCACTTGTTGTATCCGAACCAAAGATCCGGTTAATGATCCCAGAGAAAATAAACGTGACCCTTATAACACGAGTTTGAATTTATTCAATTGAGTCCTTGTTATATTTATTATATATAATAGTATGTACAGGTTTAACAAAACAGTCACATGTCACAATGAAAACGATTCAGTTTAGCACGTGTTAAATGTATGAAATTTTATTTATTTACTAGCTAATATTCGTTTCATTTATGTAATATTGTATAAGGAAAGGAATGCGATTTGTTTCTCAAACGTTTATAGCTCAGCTAATTGAATAGAATATTAAACACGAGGTAATAGGGTTTTGCGTGTAAACAGTCATCATGTCAAGTTTAATCCATGGAGATTTACGTTATCACTTTATCAAAGACATTGTTTCATTTGTTCATTGTGCAGTTACAGTTGCAGGTACATATATATATATGAAAGAATTAAAAATTAATAAATTTATTAAAAAATTTTCCATTATAACATGCTTTTTATATTTCGCATATCCGTCATTTTGTGTACACAACTGAAACGAATTTCATCAATTAAAGTTGAAAATGATATAAATGCTGTAAATGTCGATTGTGTTTTTAATCATAAAACAAATAGTTTTAATTTTAAATCAAAATACGTAACTTGACAATGTTAAATAGAACTTAATTCCTCGGTAAATGTTGAATTTAACAAGTTTATCCGACTAAATGTCTCGTGATCGTGCTGGTGGTTGTGATGAACAATTCGAGAAAATCACTTCAGAACAGTGCACACGATCGGGTTTTGGAGTCATACAATTTCTATTAGGATAAACCTTATAAAACATATTACAATTCGATTATGGGTTTCTGTTAGAAACCTGTTACCTGCAGTCATTTTGTAACTCTTGTATTCGTTTGGTATGAAAGTGCAGTGTAACAGCGTACCACTCAGTGTAGTCCGTCCATCTCCGGCATGTGACTATTCTTTGGCGAGCATGAGGTGACTCTTTCTATGTTTTAGTTTTCACACTAGCTGCTGTTCGAGTAAGACGTTAATTGTCCTACTGTCAAATTTTGTACAATATATGAGAATAAAGACGATTGTAAGGAGAGTTCACAATTCGAAGTGGGAATGACATTTGGAAATAAAGGTTTACTACAGATTATTACATTTTTCTGATAAGAAATTTGACAGATGTGGCTTCAAACAGGTTTCGAAACTAAAATTTGCTCCGAGACGTAACAGATTCGAAAATGAGTTGTGCCCAGAATACCAACATGGAGGATTCTGTCAAATATCTGTTACAGTAACAGACTCAGTTTAGAAATTTGACAGATTTGGCTTCAAACAGGTTTCGAAATTAAAAATTACTCTGACGTAACAGATTCGAAAATGTGTTGTGCCCAGAATAACAGACCCAAAATTCTTCGACTCAAACTTTACAGGGTTTCTGTCAATCTGTGAGTTGACAGATGTGGCTTCAAACAGGTTTCGAAATTAAAATTTGCTCCGAGATGTAACAGATTCGAAAATAAGTTGTGCCCAGAACACCAACATGGAGGATTCTGTTGAAAATCTGTCACCGTAACAGACTCAGTTAAGAAATTTGACAGATGTGGCTTCAAACAGGTTTCGAAATTAAAATTTGCTCCGAGACGTAACAGATTCGAAAATGAGTTGTGCTCAGAATAACAGACCCAAAATTAAACTTTACAGGGTTTCTGTCAATCTGTGAGTTGACAGATTTGGCTTCAAACAGGTTTCGAAATTAAAATTTGTTTTGACATAACAGATTCGAATACCAACATGGAGGATTCTGTCAAAAATCTGTCACCGTAACAGACTCAGTTAAGAAATTTGACAGATGTGGCTTCAAACAGGTTTCGAAATTAAAATTTGTTCTGACGTACAGATTCGAAAATGTGTTGTGCCCAGAATAACAGACCCAAAATTCTTCGACTCAAACTTAACAGGGTTTCTGTCAATCTGTGAGTTGACAGATGTGGCATCAAACAGGTTTCGAAATTAAAATTTGCTCTGACGTAACAGATTCGAATGCCAACATGGCGGATTCTGTTGAAAACCAAATCTTGTAAACTCAAGTGGCTTCAGATCAAATGAACATTGCAGCAATCACGATCGTGTGAACTGTACCAAACTTCACCAGCAAACAGAACAACATTTTGATAATAAATTTTGATAAAAATTTTTTTCGAATTCCGTTTCTTTGTTTTTCCAAAAAAATTCTTATATAAGCAGATGCTGGGTACGGTATGATTTCCTATTCCCGGTTCAGGATCGTGCAGACGCAGACGAGCAATAGCCAGCAATTGTGACAGTTCGAATTCGAATAGTGTGAGGTTTTTGAAAAATTTTCCAAAGTGTTGCCCGCCAAGTTCAAAGCGATCTTCATATTTTATCAAATTAAAGAAATGTTTTTATGATATTTACTTAAATAGTTAATTAATTTGCTTAATAATAATTAATTCGGCCATTTTGTTTTTCAAACACGCCATTTGTGGTTTGATTTAAATTTTGTGAAAGTGGAAAATCGATTCGATCACAAAATGAATCTTGGAAAACGTCGGAAAAGTAAAAATAAAATTCTCGTTTTTGGATTACGGACTTTAATTGTTTCGATCGTGATGTTCTTGTATTTGTCTGTTGCTAAGGATGCATCGGTGTCAACGTCAATGTCAATGTCAACGTCAACGTCAACGTCATCATCGACTTCTGGTGGTGAGTGAGTGGAAAGTTTTGTATTTGTTTCGACAGCAACTTGCTGCTTTCTCAATGTGCTTGCGTTTTCCCTTTCATGTGTGTTCTTGAATTTTTGTCAGGAAAATTTTTCAATTTCCAACGAGGTCGGAAACTGTTGGCTGTCGAGGAGATTTTAGAAAATGCAACAACAACAACAACAACAAATGGATCCGTGACAGATATGGACTACTTAATAGCAACAGATCCTGCCATGGTGACTGACGGTAACGGAACGAGTACAGGAGACGCATCCACCTTGAATGAAGTTCCCCCGAAGAACTGCACGATCCCTGCTATCACAGAATTCCCATCGGACGGTTTGACACGCGATCAGCGTCGCCATGGCTTCGTCATATTCCACATCCTGATATCCTGTTACTGTTTCTGGATTCTAGCGATCGTGTGCGATGACTACTTTGTGCCGGCCATTGAGTCGATGTGTCACAGTGAGTAGATTTGAGCAATCCGATTGTCCGATCTTGTCACATTGCCTCCCTCCAACTTTCCAGGCTTCCAAATCAAAGAAGACGTCGTTGGGGCAACTTTCATGGCAGCGGCCACCTCCAGTCCGGAACTGTTCATCAACTGTGTGGGGACGTTTGTGACGAAAGGTGACATCGGGATCGGTACGATCGTTGGTTCAGCGGTTTTCAACATTCTAGCAGTGCCCGCTTGTTGTGGCCTGTTTGCTGGTCAAGTTGTCGCCTTGGATTGGTGGCCTGTCAGTCGTGATTGTCTCGTCTACTGTTTTGCTGTGCTCGGACTGATCGCAATATTGTATGACGGTCGTGTCATGTGGTATGAGGCCCTGATTCTTGTCATTGCCTACTTCATGTACATAACGGGTGAGTTAGTGATCGTGCGTCAATCTCGATCTTCTCTCACACTCTTTCTCTTCCACAGTGATGTATTGCAACGATGCAATGGCGCGACGTGCTAGAAAAGTCATATCGAAATTTCGTCGTCGTGCGTCTCGTGTTCGTCCGTACAAAGAGGTAACTGAAATCTCCCCATTGCTGGGGCCACACGCACGATTGGCAGCAAAGTTGGAGAACGGCAGTATCGACAAGGAGGTGGAGAAACATCAAACCAGTCTTGACACGATCAGTGACATCAGCACGGAGAGTACCGAACTGGCCGATGATCCATTCACCAGGGGGGAGAGTAGGTTGTGCTTCTTTGTGCTACGTTGGCCAATCACGTTCCTGTTGTGGATCACAGTGCCAGATTGTCGGAAGCATCCACGCCTCAAGCTCGCAACGTTCTTCCTGTCGATCGCGTGGATCGGTGGCATCTCGTATCTCGTCTCGTTCTTCATCACAGTCGTGGGTAGGTGTCGCTACTAGCAACTCTTCTCTCTCTCTTTCCTCTACTCACTAATGCATGAATCAATTCCAGGTGACACCATCGACATTCCAGACTCCGTCATGGGTTTGACGATCCTCGCTGCTGGCATGAGTGTTCCAGAGGCTGTGTCCAGTGTGATCGTGACGAATCAGGGCCACGGGGCAATGGGTATCAGTAACTCGATCGGGTCGAACACCTTCGACATCTTGCTGTGTCTCGGTCTACCGTGGTTCATCAAAGCGTACTTCGCTCCAGCCGTCCCAGACGAGCTGTGGGTCGAGTTGAATTCAAACGGATTAACCTATTCCGCCATCTCTCTCCTCACAACTCTCTTCGGCCTCTACATCGCTTTCGCTCTCAACAAGTTCCGTCTGGACTGGAAGATCGGTCTGGCCTGTACCGTCATGTATGCCGGGTTCCTGGTGTTCGCCACTCTCATCGAGATGAACGTTTTCTTTGACGTCAACTTACCTGTTTGTCCGCACTAGTCGTAATCTTGTTGTTGTTGTTGTTATTCGTAAGTTATTATGTTAAGTTAAATGTGAAAGAGTAAAAACCCACTCAAGTGTCTGTCATTCAAGTGGTTAGTTAAAATTGAACCCTTTTCACAATGGGAAAAAATAAATTTGTTACGGTTCCGTTGATCTACGCACGAGGTACATTTTCTTCCAGACACTTCTACTTGTGGGCAAGTATCCACTTGGTTTAGATGATAGCACAATATTAAGGACGAGTATCCTTTTCGAGATGAGTCAAATTAATCAAATTTTAAAGGGATAAATGCTCGGGGGAGCGTAACAGATTTTCCTTTAAGGCCGAAGTGGAAAGAATCAATTTGTGCCGACTCTAATGTATGGGAACAGGGACGGGAAATTGTGCTCGGGAGAAGTCAGTGGTCAGAGCATCTGTCCGGCAAGCGGAAGGTCCGCGGTTCCATTCCCGCTCACGAGCATTCAACATTTTCTCCTTTCATGTTCACTATAAATTTGACACAGTGTTGCCATTCTATCTGTCAAAGCATTCAAAGCATGTTTTTCATAATAAATTTTTCTAAAAATCCTGTGGAACATTTTTGCTGTGCGGTTCCGGGCCGTGCTTCTGTCACAGACAAACAAACCGCAGAAATATTTCATTCGATGGAAAATTCAATTAATTCTCTGTGGGGGAAATGGAACGTTCCTCTCGTTTTTGTTTCAGGGGGGTGGGGGGGGGGGGTTGTTGTAATATTTGAATTTGGGAAAATTCCATTTCGGTGCTGGAATTCGGTGGAATGGAACAATTTCATTTTCATTTGTTCCAGTGCGGCAGGATTCGCTTGTTTGGACTGTTACGAGACCATGTCTCCGAAAATATTCGGAGTTGTGCGGTGAAATCAACAGGAGGAATGAGGAAGAAGTCATTTTTTTTGAGTTATATATCAAAATTCGGACAGAGGATAATTTTCGGACAAAATTCAAAATTTTCGGATAAAATTGATTTTTCTTAATATCTCCGAAGATATTCGGAGTAACGAGGTGAATCTTACTGATTTGAGTTTGGAAAATTTCAAGCTTTTATTTGAGTTGTGTATCGAAATTCGGACTGAGGAAAGTTTTCGGACAAAACTGAAAATTTTCGGACTAATGTAATTTTGTTATTTGTTTAATATCTCCGAAGATATTCAGAGTAACGACGTGAATCTAACTGATTTGGATTCAGAAAATTTCAAGCTTTCATTTGAGTTATATATCAAATTTTGAGCAAAGTAAAATTTTCGGAGAAAAATAAAAAAATTCGGACTAAATTGGTTTTTCTTATTTTTTCAATATCTCCGAAAATATTCGGAATACGGCGGTGAGACTAACAAATTTGAATTCAGAATGATATAGCCTTTCGTTTGAGATAGTAATCAAAGTGAAAATCAAAATTCGGATTTTTTGTCCGAATTTTTTGCCAACGCTAAGAGTCCATGGGAATTTTGAATTTTCCTTATTTTTTCAATATCTCCGAAAATATTCGGAGTATCGGAATGAAATTTTCTTATTCGGATTTGAAAAAATTTAAACTTTCGTTTGACATATAAGACAAAAATTCGGACAGAACAAAATTTTCCACCAGAACGGTTCGTTTGACTTTTTAGTTGATTGAACTGTTCTGCTGATATCTCCGAAAGTATTCGGAGTAGCGGAATGAACCTAACAAATTCAAATTTGGAAAATTTTCAGCTTTCATTTGAGATATAAAACAGGATTGAGTGATTGCAGATCTTCGGGCGACATCTAAAATTGGTCAAATTGTGCTCAACATCATATCTCGATCGTTAGCTGGTGGTTGTGGGTACGTCCAATATCGCTATGGAAATTCTAAAAGTGTTGCCAGTTGTCATGTATGTCATTTCTCGGAATTTTGAAACTTTGCATATCCTCAGGCGGTTTCATTGAAGAAATATAGAATACTTTCGGAATTAGCGATGATCTCCACGCTGAGGTCGGTTTACACGATCGCAGCGCTTTCAAATTCTTATCATTTGCAGGAAACACGATTTTTGGTAGTCGGAATTCGATAAGAGACCGTCAGGTAGTTCCCGCTGACAGCGTCGGAAACATTTTTTAATTACAGTTAACCCGAATTCAGAGGTACGGAATTCCGTTATCGAGGATCGGGCGGGAGATAAGCCGAAGGCATAAAACAATTTTCTCACGAAAGGCAATTAAAACTGAAGACGGAGAACCGACGCGGGTAGTTGTGGCGGATGACAGGAGCTTCTAAAAATAACCGAGCGCTGAGGGAGAGAGAGAGAGTGGTGACAGGTCCATGTTGCACCAAGATCCACTCCGATCGTGATGGACGTTATCTGTCTGGAGCGATCGAGTGCTGTCGAAACTTATCAGTCTCGAGAGACAGCACTTGATATTGAACTTTCTCCATTCGGCCGCCATTAGACTGGGAGAGAGAGAGAGAGATTCGTGATTACGCGACAACAGAATAATGCTCTCACTGATCTTGCTCAATTCTGTTTTTCCGTGAACTGTCAGCCTTATGCGCGTCAAATACGCACAGCCGCCATGAATGTGCTGATAAACAGAAAAATGTCGATAATCTGCTCATTATCAAGTGATATACGCTTATTAATAAAACTCAAAATTGCCCACAACCCGGTTGTGTTTATCTATTTCTAGGTGAATTTCTTGAAAATGTGATGAATTTATGGCGCTTTGTCTCAGAGAGCTGATAAATGGCGCACGGGATTTTTTTTTATTTTAACTGGAATTGTTGACGGGTTTTTGGGAGGTATTTTTCCATTGGACTGGTCTGCTGTATCGGACGGGGCGAGGTGAAGAAACTCGAGTTGTCTGGAGCAATTGAATTTGAGAGAGGCGACAGAGAGAGAGAGAGAGAGAGAGTGGAGAGTGAGCATGAAGAGGAACATTCTTCTTAGGGGAAGTGACATTCAGAAGAGCAGTACCAGAGCAGCAAATGGCACTGTCTCCGATGAGGGAGAAACATCTCTCATGACTTGCGTGGGTCTCGCTGAGAGACTCAACTACATTCTGAGGGGACGAGCGTGCATCAGAACACATGAGTCTCTCAGGCAACTGAGAGGAGTCCCTCAGAAGAGAAGCGTCTCCCAGCCAATGAGAAGATGTCTCTCAGAGACTCAACTGCATTCTGAGGGGACGAGCGTGAGTCAGAACACATGAGTCTCTCAGGCAACTCTCAGAAGAGAAGTGTCTTGCAGCCATTTGAGAATTGTCTCTCATATGACTTTCTCATTCCTCAGAACACATGAGTCTCTCAGGCAACTGAGTAGTATCCATCAGAAGAGAAGGTCCTCCCTGTCACATGAGAAGATGTCTCTCAGAGAATCGACTACATTCCGAGGAGACGAGCGTTTCTTATTACTCAGAAGGCAAGAGTTTCTTACTCGAACAAAGAGTATCCCTCAGAAGAGAAGGGTCTCCCTAGTAATTGAGAATTATCTCTCACAGGAGAAGCATCGAAGCATTTCTCTCCAAGTGAACGTGTCTCAGGTGAGGAGTATCTCTCATAACTCTCACAGATGAAGAGTATCTCTCAGAAAATCAAAATCAAATTATGAGGTAAGACTCAGCGAACATGTAGCTCTCAGACAGATGAGAAGCATTCTTTAGATGAGAAATGTCTCTGACGAGAGAGGATCGCTCCCCATAACCTCAAGTAAGAGAGCATTACTCAGACGATCGGAGAGTGCCCACTGGACATGAATCAAGAATTGAGCAAATCTCAGTAGAAAAAGTCCCCGAAATCCAGCGGGACAAATTGGAATTCCCAAAATGGCGGAGAATGGAATGTCGCCCCCGCCATCTTGACCGTGATGCAACGCGGGAGTTTTTCGGAAAAGTACTTTTTCTTGATCAATTCAATTCCATTCAATTCAATTCGAGTTGAAATAAAAGTTGAACAAAAACAGAAATTTTCTCCGGAAAGGCATTAGCATACAAACGAAAAACGAGAGAGAGAGAGAGAGAGAGAGACGTAATGGTGAAGATGGGTTTCCCGGGAAACCTGTCAACTGGTGTTGATCGCACCGAGCCTCTTCATAAGCCTGTCAACTTGACAGATCTGAGCAAAACAACTCGAACAAAAACATATGGCGGCCATTAAAAATTCTCTGCACGCACGTGACTCGATTTGCATTTCCGTGCATGCGCACGGAGTGACGTCACGTTTGTGCTGTAATTGTCAGATGGATTTGCGGTTGGAATCGGTTCTTTTGGTTGTTCTTCGTTAAATGTAATTAACCGATTGTTTTTCAATTATTCAATTTACGTCGAATTGTCAAATTTCGAATTTCGAATTTCGAAAATCGAAAATCGAAAATTCGAAAATCTAATCAAAATGCACTGAAAATCCGTTGTTGATGGTTAAATGAAAAAATTTTTTTCGTTTTTCTTATCAAAAGTGAATCGCAAAAAATTCTTATCGCTAACCGGTTCATGGTCAATCACGAATTCATTTGTCCAAGACGTGCTAAGACACTCCAAGATGGCCGCGATTGGGGAAATCAAAGACGGAGTATTTCGAATGAATATTGAGTTCCCCGTGACCGGGACTGCTTTCCGGGCAGATGCTCTTACCACTGAACTACTACGAGCACATATCTGAGTCGACACATGACTGGGGAACATTAAGTGAAAAACTTTTGGGTCCTCCGTGACAGGAAATCGAACCCAGGTCCTTCTGCTTACCGGGCAGATGCTCTTACCACTGAACTACTACGAGCACACTTTCTTTCCTTTCATGTTCCCACATATGTGAGTCGCCACATGACAGCAGATGACAGATATCTGTCACTATCCGGGATGTGCGAGAGAGAGCACACTTGGCTGTGAGTCAATCGATCCGATCAAAGTCACAACTGATCCACTGACGTCAGTGACAGGTTCACTGTTGTTTTCGCGGATTGTCGAACGGCTTAACAACGACACTGAGTCACGCAGAGAATTTGATTGCCCCGAAATTTTCAAAAGACTCCTTATCTGGGACGTCTACTTCAGGTTTTATCAACGATTAGTAATAGTCAATGAAATTTCTCACCGTGTTTCTCATCTTTACATGAAGCACGTGATCTGTGGGACTTTCTTCTTTCGTGACAGGAGAGAGGAAGAGGCAGAGAGAGAAGCTGAAGTTGCAGGACGTCAGAATTCCTCTGAGAAATTAAGGGAAGTCGTGAGAAACAAGGAGAAGTCAAGAGATATCAAGAGAAGTTTGGGGAACCGAGGAGAGAGTTCAAGAGGAATGCAGAGACATCAAGAGACATCAAGAGAAGTTTGGAGAACCCAGGAGAGAATTTAAGAGAAACTTGTGAAGTGGAGAGGCATCAAGAGGAATGCAGAGACATCAAGAGAAACTTGTGGAGCTGGAGACACATGAAGAGAAACGTAGACACAAGACATATCAAGAGAAGTTTGGAGAACCCAGGAGAGAGTTCAAGAGGAACGCAGAGACATCAAGAGAAGTTTGGAGACCCCAGGAGAGAGTTCAAGAGGAATGCAGAGACATCAGGAGAAACTTGTGGAGCTGGAGAGACATGAAGAGAAACGAAGAGACACCAAGAGAAATGACGAGAGTGAAACCATGGACATACTGGCGGGCCTTTAGAGAGTGATCTCTCTCGAGGATCAGTCATACCTGACAGTTGACGGCCTGTCAAGCAAATCGCTTCAGTCACGTCTCAATGAATTCGATCAGAAAACCCCCTCTCGTTGTGAATCGCCGTAGCCAGATCGTCTTATCGGATTCCCGAGAAATCGTCAAAGATCGTCTCGATCGAGTCAAGACGTCTGATTAGAAGAACACTGAGCTGTGCTGTCACAGAAGCAGCGAATGGAAGGAAATAAAAAACTCCCAATTGAAGTGATTATCACCGACACATTGCTGGTGACAGGTGGCAGGTGTACACACAGCACTCTCTCCCTCTCTCTCGCTCTCTCTCTGTTGAATGGATAGCCGCCATCTTGAGAGAGCGACACTTCTCTTCTTTATAAAGTTTAGTCGCTTGCCGCGAGGCTGTTCAGTTCGATTGTCGCTATGCTTGATGAGTGTTAAACGTTGGCGACGTGTGAAAATTGGAAAAATTAATTAAAAAAATTTGAAAAATTAAAAAAAATTAAAGTAATTAATAGAACTAATTTGAAATTAAATTAAAATAATTTTAATAATCGCTACGACTGTGCAAGTGTTCTGTGGAGTGAATTAATTAACGAAATTAATTAAAATTAAAATCAAAATTAATGTAATTAAAGTGAATTTCATTGAAATTAAGAAAATTAAAAGAAAAATTTACGCAAATGTGACTCAAAGAAGTGCGCAAAAATTTGTTTTTTTGTTTTTTCCGTGAAAATTCAAAAAAAAAAAAAAAAAAAATTCTATTATTTTTTCTGTTTTAATTTGCATAATTAATTAAGCGATTTTTTCGAATTTCCGAAATTGAAGAAATTTGCCGTGTTACGTTGTTTTTGTTTTTCTTGGAAAATGAAAAAAATTCTGTTTTTGAATTTTGTGCTGTGCGCGGCAGCGGTGCTGGCGGTTTTGGTGCGCTCGACTGAAGGCAGTGTTGCTGAAGGTGAATATTTTTTAAATTAATTAATTAAGAAAATTATTTCAAATGAATCTGAGAGAGCAGCTCGAGGTTAGATTCATTCCATCGCACTGCACTCTCTCCGAGATGAGTGACATTTGACAATTCTCTCTAAGGACATGTGAACCCATTGGAAACACCCAGAGACTCGTGTCTTACTCTCTCTCCAAGGGACACACTTCTTCTGCATCAGAGCAAATGCATCTCGCAGACTGTGCAGGAAGTGCACACCGTCCAAAGCCGCAAATATGCTCGGCAACATTGTTGTCAAAAAATAAAACCTCCAATTTTTATTGAGTCCTTAATTAATTTAATCATTTAAATTTTTACAATTTAATTTACGACAAACAATTAACGTCTTTGCACAAGATTTTTGAAGTTAATCTCGAAACCAACAAAGCTATTTAAGACAGCCTGTGAGGGTTATAAATGGAAATTAACAATTGGCGGTGTGTTATTGTCGTGATTAGATTAGACGAAGAGAGACAGGGAGATGAGGGCAGCCACTGGTGGTCACGGTGTCACACACAGTCATCAAATGGAAACCGAACACTTGTCTGACATGAACATGACATGCCACGACACGACATGTCATCATCTCCCACTCCTCGATTTTGTCTTTCGTGTTTCTTTCTTTTCTTTTCCTTTAAATTCTCAAACAATTGCTTCGGCAGTGATACTTTCTGCTCCTTTCCCGTGAACGGTTTTCGTTCTTCAATTTCGATTTTAACAATTTCCCAGATTCGATTTTGAATTTTGAAAATCTTTTTTTGGAATTTTGAAAAATTTTTTCTTATCGAAATTATCAGAATCGTGTGGAAACTTGAATTCCAACAAAAATCAATTTAACAAATTTCCAATTACGAGTACATGAACGCGTGCTTCCGAAAGCTCTCGACTTCTAAGCTTTTTCGAAAAATCAAAGGAAGCCGATTTGGAAAATTCCTCCAGTGTCCACATGAGGAGTGCAATTAATGCAATTACTGCCTGTTAATTAATTTTAAATTCAGACTTGTCTTTGTCCAGTACAGTACAGTACAGTACAGTACAGTACAGGATGGTGTCAAGAGTAAAAGAGATGGAGAGGAGTGATTCGAGTGGAAGCCGCCGATAGCCCTCACGTGTTGTTGTGATTGAATGACTTTCGCTACTTGAAGATAAGCCGAGGTCGATTATCAATGAGTGATTGTGCGTGAGTGTGTTGTTGTTGACAGTTGTTGTTGTTGCTGTTATCACTATGTTTTTCCCGTGTGACACATAAGCGCCAGTCAGTGATAAATTTTGTTATTAAAAATTGATTTTGATTTTGTTACAGATGCTGCCGATGAGGAACAGCAGCTCGTGCCGGACACGAATCCAAGCAAAGTGAATGCATTGTTTATTGGGATTGCGACAAGAGATGGCGTTGCTAGTGTTGGAAATGTCACGTGCAGAGATAACTCATCATTGGATGATTTCCCAGAGGATTTGTTCACAGGTAAAATGATACAGACACGTGGGAAAATTTGCATTTTCATTTTGAAATGAATTTGTGCATTTGTCAAGTGCTACAGAAACTTTACCCTACTTCGATAAGACACTATCAATTGAGAGTATCTAATCGAAATTTTGAGTTTTATGGAAAACCGCATTCATGCCGGAGTCACTGTTCCAATGTCACAAACGCATTGTCATCGAGAGAAAGAGAACGCAGAGAGAACACAGAGAGACCTTCGGGGCAAGTTTCTGGAGTTGGGAGAAGTCACACTCTCTCGGATTCTCTCAGATTCTCTCAATTACTCACGGAGAGACCTTCGGGGCAAGTGTCTCGAATTGGGAGAAGTCACATTCTCTCAGATTCTCTCAATTTCTCACGGAGAGACGTTCGGGGCAAGTGTGTCGAATTGGGAGAAGTCACATTCTCTCAGATTCTCTCAATTTCTCAATTTTTTTGTCTGTGGAGAGAGTGCGCTCTCAATTTCCATATGATGCCATTCGGGTGGCACAGAGAGAGAGCCAGTTTCTGGCAAGTCACATTGTGTAACGAAATTCCAGAGAAATTCGCCGTCAAATCCCGAGCAGATAACGGTGGAAAAAACACCGGATAAGACTTTTACGATGCCTCCGTAAGCCGAGAGATTTGCGGCGAGCAAACAAGGAAGCAGTGTCTGGTCGAGTTGTAAAACTGAAGGCATGCCCTTGAGACGGGGTCTAGCGACACGCGCTGCTCTCTCTCGGGCTTACGGTGCCAATGACTTCCTCGAGCAATGTCGAGTGCTCGGACCTGATCCGTCGCAATAAAGTTTTGTTTGTGACCGCTCGACGATAAGCCGCACTCGACAATGGCGATTATGACTAACTTCCGTCTCTTTCTTTCGTTTCAGAGGAACAACGACTGTACGGAGCGATTCTCCTGCATTTGCTGGCAGCCGCTTACTGCTTCACACTACTGGCCCTGGTCTGCGACGAGTACTTCCTGCCATCGGTCGAGTGCATCTGCATCGATTTGAACATTCCGAAAGATGTCGCTGCAGCTACTTTCATGGCAACTGCCACGACAATGCCTGAGTTCTTCACGAACTCCATCAGTACCCTGATCACGGAATCGGACATGGGTATCGGCACCATTATCGGATCGCTGATGTTCAACACACTCGGGGTTGCTGCTATTTCTGGAGTCGCGATAAACAAGGTGAGAGTGGTTGGCCTTTATCGGTGCAACCGTCTGCTGTTGCTATAGAATTAAGAGAAACTAGGTTCGGCGCATGTGCCTTATCGAGAGAGATACCGCTCAGGGTCACATATTGGGAGATAAGTCCGCTCAAAGTGCATTTCATTCAAATTCAAATTCCAACCCTGTAGCGATTCTCTCTCCAGAGAGCACTAACGAACTCCTTTCGTCTCATTTCAGTCAGTGCAGCTCGACTGGTGGCCAGTGAGCAGAGACTGCATTTTCTACTCCTTCAACACGCTGTTGCTGGTAGTGGTCTGTTGGGGAGGCGTCATAACCTTCATGGAGTCCCTGGTAATGGTGATCTTCTGCATAACGTACTTCCTCACGATGTTCCTCAACAACACCATCATGAAGAGAGTGAGAGTGCTGATAGAGGACAATTTCAATTGTTGTTTGTCCACACGATACGGTGAGAAATGCTGAAATTCTCAGCAGAACGGAGACAATCAACATTTTCTCTCATTTCAGACTTCACAGTTCCGCCGGAGAAGAGTGCTAAAGCGAAGCTGCCATTGGAGAAGTACGATCCACACCATCACGGTATCTTCACAATGATCCTGTCAGACTACCTGCACACAATCACGGAGAAACCAAAAGAGACAAGTGAGTGCTACACCAAAGAGAAAGAGAGAGAGAGATGAAGTCACTCTCAAAATTCTCCTTTGTAGGTTTCAAAATCGAGGTGGACCACGACCATGAGAAGGATGCGAAAGACACGGCGGGCCTGTTCACCATCCCCAAGAGCAGTTGGAAGGCCAAGCTGTGGTGGGGCTACACTCTCCCGCTGAAGACGTTTCTCTCGTGCTTCGTGCCGAGCCCGAAAGTCCACCGGAAGTTCTATCCGATCACATTCCTCATGTGCATCGCATTGATCGGCTGCAACTCGTACATCATCGTGTGGATGCTGACCATTGTCGGTGAGTATTGAGAGAAACGAAAACTCTCTGAGAGAAACGAGAACTTACTCTCAAACAATTTCAGGCACAACATACGGAATTCCAGACACTGTGATGGGTTTGACGTTTCTAGCAGCTGGTGCCACCATGCCAGAGGCATTGTCCAGTCTCATGGCAATCAGATCAGGAGAAGGCGGCATTGGTGTATCGAATGCTCTCGGAGCGAACTCTCTCTCGATTCTGCTGTCACTCGGTTTCCCGTGGTTCATCAAGAACGCAGTCCATTACAACGATCCACTGAACAACGTGATCAACATCAACTCTCAGGCAATTGAGTACACCATCGGTATTCTCCTTCTCTCCACAGCCTCTCTCTTCATCATACTCACTGTTGCCGGATTCCGACTCAGGCGGCGTGTTGGCGTTGCGCTCTTCGTCGTCTACGGCGTCTACATCACTCTCCAGATTCTCATCGAAATGAAAGTTCTCTTCCCGGTGAAGTACTTCTGCTGACAGACACTGAGAGCGAAACAGAGAGAGGGAGAGAGTGTGTGTGTTTGAGAGAATCATCTTGAGTGCTATTTTGTTTAATTTATTCCACAACGAACTGATATTATTAAGTTGAATTTTGTACAATTTCTATTTAAGAGAAAGCTAGTTGAAATTTTTTAACCAATTCTCTCATTTCAATTCGAGAGAATTCGAGAGTCTCTCTCTCCATCAACATGCATTCCCCCACGATTCTGCTCATGTTGCTCCATGGGATGCTGGCCCACATCACCTACAGACAGACGAACGACTGAACTCAGAGTCAGTCTGCATCGGCACGTCGAGGTGAAAGTGTCGTCGCTCTGCCGTTCTGTCACTTTGTCGTTCTGTGTCGCGCGGAACAATTTTGTTGTTGCTGTTGTTGTTCTTGTTATTGTTGCTACCCACTTCCGGTTCCTTTGAGATGTTTTCAGTTAATTAAGGAATAAATTCAGATGAAGTGTAGTGAAAAATTCAAATTGAAATTGAAATTGAAATTGAAATTGAAATTGAATTGAAATTGAATTGAAAGTTTATTCTCGGTTTTTTCGTTTCATCAAATCGACAAAAAATTCAACTTCCGCTCGGTGTCGAGCTGGGAAAATTCACTTAAATAATTTAATTAAATTTATTAAACGTGAAATGAACGAAAGAATTTTGTTCAATCAAAATTGAATTGAATTGAATCGAGTGCGCGTCATTTTTTGAAAATAAATTTTTCAAATTTTTCTTCTCAAATTTTTATTCGTTTTTGTGAGAGAAGAATTTTCTCAAAATGTTTGCTGAATGTTGAGTGAAGTGTTGCTCGAATTGAAATTGAAATTGAAATTGAAATTGAAATTGAAATTGAAATTGAACACGTGGAAATTGAGGTGTCGGGTGAGTAAGGTTTTGTAAAATTTTTAAATTAAGAAAATTAAGAAAATCAATCGATCACAGTAGAACACGTCAATTGCACTTGTGACAACTCTCCAATGGTGGGCTAATTTGTTTAATTGAATCAATTTTTCTTCAGTTTGAACAGTTCTTTTCGTCTCAGCGGAGCTAATGCCACCTAGTGGTGGAGGCACACACTGCGCCTGAATGAGCGGCAATTAGTCACTTCTGTCTGAAAGTGAAAAAAGTTCCGTAAAAGTGTAACGGAAAAAATTCTGCCCTTCCTGGCACTTCACTTCGTTTGGAGATTTTGCGACATTAACAAATTGCATATCCATGAGGCAAGTGAATTGCGGATCTTAAGGCGAATTGTCGGAGTGAATCCTTTTTCACGGGATTTAACCTGAGAATGAAAACTAACGGAAAGAGAATGTCGTTGTGACTTTTCTTGAATGAATTTCAGTGGCACATGCCTTGTTGAAAAGTAACAAGAAAAGCAAATTGCATATCCACGAGGCGACTGTGAATCCTTTTTCACAGGAGAAAGACGGAAATGGCAAGGGAACAAAAATGTCGCCATGATTTTTCTTAAATGAATTTCTGTGACAATTGGCTTGTGAAAAATTAATAAGAAGAACAAATTGCATATCCACGAGGCGAGTGAATTGCAGATCTTAGGGCGAATTGTCGGAGTGAATCCTTTTTCACGGGATATACCCTGAGAATGAAAAATAGCAGGACAAATTGCATATCCACGAGGCGAGTGAATTGCAGATCTCAAGGCGAATTGTTGCAATGAATATACCCTGAGAATGAAGAGTACCAGGAATGAACTTTTGTATGAAACTTGATTTGGAGTGAATAACCAATCCTTGGAGAATTGCAGACATCAAGGCGTTGCACTTGTCCGACGGTCAGTGTCATTAAATTTGAATTTGTCTCTCGTCGAGACGAGTTGGCCATCATTTGAAATTTGCATTTTGATGGTAATTCGCTCGCTCACACCAAAATGAAAATATTAAAATCACACCCACAGCAAGGGAAGCATTTTGTTTAACGAAAACGTGCGAAATCTGTACTTCCCCAAACCGGAACCGACCCGTTGAAAGACACAAAACTTACACGAAACTTTTAATTAACTTTAATTCGACTTCCAGGTGAATTGTATTTAAGTAAAAAATTTCCAGAAAAACCATTTTCCGGGTGAAGTGAAGAAAATTTTCAACTTCAAAAACAAAAATGTTTACTCAGCTCTGTTTGAAATGCTTTTGTATCTTTCAACACGTTCTTTTAATTAATCGGAAAATCATCGGAAAATTAAAATAATTAAGCCTGCGGTTATATGCATTGCGTCTAGCTTCGATTGTTTATCAAATAAACTCGGCTTAATATGAAGATTGATGAACAGCAAAATGGGGAAATGGCGAAAATATGCTTTTTTGAGCTTTTTACAAGCTTTTCCCGAAATAATTTCCAGTCGTAAATCTATTTTGAGTTTAATGTCTTGTGGTTCATGTGGGAAAAAAGAACTTGCTTCCAGCCAAATCCATGGGAAGAAGGACAATTTTGTCCTGAATTAGATGGTAAAAAAGGAAACTTGTCAAATAAATCTTCGGCGAGTCTTATCGCGTGAGAGTGGTACGAGACGAAAATACACAGGCGCCACATAGAAATGTCAGGGAAAAAATGTGAAGTCCATGATTTGTAATAAATATTTATTCTGCTCCATAAATTATCCTTGTAAAGTTTAACTGGACGGGATATTTTTTCGCATCTGATAAGCCATTGTCAAATTTGAGACAATTCGGAAGGAAATTTTTTCGTAAATAGGGACAAAATTTCAGGGGCAATTTATTCCCCGGACGCTCTGCAGTGTTGTAAGTTAGTGGAAATCGTGCCAGGATCTATAAGAGTCTCAGAAAAGTTAATTTAGTGTCTTTAGCATCTTGCAATCCTGAGATACCCCCAGAAAACTTCAGATTTTAGGGATAATTTTTGTTCCGAACGTTCTCCAGTGTGTTTCCTTTGTGAAAATCTTGCCAGACTTCATGAGAGTCTCCAGAGTGTGAGTATGACTTCTCTACTACTATTGAGTCCGGAGAAATCCCAAAAATCTCAAGGTTTTAGGGACAAAATTTCAGGGACAATTTATTCCCCGGACGTTCTGCAGTGTTGTAAGTTAGTGGAAATCGTGCCAGGATCTATAAGAGTCTCAGAAAAGTTAATTTAGTGTCTGTAGCATCTAGAAGTCCTGAGATATCCCCAGAAAACTTCAGATTTTAGGGATAATTTTTACTCCGGATGTTATCCAGTGTAGTTCCATTGTGGAAATCCTGCCTGGCTTCATGAGAGTCTCCAGAAAGTGAGTATGACTTCCTTACTACTATTCGGTCCGGAGAAATCCCAAAAAAACTCAAGGTCTTAGGGACAAAATTTCAGGGACAATTTATTCCCCGGATGTTCTGCAGTGTTGTAAGTTAGTGGAAATCGTGCCAGGGTCTATGAGAGTCTCAGAAAAGTTAATTTAGTGTCTTTAGCATCTTGCAATCCTGAGATATCTCCGGAAAACTTCAGATTCTAGGGACAATTTTTACTCCGGATGTTGTTCATTGTATTACCCTTATGAAAATCCTGCCTGGATTCATCAGAGTCTCAGGAAAGTAAATTCAATGTCTGTAGCATCTTCCAGTCTTGAGGTACCCCCGGAAAACTTCAGATTCTAGGGACAATTTTTACTCTGCACGTTCTGTCTTGTTGTACTTTTGTAGAAACTGTGCCTGGCTTGATGAGAGAGTCAGAGAAGTCAATTTATTCTCTATACCACTGGGCAGCCCTGAGAAATCCCCAAAAACCTTAAGGTTCTAGGGACAGTAATTCCTAGGACGTTCTGCAATATGGTAAGATGGTGGAAATTCTGCCTGGCTTCATGAGAGTGTCAGAGAAATGAATTCAATTTCTGTACTGCTGGACAGTCCTGAGGAATCTTCTAAAACTGTAAGGTTCTAGGGACAATTTATTCCCTAGTCGTTGTTCGGTGTCATACGTTGGTGGAAATCGTGCCAGGCAGCATGAGAGTGTCAGAGATGTCAATTTAATTTCTCTGGCATTTTTAAGTCCTGAGAAATCCCCGGAAAACTTGAGATTCTAGGGACAATTTAAATATTTCAGGGACAAATTCGTGTGTGATTTGATGCCCTTATATCCGCATAAAGTTCTTATTGACAATAACCACTTGCACGTACTTGTCACACCGACCACACTCGAGATATTCGTGCAAACCCTCTGGTTCTAGGGATGATTTGAACATGATAGGGATAATTTAAGTTTGATCGCTCTGAGCGGCTCAGCCTCGTGATTCCTTAATCACAATTGTAGGGAAACACTTGCTCGATACACTCTGCCTATTTCCTGGATTCAATATTCTAGGGATAATTTTGGTTTTACCGTGAATCCTTTGTAATTGAAAAGAAACACACGTCACCATTAAGGCGAAATCCTTTTAAGGGAATCCCTCAAGTCGTCACCTTTTGAAGTGGATTTAAAACTCTAATCACACGCACACGACAAAGCCAAGCCACAAAATTGCCTTTTCAATCCATCACACATGTGATGGCTGAAGTTCCTTAAAAAAGGACGAAATGTCAATGAATCCGGGGAAGCTTTGAACGCTCTCGAAAAATGTCACAGATTAGTTAATTTGCCGTTAAAATAGTTAATAAGCTTTTCAACGTGACAAATAAATCAATTCAAATTTACAAAATGGCGTACATCAAAGACGACGCCATATTGTTACATTAAATTGAAATAAAATTCAATGAAATCCTTTGAATCCTTCATCCCTTGTGAACTGCATCTTGTAAGTGAGTAGATATGAAGGCACGTGCCTCTCAATTCAAGCAGCTACCTATACTAATATCATTGAAAGCTCTTATCAAATATGCATGAGCTTACAGTTACAATCGAGAAAATAGGGATTAATTTGTCCTTATTTGAAATAATCCATTAAGTATGGAAAAATTGCGATACATGACAGTTGTCAAAGTTTGTTCTTAATTTGAAGCTACCCCTCGAGGGAGTAAATCTTCCGTAATTTCAAAATTGTCATGTCATTTTTTAAAGTTATGAGGGACAAAAATGTCCCTTTCATCCCTTAACATGTTTACATACAATTTGAACGACTCACATGATGGCAAATGGTAAATAAACAACGCATTTGGTAATCATGTTGATTGATTGAGTGCCTGCGAATAATGGGGCAACCAGGAATGGGGAATTTAATGTCCTTTTTAAGGAGAACAAAATACTGTATGATGACCGATTGCCGATTACCGATTACCGATTAAGGCAGACTGCACATAACTACATAAGTCCACCTTGACGTATTAATTTTTGTTTATAGTTCACACTAATTGAGTTGAAAGGGAATGAACATCAAATTAGGGATTGAATTTCATCCCTATTTTCGGGGATGACAGTAACGCTAACGAGAGACAAAGTGTTTGCTATAGACTTAGCGGTTCGATTTGTGTGACCGCAGACATTTGGAGGATTGGAGCTCATTAAAATGGACACTGTCATCAATGTGAATTGTTTGGGGGACATTTGTTTTTCGTCCTTTTTTAAGTTGGCAGTTCGTCCTTATTTGCTGATTCGTCTGATTTTCGGTCGGTGAAATGTGAGACCTGATCAATTTTAATTGGGAGTCAATAAAATTATTTTTCTCGTCTGTGGACTGGATGACGTGTCATGTTACCTGGGAGTGGGCGGAATTAGGGACGATTTGGAGTGGATGGGAGCGATTCTGGGGGTGAACTGGAGCTAAATGACAAACAAACCCACTTCCAGTTCAGTTCAGAGACATTCACCGGAAGGCATGTGTGATATACAACGAATTTAATTGGGGAACACGATAGGCCCCAAAGGGACAAACTGAAATGTCACTGGGGTGGGAGGGAAATTGCGACGTAGAATCGTGCCTAAACGACATCTGGTTGTGACAGTGTAAATTTCTCAAACATGGATCCTCTAGGACGGCTGTAGCATGCGTTTGAATCTCCAAAATAGGGACAAACTCAAACGTCACTGGAATTTGAGGGAAATTGTGATGCAGAATTGTGCCAACATGACATCTAGGTGTGATTGTGGAAATTTTTCAAACTAGGATCCTCTAGGACGACTGCAGCATGCGTTTGAATCTCCAAAATAAGGACAAACTCAAACGTCACTGGAGTTTGAGGGAAATTGTGACGTGGAATTGTGCCTAAACGACATCTGGTTGTGACAGTGCAAGTTTTTTGAAGATCAACGCACTACAACGGCAGCAGGACACGTTTGAATCTCCAAAATAGGGACAAAATAGAGTGAAACTTGAAGTTGAGGCAAATTGCGACGTAGGATCGTGCCTAAATGACATCTGGTTGTGACAGTGCAAATTTCTCAACCATGGATCTTCCAGGACGGCTAAGGCATGCGTTTGAATCTCTGAAATAGGGACAGAACGATGTCAGATGTTTCCTAAGCGTTTCCCGCTGGATTTTCTCCCGGATTCGGGTTTGTGTGAGAGGCAGGAGACCACAGACACGATTCCCGGAGGCAGTAATGACAGGAAGTACCTCAAATCATACCCAACATCAAACAACACTCGAAATTATTTATTCAAAAGTCCCTCAACAATCCTCTTCCTTTCTCGCTTCCGTTTCCATTTCGTCTAAGATAATTCGAACAGGCGCCATTTTGTTTCTGGCATAAACGGTCAATCAAAAATTGACATCCGCCCCAGGCCTCATCATGAATGTTTAATGGGGGACGACTTTGTGTCATTAAAATATTAGTAAAAATTTGTTTTCAATTTGAAAACAAAATGGCGCTGCGAATAAGATGGCTGCCCGGCCCAGAGTGCTGGGAAATCCTTTAAGGAGCTTTCCTTGAAAGCTTCGAGTCTAATAGCGTCTTATGGAGCCTTTGGTTGTGCCGACAGTTGACAGTTGACGACACACTTCCCAGTGCATTTTGTCCTTGAGGGATTTGTCAAAGGAGCAAAAAGCGAAACACAAAGGATGCATCACCTTTGTCCCTGCTGCCATCTGTATCCGGGGAAAAGAACAAGAAGACGAATCAAAGACAAGTCAAACGACTGGAATTTTCCATTTTCCACTTTTCCAGAGTTGGGAAATTCGTGGAAAAACATTTGGAGGCATTCGGAGACGTTTTGGGGACACTGGGACAAACAAATAAAAGGACGAAAAGTGAATTATGGGGGAATAAAAAACGTTTAAGGACTTCAACGAGTGGGTGGGCACAAAATGGCGGCAAGGTGGTCTCGTAAATTCTGAATAAAACATTTCTTTCCGGGAACTGGTCGTAAAGTTCGCATTCGCACGTGGTTTACGGGTCACTGTACACAGCGCGGGCGGGCTGGATGTTGGGGCCGTGGGAGACATTAAAGATTTCCGGGATGCATTAAAGTCGACAGTTATGCCAACTTTAAGGCGAATGATGGAGTGTTGATGGTTCGTGATGCGGAGAAATCTGACTTGACTTGAGTGGATGGACTTGAACTTCAGGGAACTGTCAAAAAGAAGAGGACCAAATATTGTTTGTCAAATTGTCGGCCATATTGTCAATCATAAGGGCTGCCATATTGGCTACCAGATTGTCAGTTGAAGTGTGAACCAAACTGTCCACCTAACTGTCAGCCATATTGTCAGTTGAAATGTCAATCAGATTGTCAAACGGGTTGTCAGTCATCTTGCCAATCAAACTGTCAACCAAATTGTCGGCCATATTGTCTGGCATCTTGTCAACTCAACTGTCAGCAAGACTGTCGGCCATATAGTATGTCATATTGTCAGCCATAGTGTCGGCCATATTGTCAACCAGACTGTCCGTCATCTGTCAACCAAATTGTCGGCCATATTGTCCGTCATCTGTCAACCGAATTGTCGGCCATATTGTCTGGCACATTTTCCAGAATTGACTCAGTTGTTTTTGATGGTTTCCACTTGACTTGGCCACCCGACAGAACAAGGGGAACGGGATGTTTTCATTTCAAAATGAATTCTTAATTTGAAATCCGCCATTTTGTTATTTTTCCCTCCTTTTCCTCTTCTTCCTTCACCGTTAATTATGGATGCAGTGGAGCAAAACAAAATTTTTGGGAATTTGATGTTTTTCAAATCAACTATGCTCCATCATCAGTATCCTGGCCCCAGCATCGTCATCATCATCATGGCAGTTCTGGTTTGGGGGGAATGAAAATCGGGACCAGACTGGGGGGATTAGCCAATTTCCACAGAATGGGTTATTGATGTGATGTGATATGAAAAGGGATACACTTCCGGTTGTGGAAAACAAAACTTCATGTCATGAAAACTGACATTTCCCTTAATTCCAGCAATTCGGGATTTCAATATGGCGGCATACGGAGTGTGTAGCACGTGGCAAATATGTTTGGTTTGGTTTTTGTGGCGCAAATTCAATTCAACTGGACCGTGACGGGTTTGTGCTGTTGTGACTTTATCACCACAAATCCAGCTTGATGATTTGGAATTGTTCAATTATTGAATGCCATGTTGTTCAATTCAATGATAGTTGACTGCCGCAGATAGTCAAAGTCAGACACACAGTTCAAAGTCGGCATTGTGTTCTAGTGCACTTGACACAACGACATCCTCATGCCATGAGAACTATCTGTCAGAGTGACATTTAAATTGATCAATTTCATAGTTGACTGTCACTGACAGTGACATCCAGAGAATTCAGTCTCATTCGATATAGACTTCTCAGGGCAATACCGTGACGGACGAATGAAGTAGTGTGACGGAGTTGAATCGTTATATGTGACGAATTGACGTTTCAGTTGATCAACTTCAATCAATTGAACCAGAGACTCGTTACACTCTCTGGATTTTTTGCATTGCAACCATTTCTCAATCATAACCCAACATTTTTCGAAAGAAAATATTTCAGTTGATCAACTTTAGTTGAATGAATTCAAAATTGATCAAGTTGATTGTTTTAATTTTTTTTTAAATGTTTATTTCGTAAAACGAACAATTTTCAGTTGATCATCTTTAATTGATCAACTTTAATTGATCAACTTTTATTGATCAACTTGATTCTTTTAATTTTTTATAATGTTTATTTCGTAAAACGAACAATTTTCGGCTAATCATCTTTAATTGATCAACTTTTATTGATCAACTTTTATTGATCAACTTTTATTGATCAACTTTTATTGATCAACTTTAATATTAAAAAAAACTGTGATTGTATCAATAACCAATTTCCATCATCACGATTTTGAAATGTAATTCCGGCATTTTGTTAAATTACACAAATTGAACATAATCAACAGAAACTTGATCAACTCGATGCTTTTCAATTAACGAGCAATCAATTTTGAAACGATAAAAAAGCAAAATCTCCCAATGAAACCGTTCAAATTCAAAACGTTCCCCCAAATTGTGCCCCCAATGTTGCCCACCCCAAATCACGTGGTATCAATTTTCGAAAATGGAGAAAATTTTTAAAAAATAATTCTTTCAATGATGCCCTTTTTGTCTTCATATCCCCCCCCCATTCCCTGTCTCCATCGCAGCATAAGTTTGACTTTAAAAAGAAATTTGACAAAGATGGAGACGTCTTTGTGCTTGAAAACACTTCCTTCCTTCCTGCGATTACGAACTGATGGATAGAGCTTTAGAGGGATACAGGGATTTAGGGATGTGGGGGACGGATGGACGACCGCGACGTGATTGAGGGACAACAAATTGTCCTCTGTTTTGTGTCGGCAATTCGAAGGAATCTAAGGATTCCAGGGATTCCAACAATTCCAAGGATACCGCAGATACTAGGAATACTAGGGATTCTGTTGGTTGGCCCATCCTCCGACTTCAAGTTCAAAGGGCACGTCCTGCATGTTGTGCATGTTTAGCAAGTTGAAAGCAAGCAAAGACCATTCACCCTATTAAATAAGATAAGTAGCTGCGAGGGTTTGTTTGTGAAAAACAAAAGTGAAAAGAATACAGGGATTATTTCGTCCTTAATTTCAAATAAGGATTCACTTAAAAACGGATTGACTTGACTATGGGAAATTTTCATAAATCGCTTCCCATTCAAATGGACAGGGTTTGCGGTTCATTATCTGTTCCATACAACGCACAGATGGCGCTGTATCGCTGCCACCGAATCAATTCAATTCCATTCAAATTGTGAAGACACTGTGCCCTATTAGTGACGTTATCTGGCACATCCAGCCACGGGACGAGTGTGAGGGATGACTCCCAGTGGATGTGGATACAAAGGGAGCCGCCGAATTCCATTCAACTGCCTTCGACATTGTTTCGGATGCATCCACCAGGTGTCTCCTCTTGGGTTTCACTTCCCTTCGCCGTTGAACTCGTTTCCAGCGCGTTAGCTCGGTGCATTCAACAGATTCATTGGAAAATCATTCATTGGAAGCGTCTGCCCCCCTAACCCCCTCACGCTCTCATGTTGGATTTGAGGGAAATTCAAAAATTTCAATTTCCTCGTCTAACTTTGAGTCCGTGGAGGCCTTTGGAGAAGACGAATGCCGACAGTTCAGATTCAGCCATCTCTGGAATGGTCAGAGAGAATCAAAGGTAACCAAGACGACCCCTCTCCCATCCGCAGAATGTCCTGGCGTCCACAAGTTCAGGTTAAATTAAAAGGACGACGCCCCACTTAACTTTTTGGGGCTAATCAAATGAATTATGGCGGCTGCATGACGCCACAACAGTCTCCAGTTTCACCTGGATGCCAGGACAATTCACCACTTCACCAGGTATCCAGGATATTTCCATTTCATGTCCTCCAGTGTCCTAGAGTGTCCTCGAGTGTCCTCGTTTGTCCTTGACTGGTGGAGTGGCGGCAACGTTAATGACAAAATGGCCAAAATGCTTGGGGTGTGCTAGGTGTCGTGACTCTGGGAATAAAAGGACAAATGCTCTGGTGTCTAATAAAATTGTACAATAATTATTGAACACTTTTAGTTGATCAATTTCCACGAATTTCATTCGAGTTTTCTGTGAATCTTTTTGTGAATTTCAATTTTTTCCATGTTTCCTTGTTTCCTTGTACAGTTGTCAAGCATGCAAATGATGAACCACGTTCCACTTAATTCCGCACACATACACTGCCTCTTTCCCCCGTCCCTCTCTCTCTCTGTGGGCCCACTCTCTCTCAATTCTTGCCGCCCACGACACGGAATCGTGCCGCAATTTGAATTTAAGGTTGAATTCATTTTCTTTGGGACGAATTTTGTACTTTTCAATGAAGGGAAGGACTTTCTCTCGAGTGGGAAAATTTCAATTTCACTTTTTATTTTCTTCTTAAAGTTTTCTTTTCCTTCTCGGAGTTTTGAATTTCCCGCAAAACGTTTCTCGAATTCATCAGAGTTTCTCACGAAGGAAATGCAGTTGAGTGGCCATTTTGACTTGACGGTCATCTTGAATTGAACATTCATCCTGACTTCATTTTGAATTGAATGACAGTGGTCCAACGGAAGATTTCAGTTAAAAGCTATTACAATTTAATCGATATCTCCTGGAATATTCGGTATATCACCGTGAAATCATCTGTTTTAGATTCGTTAAGCTTCACACTTTCATTTGAGATACAAAATATTAAGATACGAAGAAAAAAATTTTTTCATAAAAATTTCGCCCATGGTTAGTCTATATTGCTATTTCTGTTTTCCTGTAAACTTGAGTCTTTTAATTTCTAGAGTATGCAGTCGATTTCCGAGTGCCATGGGCATTCCTAGTCTAACAAAATCTGCAAATCAACATCAACCACAAAGTCTCCACATCAACAGCAAAGTTTCTTTTCCATTAGAAAGTCTCCACACTAACAAAGTCTCCACACTAACAAAGTCTCCACACTAACAAAATCTCAATTTCTATCAAAATCCGAAAGCCATCATCAACTATAAGTAACTAAGAAGTCTCCACACCGGTAACTCAAAAGTCTCCATAGCAACAAATATAAAGTGTCTTTCTCTAAAAAAAGTCTCCACATTCCATTCCTAACAAAATCTGCAAATCAGCATCAACAACAAAGTCTCCACACTTTCAGCAAAGCTGCTTTTCCACAAAAGTCTCCACATTTAGAAAGTCTCCACACTTACAAAGTGTTAATTTCTATTAAAATCGGCAAATCAACATCACCTACAAAGTCTCCACACTAGTAACAAAAAAGTCTCCACACATGTATCTACAAAGTCTCCATATCAACAAATATAAAGTGTCATTCTCTAAAAAAGTCTCCACATTCCATTCCTAACAAAATCTGCAAATCAGCATCAACTACAAAGTCTCCGCACTTTCAGCAAAAATGCTTTTCCATAAAAGTCTCCACACTTAGAAAGTCTCCACAAAGTCTCTTTCTAACAAAATCTGCAAATCAACATCACCTACAAAGTCTCCACACTAGTAACAAAAAAGTCTCCACACAAGTAATTCGAAAGTCTCCACACCAAACTAACAAAAAATTTCCATTTCTTATTAAATATGCAAGACAGCATCAACTAGAAAATCAACTTTGCCTCAATAACAACAACAACAACAACAACAACAATAAAGTCTACACACTACCACCATCAGCAACAACAACAACAAAGTCTCCACGTCTCTAGTGGCTAAATGGAATAAAGCCATCATGAATCAGTTCTTATTGATTGTAGATGATAAATGTGTGTCGAATATATTGTATGTCGACCATATTGTGGAGACTTTGTGCATTTTGTGTGTGGAGAGAACGTTGTTGGTATATTCCACACCGGATATTCAAGGGAAATGAGAAGAAGTTCCGGCATCGATGGGCTGTGTCGAGTAAACAATGTTACCGGAAGGTTCAAAGGAATCAACTGAGTCCGCCATTTTAGTTTTTCCTTTTACCCCACCATCCCCCCCGGGCCCCAACCCATTGCTCCATGTTTGTTGCTCTGATTCCATTAACGAGTGACTTTTATCTACACTTCCCGTTGCATTCTGAGAGAATTGTGTTCAGCTGTCATTCGTCCATTCGCTCCCCTTGCCTGTGCCCCCCTTCCCCCTCCCCCTGTCAGTGATTGTTTGCCCTTTTTCAGGTTATAAAAATATCTAAAACAGGATTTACCCGGAAATTGCATTACACCATCGGACAGGTTTGATTCCATGATAAGGTGCTGAGACCTTTGCCCCCCCCCCCTCCCTGCTCCCCTGCCCCCACACCACCGTCTCTTTTGTTTTCTTTTGTGGAATGCACTCTAACCCAATTAGGTTTGACAAAGGCATGGAGGCGAGAATGCATTGTAGTAGAGGTTTGTGGAGACTTCCCACATTCTTGAAGTGACAGCACTGACGCCATGTTTGTCTCAAAGTGAAACGACCCCCATTCCTCCTGTCACTCAAAGGAGGAAAAAATTGGAAAAAAATTTGTGGAGACTTTTTGATAGAATCGTCCTCCACAGGGACCCAGCAAAATGTAACGTGTCCTTGAAGTCAAATCCTTGAATACCTTTGAGCCTTTTGGGCTTTGGGGCCAAAAGGATCAAAGTCAGCCACACCAAACACTTTGGGACTGACTTGACTCCAAGAAAACCCGAAAACTTTCAGAGTCACACGCAACAAGGATGTGTCAATCCGAAGGGGAAGGACTGTACAAGGACGAAGGCTTCGGAATGATTTCGAAACGGTATCAGGACAAAATCGAATGTGAAAGTTTCAGTTCAGGTTTTATCCTTTCACTGGAAACGCCAAAACGCATACAAAACATCTGCGAGTATCCTTTTCTCCCGGAGAGTCCTTTTATCCTGCGAAAAAGGATAATAAATTCGTTCCATTGTATTCGATTAAGGAAAACTTTTCTTTTCGTTATCAGGCAATGAATGAATCCTTGATTTGATCCTTGATTCGAAACTAGTTCTGGATAAGTTACGAATTCGTCCTGGACGACTCCATTTTCATTTTTTTTTCTCCACAAGACAAAATGGATGCCAGGAAATGGAATTTTCGGGAAAAAGTGATTAGTTGAGGTTGGAATAGGGATAATCGGATACAAGGACATGAGTGGAGTCGACATTTGTCACGTCAAATAAATTTTCCAAGTTGAAAAAAAACAAAATGGCCGCCATTGACACTTTCGTGTTTTGTTAAAATTTAAAATTCAACATGTCGGATACGTTTCATCGGATGTGTCCTTATGTGCGAATGTCCTTGATGTGTTGCTCAAAGACACCATCGTGTCCTTTGTGTCACAAGGATAACGCTCAAAAGGATAATGCTGCAAACATATGCTGGTCTTGCCCTTTTAATCAAATCAATCGCTTCCTTTGCACACAAGGACATTATCAAATTAGTGAGATCAAAATGGCTGCTGCTCGTTGATGGGAAAGTTTTCATTGAGTTTGACAGAATCATTTGTCCGAACTGTGGCGGTGACATTATCGAGGAAATGGAATCATCAAAGTTTCACCACACGCAAGGATGTCCTTTTTGTTCCTAGCATATGTGTCTCGGCACGACTACTCTCTGTGACACGAGTTTGACACTTGCAGATTGAGGTGTGGGTCAGCCATTTGACATTATCGGGAGCCGCCATTTTGTCAATTGTTTATTTCGAATTTCAAGGAGAACCGAAACCAACTCAGCAATCCTGAGTGGATGCGCCGCCATGTGTCATTCTCCAGTGCCGCCATTTTGTTAAGGACACTCCGCCATTATGGCCTCGGTTCAGAAGTTTAAGGATTCCCGGGCAGAGCGTCGCTCAACTATGATCCTGGGCTACATCCTGTGATGCACACTGAATGCGCCGTCATGTGTCATTCTCCAGTGCCGCCATTTTGTTAAGGACCATGATGGCTTCAGTGCTGAATTTTGAGAATTCCCGGACAGAGTGTCCCTTTACCATGATCCTGACCACTACATCCTGAGATTCAAGCTTCAAGGATTCAAGGACAAGCACCATTATGGCCTCAGTTCAGAAGTTTAAGGATTCCCGGGCAGAGCGTCCCCCAACTATGATCCAGGGCTAGATCCTGACATTCGAACTGGATGCACGTCCATGTGTCATTGTCCAGTGCCGCCATTTTGCCAAGGACACTGCGCCATCAGAGATTGAAACTTAAGGATTCCCGTGCAGCTTGAGTCACAACTATGATCCTGGGCTGCATCCTGGAATTGACACTGACTGCGCCGCCATTTGACATTCTCGAGTGCCGCCATTTTGTTAAGGACCATGAGGGTCTAAGTTCTCAATTTTAAGGATTCCAGGGCACAGAGAGTCACAATTATGATCCTGACTACTACATCCTGCGATTCAAGCTAGACGCGCCGCCATTTGTCATTCTCGAGTGCCGCCATTTTGTCAAGGATCATGCTGGATCATGAAATTGAGCTCTGAACTTCAAGGATTCGCAGGCAGAGTGAGTCACAACTACGTAGTTGTTGACCACTATGGTCCTTAATTCGATGCGTCACCGTAATTTGTCAGTCTCGAGTGCCGCCATTTTGTCAAGGACACTCCGCCATCACGGCTTGAAATAATTGAAAATCACGAAAAACTAATAAATTTTCTATTAAACAATTTGACGTCCACACCGAGAATGAAATGATGCTGTCATCGCCGCCATTTTGATGCTTCAAAATCAAATTACCGCCATCTTGATGGCGTTAAATTTCAACAGACCATTTCGTTGTGCTCCACAAAACTTAATAATTTAATTAAATTAACCACGTAAACACGAATCAATTAAAGTTCAATTTCGAGCACAATTCTGTTCGTCGTCTCCAGTTGCCCCCAGACCTGCCTTCTCGTATCAAATTCATCCCCATTCCAGCCCCATTCCAGCCCCATTTCGTCTCAATTTTGCATTTTCGCACTTCAATTTCGTGCCACGTTGAAATTGTTTTTCGTAACTCGTTCAATTCTGCTGGAAATAATTAATTTCTGCCTTTTCTCACTCATTCCCGCCATGACACTGTCGTGGCGCGGACGCTGTGGCCGCCATATTGACACCAGGACGATACTTCACTTGGAGATCCGCTCTTTCTTGGATTTTCTAAGGAATTACTTGAAGTTTTTGGTATTTTTTGAGTCGTGCCTCAAATTTCATGAGGAAATATTGAAAAAATTTAAAAAATTTAAAAAATTCTACTCAAAATGGCGGCACCACGTGGCATTCCTACATGACGCCATTTTAAATTTTTGAATTTTTGAGGAAATTTTCATTTGAACTCCGAAAATCAGAAGGCACTACTGTAATATGACCAAAATTTGGAGAAAAATAATTCAAAATGGCGGCACCACGTGGCATTGCTACATGACGCCATGTTGAATTTTTGATTTTTTGTGGAAATTTTCATTTGAATTTCGAAAATCAGAGGACACTACTGTAATATGATCAAAATTTGGAGAAAAATAATTCAAAATGGCGGCACCACGTGGTATTCCTACATGACGCCATGTTGAATTTTTGATTTTTTTGTAGAAACCTTACAGTTTTCTTGATAATATAGAAAACTAATTAAAAAAATTTAGAACAAATGTTTTCAAAATGGCGTCGCCACGTGGCATACTTTAATGACGCCACATGGATTTCTCGCAGTTTTACGGTGGAAAATTTAACTTTTCCCGACCAATTCAAAATGAACGAAGGTAGAAAATAAATTTTTTAATGTTTCTCCCTTGTTTTAATTACGAAAAAACAAACAAATTCCGATTCCGGGGCGAGCAAACAACGTGACGCCAATTAAAGACGCGCCCCTGAATCAAGCACGGATTCCGCCATTTTTCCACCATCCACCATCACAGGTCAACATTTATCCTTCATTTAACAAGAAAACAAATGCATGTTTCCTTGTTGACTTTGAAAAAAAAAACAAAATTGTTTCCAACAACCCCCCATCCCCATAGCAGTTCCGGTGAAAGATTTGGGTGGAGCACAAGTGGAGCATGTTCGACTGTTGACTTTGTAAGGATTTGTGGCACCCATGCCACGGGGTTTTATGTGAAATCCATGAAATCCATGTAATCGTCTGGAAACCATCCCCAATCCTTGTTGTGTCACATACAGGACCTCACCCAGGACGAATGAATCCTGCCAGCATGACTTCAGACACATCCATGTCGTCCATTGTGCCAGGGCCATTGTGCCGCATCAAATGTACCGTCAAAAAGGACTCAATTCGATTGAATTTCCTTTCCTTTGCATAAAATGTCCTCAGGACAATTCTTACCTGAAGGCATTTGTCGTGCCTAGAGAAATGTCCTTCGGGGAATGAAACTATTATTCACTATTTCAGATCCAGGATCATTCCCTTTCATTCCCCAATTGGCTTTCATTCAAACAGGCAACGAGCTGGAAACGTTAGATGAGCCCCATGTCCTTCAAAATGGCAGCACAAATGGTGCCCAATTTGCTCTGTTCGAAATAGGGACGTGTCAGTGGGAAATGAGGCAAGAAAATTTTCCCAAACATAGCACACATGCTGATTTATGGAACTGTTCCACAACTTCCACAACTTCCACAAGTCAACTTCACTTTCCGAAGGATCAAAAAGTTTAAGGACACTTTTACTCAACTTTGACTTAATAAAATCGTTAAAAATATTTAATTAAGCAAAACCCAAGAGGGAAGTTTCTTTTTTTGCTTCCATTAAAGGAGGAAAACTTCCATCAAAAAAGGTCCTTAAAAAAGGACGACTGTCGGTGTGTGGCCACTTGTGGCACATCGACGCGTGTACCTTTTCCAGGTCGCTTCAGAAACTTTCCTCGTGTTTTACATAAGTCCACAAGGACATCACAAGGAAATGGAAAGGACTCCACTCCAGGACACATGACACCACACTCGTAAGTCCTTGGTATGGTGGCTCATCACGTGGCTCATGCATCAGGTGCAAGGACATGCCGCCATTTTCAATTCAGACAAATTCCTTCAATTATCCAGATTTGCATATTTTCAAATTTAAGGACATTCAACGAAAAATGTCCTTGCAACATTATCCTGCAGTCATTTCCTTGAATCCTTGAGTTCGTGACAAGTGTAATGAAGACGAGACTCTCCCGGAACGAAATATGACATAAATGAAACATCCTTTTTTGTCGTTTCGTCCTTAAAAGAGTTTTATCCTGTCAACGCCAATGGCACAAGCGAACTCCTTGACAGAAGGATGTTTCGACTTGAAGATGTAAATTAAATTCAAATGCTTAACTGATTTTCCAGGACAGTGGCAGTGGCAGTAGCAGTAGCAGCACAATCACAATGACACTGACACTGACAGTGACAATGATAAAGTGTCACGACTCGACAAAGTCGGAAAATCAAGAAAAACTCGAGGAAAATTCAAGGAAAACTCAGGGAAAACTGAAACTTTCTATGGTGGAAGTGGTTTTTTCACGATTCCAACGATGGTGATGCCGTAGGGACACGCAGACAACGAGTCCTTGTAGTGGAAATTATTAGGGAAAACAATTTTCTTTTGTTTTCCATTTAGTTTTGTTTCAGTTCTGCTTCAAATCTGCTTCAATTATCCTTCAATTATCCTTCAATTTTCTTTCAGTTTTTCTTCAGTTCATCTTCAGTATGCCATCAGTTCTGCTTCAGTTCTGCTTCAGTGTTGAATGCGTTCTCCTTCACTTCCTTTTTGACCCTTCTTTACTTCTACATCAAATTGTTGTTCAATTCCCTTTCAATTTCCAATCAATTTTCATTCAATTATCCTTCAGTTCGGCTTCAGTTTTCTTTCAGTCCGTCTTCAGTTCTGCTTCAGTGTTGAATGCGTTCTACTTCAGTTCATCTTCAGGCTCTGTCAAGTTTTACATGCAATTGCTGTTCAATTTCCTTTCAATTTTCAATCAATTTTCATTCAATTATCCTTCAATTTTCTTTCAGTTTTTCTTCAGTTCATCTTCAGTATGCCATCAGTTCTGCTTCAGAGTTGAATGCGTTCTTGTTCAGTTCCGTTTTGACCCTTCTTCAGTTCTACATCAAAAAGTTGTTCAATTCCCTTTCAATTTTTAATCAATTTTTCTTCAATTTTCCTTCAGTTCTTGTTCAGTTTTTCTTCAGTTCATCTTCAGTATGCCATCAGTTCTGCTTCAGTTCTTCTTCAGTGTTGAATGCGTTCTCCTTCAGTTCCTTTTTGACCCTTCTCAACTTCAACATCAAATTGTTGTTCAATTTCCTTTCAATTCCCAATCAATTTTCATTCAATTTTCATTCAATTTTCATTCAATATTCCTTCAGTTCTGCTTCAGTTCTTCTTCAGTGTGGAATGCGTTCTTCTTCAGTTCCTCTTTGACCCTTCTTAACTTCTACATCAAATTGCTGTTCAATTTCCTTTCAATTTTCAATCAATTTCCAATCAATTTTCATTCAATTATCCTTCAATTTCGCTTCAAATTTCTTTCAGTTTACCTTCAGTTTTTGTTCAGTTCGTCTTCAGTATCCCATCAGTTCTGGTTCAGGCTTAATTGCGCTCTTCTTAAGTTTCACTTCAGTCTCTCTCAAGTTGTACATGAAATTGTTGTTCAATTTCCTTTCAATTTCGGAACAATTTCCTTTCAATTTCCAATCAATTTTCCTTCAGTTCTGGTTCAGTATCTCGTCAGTTCTTCTTCAGTTTTCATACACTCCTGTTTCAGTTTCCTTTCTGTTCTTTTTCAGTCCCTCTTGGTCCCTCTCACGATCTCTACCAAATTTTCCTTCAATTTTCTTTCAATTTTCGTTCAATTTCCAATCAATTTTCCTTTAATTTCTCTTCAGTTCTGCTTCCGTTTCCCGACAGTACTCGTTCATTTGTTCTCCAGTTAATTTTCAGTTGTCTTACTGGAGCGTTTCAGTTCCATTTTGGTCCCTCTTAACTTCTCCATCAAAATTTCCTTCAATACTCCTTCAATTTCCAATCAATTTTCTTTCAAATCTTCTTCAGTTTCCCTTCAGTTTTAGTTCAGTCAATCTTCAGTTGTCTTATTGGAGCGTTTCGGTTCTTTTTCCGGTTCTCTTCGGTTCCTCTTAGCTTCTCCATCAAATTTTCGTTCAATTTCTGTTCAATTTTTGTTCAATTTCCAATCAATTCTAGTTCAATTTTCCTTCAGTTCGTGTTCAGTTCACCTTCAGCCACCATTCAGTCTTCGTTCAGTTATCCTTCAGCACTTCCTCAGGGAAACAATTTCGTACCGGTTGCCCTTCACCTCTCACCGCCACAGCAACGTTGGTCGCCATGACAGAAAATGGCGGCTTAAATTTGAATTTGAATTTTTTGTTTTCCGTCACAAGGACACACAAATCTCGCTTTAACAACATCCTTGTTCAACTTGGGCCAATACTTGTTGCTCCCACATGTGCCACTTGTTACACAAAAATTCCACAACAAATTCCACATACATTCCACACATATTCCAAATGTTCCACATGTTCCACATGTTCCACATGTTCATAATTATCCGATTCTATGGGATAACATTATTCTAAGGACATTTTTTATGGTGTCGCACATCGGAAATTGTCCGGAGGGTCCTTGTGGGACTGTTGAACATATTTTTGGAATGTGTTTCGTGTGTGTGGAATGTGTTTCGTGGGTGTGGAATGTGTTTGTTTGTTAACATTATTCTGGTTTATACACTTAAGGCGGGTTTTAAAGCGGTTTCAATGTGGATTCATATGTCGGGGGAGTGTGGAACGTATTTCCACGTATATCTGAAAAAATGTGGATTGCAAGTGTATGGAATGTGGAACATGTTTTTATTTCCATGAAATCAAACATTTTGCATCATCATTCAATTGTGGAACTTAAATTATTTCATCAGATTGGTTTGATTCACTTGTGGAATGTGTGGAACGAGATTGAAATACTTGTGGAACATGTTTTTATTTCCATGAAATTAAACATTTTGCATCATCATTCAATTGTGGAACTTAAATTATTACATCAGATTGCTTTATTTCACGTGTGGAATGTGTGGAACGAGATTCAAACACTTGTGGAACATGTTTTTATTTCCATGAAATTAAAATTTTGCATCTGACTTCAATTGTGGAACTTAAATTATTACACCAGATTGTTCAAATTCACGTGTGGAATGTGTGGAACGAGATGCAAATGCATGTGGAACGTATTTTCTAGTTACAAATTTTTCCTGAATTTTCAACAAAATTTGAATTCACAACAAATAAACTTGTGGAACGTAATGTAAATGGAATTGTGACATGTGGAACGTGTTTATCTGCCAGTGAAACTGGACATTTCCTCGACCAAAATCATCATGTCCCATTGGGAAGGACATTCCACAAAACGAAACGAGAATCCTTGAAATGCAAATCCTTGCAAATGGCGGGCAAATCCTCCGAAACCACCAGGATCCAGTGGGCCGCCAAGCAAACATCCCCCCAAAAACCAGAGCAAACAAAAGTTGAAAGCATCAAAATCCCAAATTGTCCAAAACGAATCCTTGAAAAGCGCCACGACTCCATTACCCCGGGAAGTGCGAGGGTGTCGCAGGAAAGCGAGTGGTTTCAAATCAAAATGGCGGATTTGCCGGAACGACCTAGGCATCGTGCTTGTCCTTGTGCTTGTGTCCATTTGAAGGGATCCCCTTGGGAACAAAGTGCTGTCACTCAGGAACATGATGATGGGAACTGACAGGACATGACGCAAAGCAAACTGTCACGAATCCTGGCAGAGCGAAAATCTGAATTTACTCCTTAACCCTTAAAATTTTTTAAAGTAATTCTTCTCCAGATCCTGTTCTGTCAAATGGCTGGGGGCACTTCATTCATTCACTGTAACCGAAATCGATTAATCGATCCCCACCATGAGCTGCAGAACCATCACAAGCACTTTGTGGTGAAAATGGAAACCTTTCAAGAGTCCTTAAAGACGAAGGACGATTTCCCTTTTTCCTTCTTTTCCTCCTTTTGATGACAAGAACAGAAAATTCTTTTTTTAAAAACATTTTTCACTTGTTTCGATGATTTTCCCAATGGAAAATGAAAATATTTTCGTAGCCCTTGACTTTAATGGCTGCAGGAAAATGGAGGGGGGCCGCAATTTAATTGGGGGCGCGCCATTTACCTGGAAAAGGCCAAGGAATTCCGGGTACAACAGATGGAATTCTGGGAAAAACATTTTTGTCAATAGCCTCTTCTGTTGACGACACGAATCATTGGGGGGAAGCACTGTGACATTGATCAGTTCTACCTGGAGTGTACGTCAGTTTTACCTGATGGAAAAGCGAATGCAGTTACGTGATTGCAATTGTTTCACTCTCAAGCAAAGTGGAAGCGTCATCTTGGAAAATTCGTCAAAACTGACATTTGCCAAATTGGTAGACGTCAGTTTTACCTGACGGAAGAGCGAATGTAGTCACGTGATTGCAATTAATTTACTCTTTAAAATTAGTGGAAGCAATTGGAGGCATCAACATGGAAAACTCGTCTAAACTGACATTTGCCAAATTGGTAGACGTCAGTTTTACCTGACGGAAAAGCGAATGCAGTCACGTGATTGCAATTGTTTCACTCCAAAAATTAGTGGAAGCAATTGGAGGTATCAACCTGGAAAACTCGTCTAAACTAACATTTGCGAAATTGGTAGACGTCAGTTTTACCTGACGGAATGGATTTCACAATGGGATGGAGTTCATAATCATAAACTTCTTGTCTCAAGTTAGCATCTGATCTCAGTAGAACCATGCCATAGCCTATTCCAACTGAAGTCCCACACTTTGGAAAACGTCAGTTTTACCTGACGGAGTGAGTTGCACTTTGACGGGACACTCAATTCCGGAGTGGGAATCAAACTCTTGAACTTCTAGCGACAAGCAACCATTCAATGACGCTGAGAACCATTACCAGTTCAAACTGACATTTGTCAAATTGTTCGACGTCGGTTTTACCTGACGGAGTGAGTTGCAATTCGATGGGACGCTCAATTTTAGAGTGATTATCAAAATTATGAACCTCTAGTGACAATTAAGTGAATCAGAAAACCGATTCGGACTGACATTACAAACCTGGTCAAACGTCAGTTTTACCTGACGGATTGTCTTACAATGAGACAAAACTTGGTATGAACTGTCAAAAATGTCGTATTATAATCAAATCATATGTTCAAACGCGACACTATTTGCAACTCATACCCGAGACAGTGGTGGACGTCAGTTTTACTTGACAGTTTATCAAGACTGAAGGTGAGACAATCGCCATGAGAGGGAGCACAGTCAACTGCCGATCTGCAGAAATGCAAATTGCTGCTGGGGGACAACTCCGTCGCAGGGGAATGCTCGACCCCCACAGAATTGCCGAAAGGCCCCCGAAAGTGGAGCCCTTCCAAGAAGCTGGATTAACGTCTCCAGCAAAAGGAAATCACCTCAGAAAATCCCTTTAACCGGAAGTACTTAAGCGAAATTAGCACATTGTCAGCATGACGTGGAGTTTGTGGGATTTTCTGGGATATTTTTCGGGATATTTTGGGATTTTTGCCGGGATTTTTGTGAGACTTTAAGTTAAACACTTTATAACTTCAATTTAGCCCATCCCCCATCCCCCATCCCCGGCACGTCATCATGCGTAATTTATTAATTAACAAGAAAATTAATTAATTAATTTATTAATTAAAGGAGAATTTTCGTTTTCATTAAAACCGGACGAAACTGTCAGTCATCCTCCATTTTGTTTCATTGATTCCTTTCTCTCCTTCCAGGGAAACGACAGATTCATCTTGCCGCCATCTTGTTGTAGGACATGCTATAGCCATGAACTACGGGTACTCGCAGCAGGAGATAAAGGCCTTCCTCGAGCGGAAGTATAGCGAATGCATGAACCGGAACTACACGTCCACGTCGATCCACGACGGCACGACTACGACGTCCACTAGCGGCCAAAGTTTCGGCGGTTTGAATGCGTCAGCATCTGTTCTAACTGAAGGTAAGTCCTTGACACAATTCAAAATGGCTACCATCGATTCTCTCGTCAGGAGATGCTGCTGCTGAAAATGTGACATCTGTCAAATGTCAGATTCACTCTGTTCGCAGGTCGCTGTTTTGCTTATCCCACGCAAAACTTCCACATCCTTTCGTTTTTAAGGACATTTTCTTTTTCGGAGTCACCAGCATCAACTCGTCCTTTCACTCACAGCCGAATTTCGAGTCTCAATCGAATTCCGCAGGTGACAGTTCTCACAGGATTATTGGAATTCTCACGAAAGGACTGAAAGGAAGTTATTTTTATGCCGACTCCATGTTTGTCTTCTTCCCGAATTTACCTGAAAAAAATTGCTTAAACGAAAACTTCAATGAACACAAAATGGCGGCGGCTTAGTCGTTTGACAAATATCCTGTCGATGATAATTTGAAACAAGGACATCTGTCTGTGGATGAAGTAACGAAATTCTTAAATCATAACGAGAAATATCGACTCCATAAGTGACTTTATCGAGAAAAGCGAAATTTATTCCTGTTGCATACCCATTGGCGTTTCAATGAGTTTTTTGCCTACATTAAGGCTGAGAAAATTAAATTTTCTTCTTTTTCCAATATCCCCGAAAATATTCAGAGTATCAAAGTGAAACTAATTGATTCGAATGAGGAAAGGATCATACTTTTGTCCTAATTAAGCAAAAAAATTCTGACAGAGGAAAATTTTCGGACAAAATTAAGAAATTTCGGAAACAATAAATTTTCTTATTTTTCCACTATCTCCAAAAATATTCGGAGTATCTTAGTGAAACTAATTGATTCTGATGCGGAAAGGATCATTTTTTTGTATAAATGAAATGGAAAAGTTCAAGCACTGTAAAATTTTCGGACAAAATTTAAAATTTTCGGAAACACTAACTTTTCTTATTTTTTCAATATCTCCGAAAATATTCGGAGTAACGAAGTGAAACTAACTGATTTTAATGAAGAAAAATTCATACTTTAAAATGAGATATGAGTTAAAAATTCGGACAGAACAAAATTTTTCACCATGATGCTTTATTTGATTTGCAAAATAAATTTAATGTTTAATCAATTTCAATTGATATCTCCGAAAATGTTCGGAGTAGAAAAAAGACATGAACTGATTCGGATGCGGAAGAAGTCATTCTTTTATTCGAGTCAAACAAAAAAATTCGGATAAAGGCAAATTTTCGGACAAAATTCAAAAATTTTCGGAAACACTAAATTTCCTCATTTTTTCAATATCTCCGAAAATATTCGGAGTAACGAAATGAAAATAACAGATTCGGTTGAGGAAGAAGTCGTGCTTTTGTTTGAGACACCGAAAAATGGTACAACCGAAATTCGAAATTTTTGTCCGAAAATTTTCCTAATGAAAATTTTGAATTTTTACAACCTGCAAAAATATTCGGAGAACAGAAAATAATAATTTACTCAATTTGAAAAAAAAAAAAAAAATATCATTGCATAACCATCGGCGACATCGACGTTGGAATGAGATTTCCCTTGCCTACACTCTGGCGCAGTCAATTTATTTTATTCCCTTTCTTGATGTGTTCGTTTGTGATATTTTCGGAATTGCTGCGATATACCATACTGCAATTGATGGCGGGAAAAAGGGAAGTGAAAGAAGCCGAAGAAGTCGTGTCGTGTCGTATCGTGTCGGTGGTGAACTGCTCATCAATGTGATTTTGATTTGATTTGTCTACTTACAGGCGCTGTTAACAGGAACAGTTCAAGCGATGATCCAGATGAAATTTTCTGCCCACCCCGCTACGATGGATATCTGTGTTGGCCACCAACACCAGCTGGGACGATTGTAACACAGAATTGTCCTGATTTTGTTGAAGGATTTAATAAGAATTTCCTTGCTCATAAAACGTAAGTATCAATAACGTTTGAAGAAGGCTAACGCTGGCAAAAGGGACGAGTCCTTTTTATCTTTTTTAAGAATACGACAATTTCATTTGAGGAAAATCTGATTTTATGTCTTCAATAAAAGGAATTTGATTCATTTGTTTTTGTATTTATTTTGAAATTTCCGAAATCTGAATTCCAGTTGCCTGGATAATGGTACGTGGTACACGCATCCAGAGTCCCGCATTGAATGGTCAAACTACACGAGCTGTGTGGACATTAAGGATCTGGAGGTTAGTATTTTCATTTCATTTCATTTCATTTCATTCTATTCGAGTCATCAAATGTTTGATGGGGCAAGTGCTCCTTTAAGTAGCCCCACAAACATAATAAAAAGCCCACAAGGGAATACCTACACGTGGGATTTAGATACGACCATCTGAGGGTCTGAGAGAAATTCCAAGCAAATCCTCCCGAATCCTGTCGAATCCTGCCGAATCCTGTCGAATCCAGTCAATCTTGACGAGGGTGTACCCGAACTTTCACCCTGTTAGCAAGGGATTGCTGGGAATGAGAATGAAAATTCCCGAAGTCGATCAAGGATAATGTGCCCTTATGCATAGCCAAGCAAGTGGGAAGATGCTAAACGAGTCCTTGAACAGGATTCCTTTGAATTGTAACAAACAGCATCATGTCCTGAAGGTAGATGATTCTTCACGATGCTGGCACAAGGACGAGTCCTTGATTTCGAGTCGACTTTTCACTTACTAGACGTTTTATCAAACAAACTCGAGTGGAGTCATTATTGCGTGCCTGAAAGTATGCAAATCAATTAAACATGAAATCATCATGTTCTCGTACATCCATTGACACCAGATGCCAGTGAACATGGTCCGTGATTGAGTGGGGCATGAACGGATTCCATTTGCAGTCTTGATGATTCATCATCCGAATTGGCGTAATTACTGCTTCGTGATGGATTCTGTAGTCCTCCTCCTACCATCCCCTCCACAACGAGTTGCTCTTATCAAATGACACATTCCCGTCCCCAGTCTCCCCCCTTTGTTTCATAATCTAGTTTTCACGTTGAATTAAAGGATACTCGTGACACATCAAATATTCAAAATGGAGGAAGGGCGAATTAACAGATTTTCGGAGAAAACTAATTTCCTTGTTTTTTCAATATTTCCGAAATTATTCGGAGTAGATATGTAAAAGTGACAGATTCGGAAAGAGAACAAAACATACTTTCATTTGGCATATAAATTAAATATTCGGACAGAAGAAAATTTTTCACCAGACACTTTTGAACGTTTTCGGAGAAAACTAATTTCCTTGTTTTTTCAATATTTCCGAAAATATTCGGAGTAGAGGTGTACAAGTGACAGTTTTCAATACGGAACAAAATATGCTTTCATCTGGTATACAAATCAAAAATTCGGACAGAACAAAATTTTTCACCAGAGACTTTTGAAGAAGTTCGGAAAAGACTAATTTCCTTGTTTTTTTTCAATATTTCCGAAAATATTCCGATTAGATACGAAAGGTTTACAGTTTCGGAAAGAAAACAAAATATGCTTTCATTTGGTATATAAATCAAAAATTCGGACAGAAGAAAATTTTTCACCACAATGTATTTATTACAAAAATTTTCGGGAAAAACCACATTTTCTTATTTTGTCGATATCTCCGAAAATATTCGGAGTAGAGATGTGAAAAAGACAGTTTCGGAAAGAAAATAAAATATGCTTTCATTAAGTGTATAAATCAAAAATTCGGACAGAAGAAAATTTTCCACCAGAAGCTAAGAAATATAATTTTTTTATTTTCTCGATTTCTCCGAAAATATTCGGACTGCACAAAAACTTATCATATTTTCGGAATCAGAAGATAAACACACTTTCATTAGAAACCAATTTGTGTGAATGACTCATCTAGTTCTAACCCCTCCACAATAAATTTTGTTTTTGTAAAAATTTCCATTTCAGTTCCGTCGTCTCGTTAATGAGCTGTACGTGAAAGGATACTCAATATCGCTCGTAACGCTCCTATTGTCCTTGGGTATATTTTTGGGTTTCAGGTGAGTGTGCTGTTATCCGTTGAAAAGATTCTTTCCCCACTTAACTGCTTAACTTCCGAGTCCAAGGGATTATCCTTTCTCTCACATATTTTCACAGATCCTTGAGATGTACTCGCATTCGGATTCATGTCCACCTATTCACATCCCTGGCATTCACATGCATCGCATGGATCCTGTGGTACAAATTGATTGTGGAAAAGCCGGAAAACATTCGTTACAGTCCAGTGAGTTTGAGTTGCTCCTGTCCTTGTTTTTCCATATTGTCCTTTTTTTAAATAAATAAATACATAAAAAATTCAAAAATATCCTTTCCCCAGGTCTGGTGTGTCGTCCTGCATTTGGTTCTGCATTACTTAATGCTGGTCAACTACTTCTGGATGTTCTGCGAAGGACTTCACTTGCACTTGGTGCTCGTTGTGGTGAGTAGAAACGAAACGAGAAAAATTTAAAATCAACGACCGAACACAAAATGCAACCAAACCTTCATTCCATCGTAAGCCACCTCCCCACCCACACGTACATACATACATACGTAAGTCCCGCCCAAGAAATACGAATCTGACGAAAAGAAAACTCACGAATCACGAATCACGAATCTGTGACATTCCCTTGGAGGGAAATTTGAATTTGAAATTTTCAAATTTTCGTGGAAAAAATGTTTTGGAATATTTTGTCCTCAAGGGATCCACCCGGCACAAGGACGAACATAACAAGGATCCTGGGTCACGAAATAATGATAATTCGTTACATAAAATTCAAGTCAAGTTTAATATTGCCATCAAGTGCCCAAGGAGCCTCCGATTTCATGTTAAAGGACATTGTGCTCCACAGGACATTGTGACTAAATCAAAACAAACAGAAGGAAATTAGTTGAATCACGTCCACGATATGCTGGTTCAAAGGATCAATTTGATGTTCTCACTCAGTTCATTCTGTTATCTGTTATTGTCGTGTGGAGAATATAAATGTTGTATCCTCGACGATATCAAGATGGATACCGTTTTGTTGTCGTCGCTTCCATCTTGAATGTTCTAGACGTGTGTACGAGTATGTGAGTCAGTCAAGTGCAGGACAATCGTTGCAGGAGCAAAAGAAACGATTGGAAAAATGTTAGCTGACATTTTCAAACATTTCGGAATTCCTTAGTATTCCGAATTCGGTATTCCACCTACAAGGATCCAACCGCACCGCACCGCACACACAAGAAAATTTTCATTTTTCATTCTTTATCCTTTGGCATTGTAATTGTTTGCTTTTCATTTTCTCAAATAATAATAGCAATAATGATGGCTGCCCTGTTTTAAATGTTACTAGACGCCATTTTCTTTTATGGCCAAAGCTCAGAATCACTGGAATCCTGTTTGTGTATAAGAGAGAACATCTATCGATTTTGTGCTGGGGCTACTTTACGAGTTTTTCAATTAAAATTTGGAATTAATACGAATTTTAAAGTGTATCCCTTAAATCCGGGCATTCTTAAGACGCCATTTTTTAGTGTTTTGTTTTTGGTTTTTGTTTTTGGTTTTTGTGTTTGCTAGCAACGTGGTTATTTATAAACATGGCCGCCATGAATGCTTTTAAAAAATCCTTCAAATTTATGGTCGGGATTTTGATTGTATTTCAACAAGTTGTTGTCGTTTCGCATGATAACGACTTGTTAACGGTCGGATATATGAGTGAGAGGATATTGGCGTAGGTGGAGTGGGTTCAGCCACGACACGCACCGAGTGAAGTGTGAACACAAACCTTGGGGTATGGTTTGAGCTTTACTATCGTTTAAATGCAAATATCTCGAAAATGATTTATTTTATGTCATTTTTATGTTAAGCAGTTTTGTAGAGCATAAAATTATCTTTTATTTTATGCTACCTTTGCTCTTTTATCGTGCATAATTTTTGAGTTACAAGTACTCAAAGTCACATTGGCTTAAAGTGAGTCAAACGTCAATAGCTTGAAAATGATTGTTTAAATGACATTATTATCTTCAACATTTTTATATAACATAAAATTATTTTCCATTTGACACCTCTTTGACAAATATATGTTGAGCACTTTTCGAGTTACAGATTGTCAAACACGTGTTATTAAAAATGAGATTTGACCTCAGTCAAAAAGAATTTTCTCAGAACTTGTACACTTTATATAATATTAATGTTCTACAATTTTATCAAACATAAAAATACCTTTCATTTGAAGGAAATTTTGTTTTTGTATGTTAAGTAGTTTTTGAGTTACAGATGGCGCAACTTTCGTTTGGGAATTATTTTTGACATTTGGTCAGATGTAGATATATCGAAAAGTGTTAACTTTATATAGATAGTATATTCTACATTTTAGTAGATATTAAAACACCTTTCACATAAAGTCAATTTGATTTTTGAATCTTGATTAGTTTTTGAGTCACAGATGGCGCAACTTTCATTTCGGATGTAGTTTTGACAGAAGGTCAAATGTAGATATATCGAAAATGAATGACGTTATGTGAGTAATATGTTCTACATTTTAATAGTGAATTAAAACACCTTTCATGTAAAGTCAACTTGATTTTTAAATCTTGATTAGTTTTTGAGTTACAGATGGCGCAACTTTCGTTTGGGAATTATTTTTAACATTTGGTCAAAGGTAGATATATCGAAAATGAATGACGTTATATGAGTAATATGTTCTACATTTTAATAGTTAATTAAAACACCTTTCATGTAAAGTCAACTTGATTTTTAAATCTTGATTAGTTTTTGAGTTACAGATGGCGCAACTTTCGTTTGGGAATTATTTTTAACATTTGGTCAGACGTAGATATATCGAAAAGTGTTAACTTTATATAGATAATATGTTCTACATTTTAATAGTTAATTAAAATTCCTTTCATTTAAGGTATATTTTGTTTTTAAATCTTGATTAGTTTTTGAGTTACAGATGGCGCAACTTTCGTTTCAGAATTAGTTTTGACATTTGGTCAAATGTTAATATATCGAGAACGGTTGACTGTTTGTACATATTATGTTCTACATTTTGATAGCTAATTTAAATACCTTTCATTTAAGGTATACTTTGTTTTTCAAATTTGAATAGTTTTTGAGTTACAGATGGCGCAACTTTCGGTTCAGAATTAGTTTTGACATTTGGTCAGATGTAGATATATCGAGAACGGTTGACTGTTTGTACATATTATGTTCTACATTTTAATAGCATATTAAAACACCTTACGTTTAAGGTATATTTTGTTTTTGAAGTTTGATTAGTTTTTGAGTTACAGATGGCGCAACTTTCCTTTCAGAATTTGTTTTGATAATTGGTCAAATGTAAATATATCGAGAACGGTTTACTTTATATATTAATTATGTTCTACAGTCTTATAATGCATAAAAATACCTTTCATTTGAGATATGCCTCATTATTGTGTGTTGAGTGGTTTTTGAGTTACACACGTTTAAATGAAGTTTCGTAGTTGAGTGTTCGCTCACATAAAGTCTAATAAGATGAAAACCCATTCACCAAACGATGAGTTGTTACTTTCAAAAGGATAACAACCCAAATTGATGAATAACCCAATGGAGAAGTAGGTGTAGTACATACATGCTGTAAATGAAAGCACTTAATTAAACTCCAACTATCGAATGACGTACCCACACAACAGAATAACCAAGTTATTGCAATAACTCATTTCATAACCCAATAAATAACGATACCACTTTGTAATATTACAAAAAAGGAAAATTACCAAACAAACCGTACAAAGTGAAACTTGAAGCGAAACAGGATAATCAACAATAAAGGACCAACCACCAAGTCACGTGAGGTCAGAGTGGATGTGAACGTGATTCTAAATGAAATAAGGATATCCTGAATTACACTGAATCAAAACTTTTTCCATCTCCATCCAAATAAAGTTGAGGCATCCCTTATTATACATACTACACCCTCTACCCAACTTCTCACTGCCCCTGTCAGTTCAACTTCTTTAAGGGATGCAAAACTTTTACCAATTTTTACAAGTGGGTGGACAACCTTTACTTCATTGAGACTCCACTTGAAATATTGTTGAATTGAGTTGAATTGAGTTGAATTCACTCTCTCCCCTAATAATAGATTATGACACAACTCACCCTCGTGGGGGGCAATCTGCTCCAGATGTACGGTGAATTTGAATTCAGTCTCATTCGAAATGGGGACTAAATTTGGAAGTTGGTTTTGATAAGTTTATGCTTTGGAGAGGCTATTTTTGCCGCATTATCTTTTCCAGACAAGTGAGAACAGGTGCAAGTCGCATTTTCGGCGAAGTTTAGCTTTAATTTATCTCTCCTGGTTTGTGTCTGGGGTTGAGGGTAAGAAATGTAAGGTGTTTCAATAAGAACGCAAGATTTTAAATATCTGCCATTTTTACAATTTGAACTAAATTTATAAAACCTTTCATATGCTAATTAAAAATTAGTTGAGATTTATTAAAATTAAAATTAAAATTTTCCATCTTCTGGTTTGTGTCTATGGTCGGGCAGAACATATGAAAATGTCATTTGTTTCAGTAAGAACGCAAGATTTAAAATGTCTGCCATTTAAACAGTTAACAGTAAATTTATTTAAACTTTCGTTCACTAACAGAAAAAAAACAAAAATTTATTAAAATTTAAATTTGACTTTCCGATCTCTTGGTTTGTGTCTGTGGTTAACTGCGAGAGTCGCATTCAAAAGTGAGGTGTTTCAATAAGAACGCAAGATTTCAAATATCTGTCATTTAAACAGTTAACAGTAGATGTATTTAAGCTTTCGTTTTTAAATAGAAAAATAACAAAAATTTATTAAAATTTAAATTTGACTTTTCGATCTCTTGGTTTGCGTCTGTGGTTAACTATCAAAATTTCATTCAAGGGTGAGGTGTTTCAATAAGAACGCAAGATTTGAAATGTCTGCCATTTTTACAATTTGAATTAAGTTTATAAAATCTTTCATATACTAATTAAAAATTAGTTGAAATTTATTTAAATTAAAATTAAAATTTTCCATCTTCTGGTTTGTGTGTGTGGTTGAGTCGAACACATGCATATGTCAGAATGTTTCAATAAGAACGCAAGATTTAAAATGTCCGCCATTTTGAAAATTTTACTTCAATGTATCAAAATTTGAAACACGTTAATAGAAAATAAATGAAAATTTAAAAAAATAGTAAAATATTTGATAAACACGTAAATTTTTGTTGTTAAACATTAAAAATAATGAATACTGATTTTAAGGACGAAATTGTCTTAAGGGATATTTTTGTTCCGAAACACTTTTCAAGGACATTTTTCCACCCAATCAGGTCTTCGTCAAGGACACAGTGGTGATGCGTTGGTTTGTCGCAATCGGATGGGTAGCACCGTTACTATTCATCATAACGTATGGACTAGCAAGAGCATACCATCCGCGAGATGCAACACAGTAAGTTGAGAAGAACTACATATTTCCGAATAACTTGTAACCCCTTCACATGTATATACCTAGCTGCTGGATGGAAGACAGTCAATTGATGTGGCTCCTAACAATACCAGTTTGCATATCCTTACTAGCATCGTTCAGTGAGTTAGAAATTGTTTCGAACAAAAATTTTCCATACATTTTAACTTAACTTTCTTTCCATCCCTCATCCCTTATTCAGTATTCCTTGTTAACGTCATCCGTGTCCTTGTCAAAAAACTTCATCCGTGCTCGGCACAACCAGCACCTTTGGCTATAAGAAAAGCAGCACGTGCTACTGTGATTCTGGTAAGGATGAAATAGATGTACATTTAAATCTGGATAAAACAGGAAAAAATAAAAAAAATTAATTTAATCCACCTCCGATAGGTACCTCTGTTCGGCTTACAGCATATGCTGCTGCCATTTCGACCCGATACGGGTTCACCCCTGGAGGGATTCTATCAAATCGCATCAGCTGTTCTAGTCAGTTTGCAGGCAAGTCTATTATATTGTAGTGTTATTCATTAAAAGAAAACATTCCATTAATTTCTACTTCACAGGGTTTCTGTGTTTCCTGTTTGTTTTGTTTCGCTAATCACGATGTTGTTTTTGCTATACGATGCTTTTTGAGTCGTTTGTTTCCTGGTATTATAGCCCCAGCTCCAGCTAGCACCAACACTGGTCCATTAGCTACTCAAAGTCGTGATATTGGAGTTTAAAAATATTTTTTAAAAATCACTAATACTACTACTCCTACTCCTACTACTACTACTACTACTACTACTATTCATTCGGTCAATGTTTGTGTAAGTGGCATTTTGTCGTTTTCTGTTCCATGCGCTAATACTTGCAACTGACTGAACAAACAAAGCCAGAACAAACTCTTGAACGCATGCATCTCTCTCTGGTGGTGTAAGTTTTCGTAAAAATTGACAGAAAGGAGAAATTCATTCTTCTCCTTCTTGCATTGGTGACATGTGCAACATGTGACATGTGTGGTCACTGTGGTGACGTGCGCAACTGGTTTCGGTTATTTCACAAAATGCGTTCAGGGTTTTTCCGATAACTAGTCAACTACAATAAATAAATGAAAATATTTTTAACGGATCAAAGTAATTTGAAGAGAAAAACTCAATTTCGAATTTATTTTATAATAAATACTAAAAAACAAATATACAAGAATATTTTATTTAAATGTATTAAATATAAAAATAAACTATTAAAAAAATATATACATTTTACTAATAAGAATTTGTGTACAAGCAGGAAAATACTAAATGAAAAACACGAAAAATATTTGTATGAATGTTTTTTATTTTCATAAAATATTAAATTAAAAAGTGAAAATTTTTAATTAATCAATTATGAATAAATGTTTTAAAATACAAAAATATTTAAATAAATGAAAATGTTCACGAATTTCACTGTGACTCTTAAGTAAGTGAATCAATTAATATTGTTTTAATTATTTCAAAATTGACTTTCTATAATGTACAATTGTAAATATGTTATTTGAGTAATTCGATAAATAAACGTCTTGAATGTGATGGAGATATGCGTTTTGTTTCGTTACTTATTCGAATACGCCATGTGGTATGCAATGATTTTACATGTGACGTTGACATGTGACGAAATGCAATTGGATTGCATGAATTTTGAATTCCTTCAATCGTTACGCGATTTCTTCACGTTTTCGTATTTCCATTTTCATTCGAATTAACAACATTTCACCGTCTGTTTGGTTTTATTAAAAAGGAAAAATAAATCCCAGATAAATCGTTTATCATAATAAGGAAAGTAGAAAGACTGTGCGACAAAAATAATACAGGTAATAAATAATTCGGCTTTATTTTAAATTGTCACAATTTAAAACACCATATTGAGTTAAATGGCTTCCGTGTCACCTTTAACCTGGGGTTTTTCTTCGAATTGATTGAGTTCACTTAATAAAATTGTCCCGTGATTTGAGATGTGCTCCATTCGGATGAAATTGCTGGTTGTAATGGATAGGATATGGTGAGAGGATATTACAGGTAAAAGTAAATGTTCAAATTGCTCAAATAAAAGTCATTTATCTCTATAATCTCTTCTGTTATGTTATAGTATAGAGATGAGGGGTGAAGTTCAACACAATTCTTTATTGAATAAGTTTTCAACGTATTTGAGTGGATCAAGGGGAGACGAAAAAATACTTTCAACAAGTTACAGGCAATTCCTTTTAACTAAATTCTCTGCAGAGATTACTCATTCTGTCTTTGGACACCTTTCTTTGTTTACACGTAGGTAATTTTGTCGATTTTAGATACAACGTATATCTGCTACGCCGAAAACTATGCAATTTTCAAGTTCACATTAGGAATTCTAGTTGTCTTTCATGTTTTCCATTCTGCGTGAAACGTGTTTTTTTCAACGCTCTGGTATTAGAAATTCACCTGGAGATATGCTAAACATTTTTCTGAATCCTGAAACTATGCAATGATTTTACATGTCACGTTGGAAACTTTGTTTCACTCCGCTTTTCTTTGATTTTTCTTCAGACAGAGAAATTTTCTTATCCCCACAAGTCAATCGGTTGACTTTGACGATTCCCATCCGCCCGTAGATATGCTAAAAAAAATTTGCCCCTGAAAGTATGCAATGAAATTTGTTCTTCTCCGTTTTTCTTTGATATTTCGTAAACAGAATTTATATCCATTTCTGAAATGGTTTCTCGTGGTTTCTCTTAATTAATCGGAGTACGGTGCACCTAAAGATATGCTAAAAGTTTTGTTAGTCCTGAAACTATGCAATGATTTTTCACGTTACGTTGGAAATTCGGTTTTCTTCGTTTTTCTTTGATAATCTTTCCAATGACGATTTCTATTCGCCCGTAGATGTGCTGAAAAAATTTCTTAATCCTGAAAGTATGCAATGCTATCACATGTCACGTATCAAATTCAATTTTCTTCATGTTTCTGTGGTATGTTCTTAGACAGAAATTCACTCCACCTCAGAAATGGGTTCTGTAAATCAATCGGAATATGTTGCACCTAAAGATATGCTAAAAGTATTATTAGTCCTAAAAGTATGCAATGATTTTACAAGTTACGTTTCAAATTCAATTTTCTTCATGTTTCTTTGGTTTATTCTTAGACAGAAATGATATCCGCCTCTGAAATGGTATCCCAAGATTTTCCAGAATACAGTGCACCCATAGATATGCTATAATTTCAATTAATCCTGAAACTATGCAATGATTTAAGAAATCACGTTGTAAATTCAATTTTCTTCAACTTTTTCACAATTATGACGAGGGAAACTTTGAGAGTATCAAATGAAAATCGATAAAATTTCACCCCCCACCCTCACAGAAGAAGTTACAGCATCTAATTAACAATGTTGAACTACCGAACGGTGTTAATTACAAAACAAAGTGTTTCTGGATTATCTAACACGATGTTTGTAATAATAAATCTAATAATTCACTTAATATAACCTTCATCACGGGAAAATTCACATGAAAATAATTTCACTCAATATCCAGTTTTCAGTATCCAGTATCCAGTATCCAGTATCATATAACAATAACAAAAATAATAACAACATGGATAACACAGAATTTTTCGTGTTTATCATGTAATTTTGTATTAATTTATTCGTGCTGTACTCGTATTTGTGTGTAATAATTTAAAGCATGATAAACACGGAATTATTTAAATTTAAAACGCTGCCATTTTGATTTATTGGAACAATTTTTATTTAATTTAAAATATCCCCAATTTTTTCCCAACTTCCACTGAGCAAATATCCAATAAAATGGTCGTGAACTTGTGGATTTAGTGGCTAATTGAATTACCATGTAAATTTGTTTAACTTTTATTAGAGTCCTTTTAACCAGGACAGGATCCAATTGGATCCTGAACAAACAGAACACACTCCTTAGTGTAGTTTTAGACGAGGTTTTGTTTTGTTGGTCTAGTTCATTTCACAGTTTGTTTGAACTGAAACAAAACACAGAACCCGGGAAGGGTTCTTTCAAGTTTCAGTGCCCAATGTTTGGTAATATGAATAACGCATAACCTATGAGCTATACAACACATATGAAAAATCGGTTCTCATCATTTCATTTATATCCTTACTCAATCAACTGGAATAAAAATGTAATTGTTGTTGTTGCTATTGTTATTGTTGTCAAATTGTTCAATAAATATTGAACAGAACGTTTCATTTTGTTAAAGATTTGAAACTACGATCAAGCCTCTCGTCTCAATCTAAACAATCTGTGGAAGATGGAGGAAGAAAAGGTTGAATGCTCGAGACCGAGAATCGCACTGGGCAGACGTTCTGACCACTGAGCTATCACGAGAACATTTTCTTTTCCTTCCATGAGATTTCCTGGTCCCATTATATTTTGTTTGACATTCGGCTGAACGTGTGTTGAATTAGTTAATTCATTAATAACGTTTCCCAATAAGTGTTGGTGGATTCACGTATGTCACGTATGCTTTCGTCGTTAGAGTCAGACACACGTTAACGACTGGACAATTTGAAACGTCACTAAAGTTCTATTTTCATTTTATTATTATTATGGTAATACTGACACTCCATGGAAGAAGGTGATAAACGTAGGGTAAAATAATAATGAAATGCAAATGATATTCATCTTAACTTTAACTTAAATCGTTTTCAATTTGTATTGCAGCCATTTTGAGTATTTTAATTGTTTCGAAATAAATTCGAAATTCAAATGAGATGAGATTTGATCAAAATTCAAATGGCATGGACACCCACCCTTGAGTCGTTTTATTACAATACCTAATAAAAATGTTACAGCTATAGAACTGAATGGATTTGTCGTTTTTCGAATGTTTATTACATGAAATATCCTGAATGGAATCACTTCAAAGTGAGACAAATAAATGAAATTCCATAATTCCCTCATATAACAAATCAATTCCCGATATAATTGTATCCAATTATTATCCATATTCCAGTTACATCATTAACTAATTCACTGGTATAAATTAATTACTATTGTTTCTATGACGAAAAATGGAATGGAAATAATTATATTTATTAATCCTGTATGGAATTTGAATGTTCAATAACAATAACAAATTAAGGGAACAGGACAATTACGAATGTCCTTGTAGTAATTTGTTGGAAAGGTACAGATTTTGTAATGAATAACACGGAGTGAACCAAGTGAACCTTCGTGGAAAATGAAACTTCCTTCATTTGCCCCCCAATGAATTTAATGAGGTATATTCGAATCAACAGGTGAATTGCTATTAACAGTAACCTAAAAACAACCTTTAGGTACAAGATGTAAAAAGAAATTACCTTTAATTTCGTGCCTAATTGGAGTTGTTCCATTAATTCGAGTTTCATCCAATTCGAAAGTCGGACATTTTGAAATGGATTCTCGTTTTTCAATTTATTTACAGGTGAGTAAATTTTCAAAAATTCCCATTCAACTTAAATGAAATGTTAAAAATAAAATATTCAACTTAAATAAACTTTATTACAAAATCAACAATGTTCAAGTTTGTGTTGAATTGTTTGTGTTTGCGCAAATGAAATGGAAATTCGGGAAATTGCGGAAATTTCACTGGGAAAATATTAGGTTATTGACGATTGTGTAAATATCTTAAAACACATTCCTTCTTTCCACTGGATTCTGCTGCATTCTTTTGAGATTCACCGAAAATTTCCACGGGGAAATTTTTCTAATTTTCATGATTTCCTCAGGATTTCTGGATTTTCCTGAAATTAAATGAACAAAACCGGATTCTCCTTGTGCTAGAATGTTTTGAATAAATTGTTAATAAAGGAATAATTACATGAGCAGACGTGTACCTTGTATCCACCATTTTGTGTTTGTTCAACTTCTTCAAGATGGAGGCAAGTTTCGTGGCTTCGGGCACATCCGGATCAACGTTTGAGTTTGTTTTGTTCAGGAAATTGGGAATTACACAGAGTTACATGGGTGCGGAACCCTTTTCGGGTTTGGGAGGCCACAAGCATTTAGTTGAATGAAATTTCCTTTCATCTTGACGGAGATTTTTGAAAATGAGCAAAGTTGAAAGGTTTTTCAAACTGAAAATTCATCAACTTTTAGTCAAATTTTGTATAATTTTTTACCATTTATAGAATAAAAATACAATTCCCTTTAAAACGAGACCAAAATGATAAGTTTCAGTAGAAAACTGACTGAGTTATGTTCAGTTGAACGCCAAAAGTCTGAATCATGGTGAAGTTGAAAGACTTTCAAGTGGAAAATTGATCAACTTTTGGTCAACTTTTATTTAGTTTTTTATCAAATATAGAATAAAAGTGCAATTATCCTTAAAATGAGACCACAATTTTGACAATTAGTGAAAAATTGATCGAGTTACAGTCAGTTGAACGCCAAAAGTCTTAACGTCAACGAACGAATATCAGTCTTAGAAACAGTTTGATCAATTTTAAGTCAATTTTCAGACAATTTTTAGTTGATTAGAGAATAATAGCACAATTTTCTTTAAAATGAGACCAAAATTTTTACCATTACTGGAAAACTGACCGAGATACAGTCAGTTGAATGACAGAAGTCTTAATCGCTTCAAAGTTGAAAGGTTTTTCAAACTGCAAATTGATCAATTTTTGGTCAAATATAGAATGATAGCATAATTCTCTTTAAAATGAGACCAAAATTTTGACAATTGCTGGAAAACTGACCGAGTTACAGTCAGTTGAATGGCAAAAGCCTTAATCGCTTCAAAGTTGAAAGGTTTTTGAAACTGGAAATTGATCAATTTTTGGTCAAATATAGAATGACAGCATAAGTTTCTTTAAAATGAGATAAAAATTTTGACAGTTAGTGGATAACTGACCGAGTTACAATCAGTTGAATGAAAAAAGTCTGAAACATGGTGAAGTTGAAAGGTTTTCAAGTTAAAAATTGACCAATTTTTAATCAAATTTTATATAAATTTTTACCATTTGTAGAATAAGTGCACAATTATTTTTAAAATGAGACCAAACTTTTGCCAATTAGTGGAAAACTGACCGAGTTACAGTCAGTTGAATGGCAAAAGCCTTAATCACTTCAAAGTTGAAAGGTTTTCAAGTTGAAAATTGATCAACTCTTGGTCAAATTTTTGATAGTTTTTTGTAACTTGTAGAATAAAGATATATTTTTCTTTAAAATGAGTCCTTAATTTGAATCATAAGTGGAATATTGACTGAATTACGTTCAGTTGAACGCCAAAAGTCTTAATCACTTCAAAGTTGAAAGGTTATCAAACTGAAAATTGATAAACTTTTGGTCAAATTTCATCTGGTTTTTTGATAGTTATAGGTATAAAGCACAATTCCCTTTAAAATGAGTTCACAATTTTTACCATTAGTGGAAAATTAACTGAGTAACATTCAGTTGAACGCCAAAAGTCTTAATCACTGAAAAGTTCAATAGTACTCAAGTTACTGTTTGATCAATTTTTAGTCAATTTTCAGTCGGTTTCTTGTCATTTCTAAAATAAAGGTATAATTCTCTTTCAAATGAGTCCTTAATTTGAATCATTAGTGGAAAATTAATCGAGTTACGTTCAGTTGAATGCTAAAACCATTAACCACACTGGGTGTATACCACTTTGAACGACAAATTGATCAATTTTCCGTCAAAATTCCTACAGATTTTTGCTAATTATAGAATGAAAACATATTTTTCTTTGAAATGAATCTACAATTTTGACCATTAGTGGAAAATTGACTGAGTTACATTCAATTGAAAGTCAAAAATCTTAATATACATGGGAGTGTATTGATCTGAACGACAAATTGATCAATTTTTCATCAAATTTCATCTAGTTTTTTGTTAATTATAGAATAAGAATATATTTTGTTTTAAAATGAGATTAAAATTTTGATTCTTACTGGAAATTTAACCAAGTTACGTTCATTTCTTCATCACGAAATTGACTTCATTCAACTTTGACCTCGAGTTTCGTCATTTTCCACTACAGCTTTGTGCTGTTTTCGTCCCAATTTCACAAAGACGATGCATTTTCCCTTTGAACAAGTCTCTAATTGTGATTCAAGGTGGAAAACTGAGTGAGTTACGAACAAATTTCAAAAAGTAACATTACCCCATTTCAACTGAATCTTTGAACGACTGTTTCGCCATCTAGCGATCAAATTTCAATCAGTTTTTTAACAATTCCAAAGAAAGGATTCATTTTCCTTTGAAACAAAAGGACAAACATTATTCTAAGTGAGAAATTGTCTGACTTACATGCAATTTTCCACCATCAACCTTTCAATTCACCAGAATCAGAAACAAGCAGAGAAAGGGTATGTAATCCATACAACCCCATACAGCCAGCATCCCTTAAATGACAATTTTAACACAATAAAACCTGAGGATACCGGGATAAAGGACGCCGGGATAAAAACCGTGTCAATCAATACTAACCAAATATTTTCGAATTGAATTTTGTCGAAGCAATCATTTTTGATTGATCAAATTCTCAGCTTTTATATCTCATATAAAACAACAAAATTTCATATAAAACACTTCATATCCATTAGAATATTTTGATTAAAAAACAAAAACCTGAACAACCCTCAAACAGTAAGTTGCTGTTGAGTTATGAGCATTTTCCTGCTAATAATAATAAACAAATCCTAATAAATACATGTATTACGAACACGTCATCCGCATAACCCTATCAAGTGGGATATAACCCCTTAAATTTAGCTGATAAGTGTGTCTTTCGTTTTGTAAATATTGATGGAAAAACACATAAAATTTTGCTTATTAATTAAGTCAATATCACATTGTTAATGAACAAAAATTCAAAAATAAAATCAGTAAATGACAATTGTCTTATATAAATAACTTAATCGAATTTGTATCAGATTTCTATTGAAAATATCCCTGGTTATCTAATCAAATCTTGAGGGAATCATCATCACCAGAAAAGGTTTTCCATTCCACTTGTTTTCAACTTACTTACTTACTTACTTATGTAAGTAGAATGTAACGATGAAAACGTAAACGAAAAAACCATTTTATTTGTATATTAATATATTAAACAAACACGAACCGTAAATAAAATGAGTAAACAATCAAGGAACGTACTGCTGATTTATTCACATCATAACATAAATAAAATCCCTTTCCCAACATGCAACAGGGTATCATGTCAAGCATGTTAAACATACCGTTTTATGTTATTCTTTTCCCACGTAAATCTTTAAAAAATATCTACAATATATACTACAAAATATATCTTCCCTTTTTTCAATAAATTTCAACATCAATAACGATACTTTTTATCAGGTTATCTGAATTCTAATCATTCTAGTAAGTTAAAACATCATTATTTGTGCTATTATCTACATCACATCGACATCAAAGACACCTACATCGTGCTTAACAGACGTACTTTAGAGCATGTGAACGTTTTGATAATGTATTATCATGAAAATGTTCTTGATAAAATATCAAATAAACAAAATACAACATAAAAGCTTAAGATTAACTATGAAAAAGCTAAATTTATTCCATGATAAAACAAGATAATTCAAAATGAATGCTTCAACATAATTCAATTGTTGTTCAACTTTGAAATGTTGTTAGCATCTTTTCTTCATGTTGATATACATTAATTTAAAAGCTTTTCACATTTCCATTTAAGCTTTATTACTCCAGTAAAGCTTTACAATCTATTCTTATCATTTATCTATAGTCTAGCAATCTAACTTTGTTGGGGGATTCCCAGCAAATTTTTATTCTTTCAAATTTAACGTATCAAATTCAAATTAACCTGATGTCAGGTTAACATTATATCTTATTAAAAAGTTATTGTTGCAGTTTATCCATTCACACATTATTTTCGTAATGAAATTGCCCTTTTGGGGCACATTCAAAGGTTGTGCCTTAACCTTAAATTGTGGCACGTATCTTAAGATCTAAGGTTCTATAGTATAAGAAAAAGGTTTTTCTAAAATTGTGATAATCTCAATTTTGTGCGGTTGATGTGATATAGTTGATGTGACCTAAAAGAGAATGAAAAGGACAACACGTAAATCTTTCATTCAGGATGGTCATCCATTACGTGAAAAAACTCCTTAAACAGGAGTCCAGAAACTTTAACATGTTTGTGTGGTATAAAAAATCTTCCTTCTATAGCGTAACAGGAGCACAGTTGTGGTTGCTAGTAGAATCACGTATCACGTATGAATATCGTCCTTCCGTTTTCCTTTGTCTAGTGACCTGAACTTCCATACGTTTTGAAGTTGAATAAAAATTTGTTGCTTCCAAAGTACTGAGTGCTCATAACTTAAAGAGCATAAAACCGTCTTACCCAAAACTTTCATATCCTGAAATGATACAGAAGATTCACAAGGAGAATGTTACAGGAATTTTGTTGTACTAACCTTTTGGGAAATTTCATGAGTGCCTAGCTTACAGTCCTTGATGTCAGACAAGAGGTTGCCTTATTCAATTCAAAGGAAGTAGAATATCCTAGAGAATACGAAAAGGATAATTCAAATAAATACAATTTTACCATCATTGCCACAGAGACAATGACACTGACATTGAAATATGATGATAAAATTCACTTGCTACACATGCTGAAACGATATGTTAGGAAATACATTTTATATATTGTACAATATAATATAGTCATGCGCATGTAATATAACAAAATGTAATCTAGTCATCCTGAACACCTGGTAATGGTTTCCCATATTTTTTCATTGTTCACAAACAAACAATCGTTACAAACAATATAACATAACATAATATTGTATAATAAGCGCAAGCGTCTTATTAATTGAATCGATTTAAATGTTAAACAGATAATAGTAATGATAATACCAACTACTAAACGAGTGTTTAATGAATTATTAATTACATATTCATTTAGTTATTGATAATTGAAAGGTTTTACTAATTGAAAATTGAACATCATGGTGGTAATTTCATTTAGAATTCATGTAGTAAATGATTAAGATGTTTTTAAGCTAAGCAGTACATTTCATGGATAACATATTCAGCATGTAAGTAAAATCATTTGAGTTGACAATTATTTATTGCATTCAATCGTTATAACAATTACCTACAAGACAATTAAATAGTATCGAACTATTTCACATCGTATTGCCACAAATTTTATTGCAATAAATGTTTGAATAAAAGTAATACGGTAGAACCTCTTTAACCTAGATTTTGACATATGTTTAGTTACGAATTAATAACTGAATATTGTGAAAACATCTACAACATTTTCCCTGACAGATAATTGAGGTTCTACTGTGTGTTGAAAATAAATTAATAATATATTAAAAGAATTAGTTGATCAACAGCGACTCGTTCAACAAATCGCTCTGGACAGAATGATGAATCAAGAGTCTGGTGTAAATTTGATCAACACGTCAAGAAGATGACGGAGTCTAAAATTAATTGCATCTGAAATAAAAATAAACTTAATTACATGGTGCTAATTGTCTAGAATTGAATTAAAAGAAAAGTTTCTTAGGAACAGTTCCGCCATCCATCTCTTTGTCAAGTCGTCGTCGTTTGACACTGCGACCACGTTTAGCTGATAGCGATAGTTTTGGAATTGTATTAAGATTAACAGGTTTCGGTTCGTTAGTGAAGTAAGGCATGTTCATTGCTTGTGTAGCAGTGCAACGTTGAGTTGGGTACAATGTGAATAAGCGACTAGCTAGTTCAAGTAAATCAGGTGGAGCTGTTCGGAACACGTTCCCGATTGGGGTTGGTGTACAATTTCCAAAATTCACGTAGTGTGGTAAACGTTCGATTCCAGGCCATGTGTCGGGTGTTGGTGTACCGAAAACTTCAAAAATCTTTGTCAACTGATCCAGATCACTGGTACCGGGCAGGAATGGTGTTCGCAGGAGCAACTCAGCTAGAACACATCCCACTGACCATATATCGATACTCGTATCGTAATGACGTGATCCGAAGAGTAGTTCCGGTGCACGGTACCATCTTGTGGCCACTTGATGGGTATGAACCTTCTTCGGGGAACCGTAGTACTTCGCCAAACCAAAATCAGCTATCTTCACAATCCCATTTGCGTTTATTAGCAAATTGTTTGGTTTCAAATCACGGTGCATGATCTGTTTCGAATGGAGGTACTCCAAACCTGGAATTGAACATTTAAACAAGTCAACTACATCAACTACAAACGAGCAACCTTGCAGTATCATCTTGAGAATAGCTTTGATATTCTCCGGTGCTATTAATATCTTCGTGTTCTTTATAACCTTCTCCAAATCCGACTCCATATGATCGAAAACCAGGGATATGTTGAACCTGTCCTCCATCACGTCCAGTAGCTCAATGATGTTCTCATGTTTCAATGAGTTCAATATCTTTATTTCGCTCGCAATTACTTCACTAATCAATTCGTTCCGGTTCTCCTTCTGGCAGTATTTGATCTTCTTAACTGCAACAATCTTATTGTTGGTCGTGTCCTTTGCTTTGTAAACGATAGCAAACTGAAAGTGATATTTGAATGTTTGAAAATTTTCACATTTTCTTTATTCAACCATTTTACCTGCCCTTCTCCGATACACTTGATTCTCTCGTAGCGAATATACTCTTTTTCCATACTATTATTACTAGTATTGTTATTATTATTTTGCAGAAATAAAATTCAAATCCAAACTTCCAAGTGTCAGAATCAAAACAGAATCTAACATTCGAACCGCTGCAAATATTTCGTTACAATTCCAAAGCATCCACTGCACCATGAAGGTGGTACATGTAAATGAAATTCAAGTTTTAAATGAATTAAATTCAATTAAATCCACTCTTATTAATTTATTTTACTGTTCTCCATTAATTATTTGGTAAAAATCGCAAAATTAAGACCTGTCATTCATGTACACAAACCGAAAATTTTCTAATGTACGTGTTATATGTGTTATACTGGATGTACCATGTGGCGCTAATTTTGAAATTGATTTTGAATCAACTGAAATCAAGTTTTAAACGAACTAAATTTAATTAAATCCACTTTCACTAATTTATTTTAATGATTTTATTTAATTATTTGGTAAAATTTGCAAAATTAAGACCTGTCATTCCTGTACACAAACCGAAACTGTACTAATGAACGTGTTATACTTGATGTGTTATGTGGCGCTAATTTTAAAATTGATTTTGAATTAACTGAAATTCAGGTTTTAAACGAATTAAATTGAATTAAATCCACTCTTATTAATTTATTTTACTGTTCTCCATTAAGTATTTGGTAAAATTTGCAAAATTAAGACCTGTCATTGCTGTACACAAACCGAAACTGTACTAATGAACGTGTTATACTTGATGTGTTATGTGGCGCTAATTTTAAAATTGATTTTGAATTAACTGAAATTCAGGTTTTAAACGAATTAAATTGAATTAAATCCACTCTTATTAATTTATTTTACTGTTCTCCATTAAGTATTTGGTAAAATTTGCAAAATTAAGACCTGTCATTCCTGTACACAAACCGAAACTGTCCTAATTTCACGAGTTATACGTGTTATACTGGATGTGTCATGTAGCGCTAATTTTGAAATTCATTTTGAACTAACTGAAATTCAAGTTTTAAACGAATTAAATTCAATTCAATCCACTCTAGTTAATTTATATATTGATTTTCATGAATTATTTGGTAAAAATTGCAAAATTAACAACTGTCATTCATGTACACAAACCGAAACTGTGTTAATACTGTGTTATACATGTTATACTGGGGTGATGTGGCGCTAATTTTGAAATTGATTATGAATTAACTCAAATTCAAGTTTTAAACAAATTAAATTCAATAAAATTAACATTTTATACATTTGTTTGATGATTTTATTTAATTATTTGGTAAAATTTGCAAAATTTAATTCATTTTCATGTCATTCTTGTACACAAACCGAAACTGTACTAATGAACGTTTTATACATGTTATACTTGGTGTGATGTGGCGCTAATTTTGAAATTGATTTTGAATCAACTTAAATTCGAGTTTTAACAAACTAAATTCAATTAAATCCACTTTAATTAATTAATTTTAATGATTTTAATCAATTATTTGGTAAAATTCGCAAAATTAAGAACTGTCATTCTTGTACACAAACCGAAACTGTCCTAATGTACGTGTTATACGTGTTATACTTGATGTGTCATGTGGCGCTAATTTTGAAACTGATTTTGAATTAACTGAAATTCAAGTTTTTAACAAATTAAATTCAATAAAATTAACTCTTATTCATTTATTTTAATGCTTTTCTTTAATTATTTGGTAAGAATTGCAAAATTAACAACTGTCATTCATATACACAAACCGAAACTGTTCTAAAGTACGTGTTATACGTGATATGCTTGATGTGCCATGTGGCGCTAGTTTTGAAATTGATTTTGAATTAACTGAAATTCGAGTTGTAAATAAATTAAATTCAATTTAATCAACTCTAATTAATGTATTTTAATGAGTTTATTTAATTATTTAGTTAAAATTGCAAAATTAACACGTATCACTCCTGTACACAAACCGAAACCGTTCTAATGTACGTGTTATACGTGGTACACTTGGTGTTACATGACACTTATTTTGAAGTTAATTTAATTGATTTGTTTCTTATATTTAAATTAATAAAATTATTAATAATATGAATAAAATTTGTTTGATTGGAAATGACACCAAACAATTGAAGTGCAGCCAACTTCACACACCAACTTCACGTTCAGTGAACGAACCAACACCGGAGCAAGAGTCGGAGAAAACATTCTTTTTCGTACAGACGCCATTACAGCTTGGACGTACACATTTAATTAATCTAGGTAAATTGACGAAAAACTCGTGTAAAATGGATGAAAATCGAAGTAAATAAATTAGGTTAAGGATGAAAATTGTGTTGATTAAGTTTTATTTGAGAATTCAATGAGTGTTTCGTTGATATAACGTTGTAAATAACCGAATGAATCGTGCGAGGTTATGATGGTTTTATGTGGCCGACACGTGTTTCGTTGATTTACAAATTTTCACACGAAATTATTTCAAAAGTCCATAACTAAAACTGTTTTGCATTGGATTTGATCAGCAGAATGGCATTCAAATGGACGACAATAATGTTATTTCCTTATCCTCTGGTGAAACACGACCAAGTGTGTTGTCTCCATAAAAGAAAATCAACAAAAGTTTATGATAAATTGAAAATTTTCAAAATTTCTTACTAAAAATTTCAATTTTATTGCAGAAAAATGGCAGAAGTTGAAGTTCCCGAAGTGTACGAGGAACAGGAACAGCCTGAACCCGAACTAGAACCAATGGATGCACCAGTACCACAACCAGCTGAATTACCAGACATCAAATTGTTTGGCAAATGGAGTTGTGATGATGTTCAAGTTGGTGACATGTCATTATCCGATTATATTGCTGTTAAAGAGAAATATGCACGTTATTTGCCACATTCAGCTGGACGATATGCGGCTAAAAGATTTCGTAAAGCACAATGTCCAATTGTTGAACGTTTGACAAATTCATTGATGATGAAAGGACGTAATAATGGTAAAAAGTTAATGGCCGTCCGGATAGTTAAACATTCATTTGAGATAATTCATCTGTTAACTGGAGAGAATCCATTGCAGGTATTCTTCAATTCGCTAAATTGTATCCTATATCCAAATGTCCGATGCGCTAAAACTTTGTAAAAACATGAATTGAACTGTACAAGGTGTAGAATTCGGACTACATTAAAGTGATTAACATTTAAAATTGAATTAGTACAATTATATCATATGTCTTATAATTGTCCTTTTAATGATAAACAAATCTAGAAGTGATATATAAATTTATTTATTAAAATCATTTTGAAATTTCAGATTCTTGTCCTTGCTATTATTAACTCCGGACCACGTGAAGATTCTACACGTATCGGACGTGCTGGTACTGTCAGACGACAAGCTGTTGATGTGTCACCATTGAGACGTGTTAACCAGGTTAATATCATTACAACATCACTCTCCACCTTGTCCTGAACATTGATTCTATGCTTTGTAACTTTTAATCTTACAAATTCTGATACATGTTAAGGACTATAGCAATTATCTTTGATCCGTGACTGTGAGTTTGACTAGTGGAATTCATAGTATACAGAGAAGAGACATCTTCACTTCATGTCATTTAATCCAATTCATTGTAAGAATTTATTAACAATTCAATTTCCATTTTAGGCAATCTGGTTACTTTGCACTGGGGCACGTGAAGCAGCTTTCCGTAACATTAAGACAATAGCTGAATGTTTAGCTGATGAGCTAATCAATGCTGCCAAGGTAGAATAAAATTCTCATTTAATTCGAATGTCCTTCAAAATGCAGCTCAATGTCTCAAAGTTGTGACTGTTTCGCTTAAGGACAATAGCAAAATGTCTATACTATCCTAGCGTACTTCAATTGAATCAAATGAAGATTACGCACGCGAAATATATGACAACATGTTTAAAATTATTTATTAATTTCATGTGAAAATTTAATTTTTTCTCTATCCCACTTTCAGGGCTCGTCTAATTCATACGCCATCAAAAAGAAAGACGAACTGGAACGTGTGGCTAAATCCAATCGGTGAACATGTTCATTCCTTTATCCTCTACTAAGGTTCGTCTGGATCACATGCCATCATCATCATTTAATAACGACAAGTTGGAGCGTGTGACTGAATTATATATAACTTGGAATTTTTAAGATCACAAAAGATGAAACAACAAATAAAAATTGTATAAAACTAAAATTTCATGTATATATTGTTCATCCTGATTGGTTAACTCATTGTCTTGCTTTCCTGTCAATTTGGTCAGAAACTGAAGGAGTCCAAGATGTTTCAAGTGTTCTCGCATTGCGGATCACTACATTCCTGGGAATATCCTTCAGTCAATGTGGAGACGTCATGATTCACTAGACTAACTTTCAGAGTCATTAGTGACTCCTTTATCTTGTCCAGCTTTCCAATCAGTTGGTCAGAAACTGAAGGACACCAAGATGTCATTTCAAGTATAAGCCACAAGGAGTCTGGTACTTATTACATTCCGGAAACTGTCGTTCAGTCACCGTGCAGACGTCATGCTTCACCAAATTTAAGATTCACTAGACCAATTTGAAAGTCATTCATTTGTGACTCCTTTATCTTGTCCAGCTTACCTACCAGTTGGTCAGAAACTAAAGGACTTCAAGTGTTTACTATAAGGAATCTGGTACTTGTGATTGGGAATCATTACATTCTGGAAACTGTCCTTCAGTTACTGTGAGGACATCTTTATGGGTGACATTGCTCACCAAATTTTATGAGGAATCTAGTACTTCCACAGAACTTCTCTGATTGGGAATCATTACATTCTGGAAACTGTCCTTCAGTCAACTTCAAAATTTATGAGCCACTGGCCTTTGAGAATCATTCATTTGTGACTATCTTGACCAGGTGAGGGACCACTTCATCCTGTCATTGTAGACAATATGAAGTAAAAGTAAAATTTCTTGTATTATTATTGGTCTTGAGCTCAGTTGTAGTTAACCACTGGTTTACTGCTTGCCTTGTCTTGCTTTCCCCATCGAAGTTGTCGAATCTGGTGCTTCCACAATACTTCTCTGATTGGGGATTATTCAATTCATGACTTTGAGAGTCTTGTCTTGCTTACCCCATCAATTGGTCAGCAACTGAAGGATTACAAGATGTCGAATCTGGTGCTTCCACAAAACTTCTCTGATTGGGAATCATTACATTCCTGACATTGGGAGTCATTCATTTGTGACTCCTTTATCTTGTCTTGCTTTACCATCGTGGTGGTGTTCAAGTATTAATCATGAGGAATCTGGTACTTCCACAGATCTTCTCTGATATGGGATCATGAAATTCTGGAAAATGTTCTTCACTCAACGTGGAGACATCTCTATGGATGTCATGGTTCACCAGATTTGTGACTATCTTAACCAAATTGGAGAGTATTCCATCCTATCATTAACTACTGAAATCATTCTAGACGAGACAACAACATGAATAACAGATGAAACTCGTTAAATCGCATTTTATTGTGTTTATATAAAATTCTAAATGAAGTTAAAGAAAATTATACAAAATAATAGTCAATGGGCAAACTAAATTAACAAAATGTCCATGTAAATTCCATGTAAATCCAAGTGTGATCAATATTCTATTTAATAAATCCACTAAAAAAACATTAATCATTAAAGAAAAATATGAATCATTTCGTTATTATGTGTTACAATGAAAATAGTTTGTTTTAAAATTATTGGTGGTTGATTTTTAAACATTAAACTAAATAAATTTAAATGAGATTAACTTAAATTAACTCAATGAAATGCCATTATAATAAGGGTATACATTTTATAAACTTTATCTTAATATTACAAAAATATAATTCTGTCTTCCATTACAAAGTTGATTTCAAAAAATAATATTATTATAATATATATGTAATATAACAAATCCTCTTTGCATTGAAGGCACATTTCATAAATGAAGAAGTAATAAATGAAATTGAAAATTTTGGAATTTATATATATATATAGTATTAGAATACTTATTCAATCGCATGTCATTCTTATCTTATACAAGAACAAGAACAAGAACAAGAACAAGGGCACTTATTGGCAATTATTTTTGTTAAATTACAAATTAATTATATGACACCGAATATCTCGTAACTTTGGTATGATGTAATTAAAAATACAATATATATATTATATCGGTTAATATAAATTTGCCATTAATTTAATGTATTAGAGTGTGTTTTGTTTGTTTTTCAATTTTTGTACACGTGAAATGTTATTCTAAATAAAAATCAAAATCAATATCGTGTATTAACACACAAAAATGTGACATGTTTCTTGTACTATTATTATCATTATCATTATCATTATCATTATTAAATTAATAATCTAAATTCCCTTGAGCTCCTGTTATGATAGCATCAATCCATATACGTGCAGCTGCATCAGATGCTGCCTGTAGGTGATAGCTGCGTTTTTTAGTTTTAACAATAAACGTACAATGTGGTCGTCCGCTCTTTGATGTGTTCAAATGATCCAAGTAAACTTCGTCAATTGTCTAAAATTATTAATAAATTATATTATTATATAACACTATCATTATTATAATGAATACATACTGAAAAATATGCTCCACCTCGGGGTTTCTTCTCTGATTTATCCGAATAATAGATAAGAGCACTCTTCTGTCTGTCCAAGACAAACCATCTCCGTGACCATCCATGGAATGTTGCCCCTAATTTGTGTAAATATCTAAAATCAATTCAAAATTTAATTATTAATCATAGTTTAAACAGAATTTAAATTTACCCTCGACAACTGTAGGAATCCACAAAAACATGAGGACACAGGGTTATTTGATGACCAGCCGTTTCAATGTGCTGTCGCAGATTTAGATCCGGTGACATAATTGGTAAGTATCTAGTAAGTGGCCTCTGATGTTTTGGCAAGCATCTTTTGCTACCACTCACCAGTCTCTCATTGCTCTCGTTTGTGTCGTTTGACAACATACTCGATCTCTTGTTACCATCTTCACTGTTCTCTGACAAACGATTTCCTGCTGATAGCGATATGTTACCTTTGTTGAAAACACTGTCTGATAAATTGTCATAACTCAATTCGGAGTTTGCTTCTGATAATGGCCGTTCACGGTGACATTCAACTTCTGGATGCGAATGACGCTGCTAAAATGAAAGGGACATTTTTTTCAATTTTCTCTTGCTATCTCTTTTCTGATTATTAATTAATTTATCAATATATGTGGGAACATGAAAGGAAAGAAAATGTGCTCGTGAGATACTCCCAGAGTTTCTCTTGACTTGCTGTCAAGAATATGCATTCAGCAGACTCTACCAATACTTTTAATGACAAATCGTCTTTTTGACATATTAATTCATGGTCGTTATAAGAGAAACTGATCGAAAACGTTTGACTGCTGGTGTACGTCATACCGGAAGTCATTTATACAAAATATTTTTTATTTTTTAATTTATACATTCCTTTCGATTCTCTTCTAATTTGAATGCCATCAAAGAACTAATAAATTTATAAACATTATTAAAATATTTCTTTTTATAACAATAGAATTTTTCATGTTTCTACAAATAAATTTCAGTTTTTATTTTATTGTTTTAAGAATAAATCGCTTTTAAAGTAAATATCATTAATTGCATTTCAAATATTTTAATTTAATTTTAAATTTAATAATTTTATTTAGCTTTTTACCCACCACGTGCCGGAATTCATGAGACATTAATAAGAGAATTTTTATTTTTATCATTTTCTGTCTAAACATTTATTTTTCTTAAGTGATTTTTTAATCTATTTTTAAGTTTTTATTTATTTTGTACTTGAAATGTACACGGATTTTTGCGTATTCATGAGTAATTTTGCGCAGAAATCAATGGAATTCGAGGTGAAAATAGAATAGTTAAATAATAACGGTTTTATTTAAGACATTTTTAATAAAATTTTTATTTGCTGTTACAGCGGCCATAAAAGTACACACTTTGTGAAAATTTGAAATGTCTACCTATTATGGTTCAAGAGATACAGCGTCCTGTGACAGACGGAACGCACAGCGAAGTCATGTTAACTGGATTCCGTTATCACCAGAAAATACAGATTTCTCATTCCCATACAACCGGTTTTGAATTTATTTCATAGATTGCAACGTACCATTGATAAACAATCCACTGGAAGCGAGCAAATGTCAAAATTGCAGTGAATTTTGTTTAATAAATAAATTAAAATTTGTTTAATAAATAAAGCGAGGAATGTAAACAAATTAAAAGTATAATAATATTTACACAATTAAAGTAATGACGAGTTGTTCTTTTTGAATCCAGTGTGAGTAGGAGGTGAAACCAGCTCTTGAAGTGACGTTTATTTAAAGAACAGGACCCGCAATAGTTGAACAATTGCCCCGAATGTGAGAAATTTATCAAAACAAAGATCAAAAGGAAAACTTTCAAAGAAACGAAACATTTTATAGTGACATAAACGCCATTTTGTTGCTGACGCAGAGAGGTGTAGCCGGATTTATGGAGGCCTAAATCAAAATTTTTCTCTTTTACTGCTTTTTAATTGATTCACAATTTATGGAATTCATGGAATAACATCTGTTGGCAGGCAACGGATGAATTCAGTTAGTGACGTTTAAAACAAAATGGTGGCAAATTGTTGATTGACGTTTACATGTGGCAGTGTGAATGACGCAGTATTTGAAATATGTTTTAAAAATAATTCTGACATTTCTCAGTTATCATTGAATTGACGTTTTGTAAAAAAATGAAAACGTCGCCATGTTTCTTTTACTTTTTGACATTTCAATTAATTTATGTCAAAGTGAAAATTTTCAATTTTTTAATTTTTTAATTTTTCATTTAAATTTAGAACCACTCGACGCATGTATGATGAATGTTTACAAAATATTGCGGAGAAAATTTGAATTTCATTTTCAATATGGCGCTGGAAATGTGAAGTTTGACAGATTCAAGTGACATTGACATTTGCAAGTGTCAAATGTGAGCTTGATTGGCCTGATTCAATTTGATGGCTCAGCCATTTTGAAGATCATTCTTGAGTGACCGAATTGAGTGACAGCTGTCAGAACGTCAGAGAGAACTGGACACGGACGTGTGATGCGAGACATACCACTCTCTGACGGTAGAGGGACACTTGTCCCAAACAATTCTTATTATTTATACCTCAAATGAAAGCCTGAACTAATTCCAATCCGAATAAAAAGGTTTCATTTCGGTACTCCGAATATTTTCGGAGATATTAGGAAAACAATTAAATTACTTTAAAAATTAATCAAAGCCTTGTGGTGCAAAATTTTGTTCTGTCCGAATTTTTGATTTATATGTCAAACGAAAGCTTTAACAATTTCAAATCTGAATAAGAAGGTTTTACTCCGCTACTCCGAATATTTTCGGATATATTGAGAAAATAAGAAAAAATAATTTTGTCCGAAGTTTTTTAGTTTTGTCCGAAAATTTCATTCTGTCATAATTTTGATATTTAACTTAAACGGAAGCATGACTTCTTCCTTATCTAAATCAGTTGGTTTCACTAGAGTATTCCGAATAATTTCGGAGTTATTAGAAAAATATTTGAAAAATTAATCAAAGCGCTATGGTGGAAAATTTCGTTCGGTCCGAATTTCAAATTAATACATCATACGAAAGGCTGAAGATTTCCGAATCTGAATCAGTAATTTTCACTCTGGTACTCCGAATATTTTCGGAAATATTGAAAAAATAATTTTGTCCGAAAATTTTCCATTGTCCGAATACTGCTGTATGCATCCAAAACAAAAGTCTGAAGTTTCCTGAATGCGAATCCATAGCTTTCATATCTCTACTCCGAATATTTTCGGAGATATTGAAAAAATGGTTTTGTCCGAAAATTTTCAATTGTCCGAATACTGCTGTATGCATCCAAAACAAAAGTCTGAACTTTCCTGAATGCGAATCCATAGCTTTAATTTCTCTACTCCGAATATTTTCGGAGATATTGGAAAAATAATTTTGTCCGAAAATTTTCCATTGTCCAAATTTTGTTGTGTTTATCCAAAACAAAAACCTGAACTTTCGTGAATCCGAATCAGTTAGGTTGACGCTGGTACTCCGAATATTTTCAAAACTGAAGAAAATTCACTTTGGGACTCCTAATTCTCTCGGAATCATTTGCAGATGACTCCTGCTAATGCCGAAAACGGTTTCGGCAATGCTCCATGACCCCATCAGATCAAGTTTGAAATGTGTCTCAGCACGGACTCAAGTTTGACTTTGGGTTTGTGTTTGTGCTAAATCAACAAGCTGTCAAACAAAGTGTCAAATGTAGCTGAGTGTATCCTTTTTGTAATTAGCATTTCCCGTTTTAATTAATGTAATTAACTCAATTTCCGATCAATCAACGCCAAAGACTTACACGCAGCGTCTCCTGCCTGGACCGGTTCGAAGCCAGGATCCTCCTGTTCACATACGTCATCCAAACTGACATTTTTAATTTTTAATTTCTAACAAATTTAATTAACAGTTTCTGATAAATCCCACCAGTTTCACTTTCCAGTAATTCAAGTTTGGGAAATTAATTTCCCAAAAAATTTCCACAAATTTTTCAATAATTTTCAAATAATTTCCACAAATTTCCCACTCAAAGTTGACGTCCTGAATTCTGTCATTTTCTCACAGTTCTGTCACAAATTTAATTAGTGAAAAAAAGTATTTTAATTTTTAATTAATTTTCTTAATTTTGTTAATTTTCTTAATTTTGTTAATTTTGTTAATTTCTTTTAATTTTCACAAAATTCACAAAACTCCCGTCCGCGGCCACGTCGCCACTTGCGATTCGGAAAAGTGCAAATTGCCAACTAAACGCGCAGGAAGAGCTTCCGAGTCGTGGAGGTCCGCACTTTGGCGCAGAGATAATTTCTCAGCTTAATTTTTTTAATTTTTCCTCTCCTGATCGAGCCTGGACCGTGCCAAGAGAATCACTGCGCGATGACAGAAAGTGACGAGGAAGGTGTGTTGATCGATGGTGACAAGTGGGAACCGAATAATTACGGTACGGGGGAAAAAATTAAAAATAAATTAAAAAAAAAATTAACAAATGAAAATGAATAATTTGTGGGAAATTTGGAAAATTTGGGAAATTCAATTTCAGTGATCATGTACTGATTAGTCACAAGTTCGAAAATTTTTCGAATTCGAATTCGAATTTTTTTTTTTCGAAAATTGCATTTTTCGAAAATATTTTCATTTGTTATTATTGAAAGTTAAACAAAATTCAAATTTTTAATGTAAACAATTTGGCGGGAATTATTTTAAGAATACCATTGTTAAAACGCCATTACGGCGAATTAATGTTAATAACAGTATAATGATGTTTTGTTTGAAAATGAGTCAAATGTTTTTTCGAAAATGTTTTCATTTTGTAAATAATGGAAAATTTTGAAAAATTTATGGAGAAAATGCGAAATTGATGACAGTCAACGAGTGAAAGTGTGCAGTTGCTGGGTGAGTTTGAATCCAAACGACTACGAATAAACGACACTCAAGAGTGGTAAAGAGAACTTTCTGTTTGCTAGTTTGAAAATTACAACTTGAACCACTCGAAATGAATCCATTGAAATGTTTTTGACGTTTCAAGCTTGTTGACATTTTTGCAATTGCATACCAAGCAATGCGTTGACATGACAAGTATCACTTGTCACATGTCACTTGCGACATGTTCGAGTCATGTTCACGTTCGAGTTGCGATTTCAAAATGAAAATGAAAACGGAAAATTCTCCGTTTTGTCAACAAATCTGTCAAAGTGAAATTAAGAAATATTTAAAATAAAATAAAATAAAATAAATGGATGAATAAACATTGATTTCATGTTGAACGGGAAAAAATAAATTTAACAATTTTCCAAAATGGCCAACTTCCGGTCATCCGCGTTAATGACGTGAAGAATGAACATTTTCTGTTCGAATTGATTTATTTTTTCGAAATTCGGAGAGCAAAATGGACGTCGCAATTTGGAGATTCATCAGAATTCATTGGAATTCATTGGAATTCATTGGGATTCATCGGAATCAACCAAAAATTCGCGTTTGAAATTAGTCAATTGAGCGGAAAACAAACAAAAATAATAAAAACTAATTTAAGAAAATCACTTTTTTTTTCAAATTTTTTTAATTTTTCCTTTAATTTTTTCCGCGATTTTTATGATAGAATTGTCAGTTTGGCCTCTCTTCCGATTTGGCCGAGGCGCGGAACACTCATGATTGCGGGAAAAGTGCCAAAACACTTAAAACAAGATTTATTCCGTGTTAAAAATTTAGATGAAAAAAATAAAAACAAATAAATAATTGTATAACGAGTTTAAATTTAACAAATTTTTTTTACTTTTTTTAATTTTTTTCTAATTTTTTTAATTTTGTGTAAATTTTATTTCTTATGCTTAACCGATTGAGACGTGACAGGACACTCGATGAACTGTTTTGTGTTCATTTTGATAAATTCTAGGGTGTCTCTTATTGATCTGTCACAATTTTTGACAAATGAAATGAACACAGCCAAAATGGCGGATATTTCAAATTTTGCGTTCTTATTGAAACAGGACTGCAAGAATGAGAACTCTGTGGAATAAGAACTGGAGGGGTGAGGGGGGAAAAACACTTACTGGACAAACTTCTATGTGTCTCCTGTCAATCTGTCACTATTTCTGACAAATGAAATGACCACAGCCAAAATGGCGGACAATTCGAATCTTGCGTTCTTATTGAAACACGACTGGTAAAATGAGGTCTCAGAGGAGAGGGAACTGGAGGGGTGAGGTGCAAATAAACACGTACTGGACAAACTTCCATGTGTCTCCTGTCAATCTGTATAAATTTTTGACAAATCAAATGAACACAGCCAAAATGGCGGAGAATTGAAATCTTGCGTTCTTATTGATACATTTGCATATGAATTTGAAATCTACTCCACCACGCACTCGAATTGACTCTGGGACAAAATTCATTGGAAAATGAATTATTTTGGAAATAAATTTGAAATTCGTCTTATGCAATTGTGCATTTCGTCAGGATTTGCGACAAATTCGAAAATAGAAAATCGTTATTTATGCCAGAAAATTCCCCGAATGAATGCACTCTGACGACATTTCGAAATTCGGAAATCGGTCATACGTGCATTTGCAGGTTCTGCACTTAAGTGATGGATGGAATTCGTTTGTTCTGTCAAATTCTGTTAATTTTAATTTAATTAGTCCTTGGAACGCTCCACTCATCCGAAAGTGAGTTTAACGATCTGGGAACTGTTGCTACTTGAAAACCGCATTAGCGTTTGTCTAATTATCACAATGGCTTCTTTTAAAAGTGTAATTAACTCGTCCTAATAATAAATTATCATTTTGCTAATTATAGAAGGTGTGTACGCAAATTTAGACATTGAAATTGTGAGAGAGACGACGTATATCTCCATTTTTCTGCAGGACAAATTTGGAACGGCGTTTCTAAATTAAGACGATTCCGCGTGTTTAGATGGATTCGAAAGGCGATTCTGTTCGCTTTCACTCGGAGCGGAGCGGAGCGGTGGTCATTTGTCAGAGTGCTCGGGGTGATGAGTCAAGAATTGCCGTCAGAGATGTAAACGTTCTTCGTGTTGTTGAGGGATGTTGACGTTAATGGGGTGGTTTTTTGTCAGCACACCTTTCAAGTGACTTCGGGGGTTCTAATTAAGCCGAAAAATCTAAAGGTCCCAGAGGAAAATTTTAAATGGCGGCCATCAATGTTAACATGTTTGAATCAATGGGAAGCTTTGATTCGAAATTTGATATAAAATCAGTGTTTTGAAATTTTTCCAAAATTCCTTCAGAAGATCGTCCGCAAGACTCCTGCGGATCCTAGAAAAATAAAAAATCAAAAGGTCCCAGAGGAAAATTTCAAAATGGCGGCCATCAATATTGACGTGCTTGAATCAATGGGTTGCTTTCATTCGAAATTTTATATAAAATCAGGGACTTGAAATTTTTCCAAAATTCTTTCAACCGATGATCCGCAAGACTCCTGCGGGTCCTAGAAAATTAAAAAATCCAAAGGTTTCAGAAGAAAATTTCAAATGGCGGTCATAAGTTTTAGGAGCTTCGAAATGAGTAAGCTGAATTGACTGAAAATTCGCTTAAAAATCAGGGACTTGCCATTTTTCCAAAATTCTTTCAGAAGATGGTCCGCAAGACTCCTGGGGATCCTAGAAAAATAAAAAATCAAAAGGTCCCAGAGGAAAATTTTAAATGGCGGCCATAAGTTTTGGAGGCATCGAAATGAGTAAGTTGATTTGATTGAAAATTCGCTTAAAAATCAGGGACTTGAAATTTTTCCAAAATTCTTTCAGAAGATGGTCCACAAGACCCCTGCGGATTCTAGAAAAATAAAATATCTGAAGGTCCCAGAGGAAAATTTTAAATGGCGGCCATAAGTTTTGGAGGCATCGAAATGAGTAGACCGTCCTGACTGAAAATTAGATATAAAATTTATTTCATGAAATTTTTCCAAAATTCTTGCGGAAGTTGATTTACAAGACTCCTGCGGATCCCAGAAAATTAAAAAATCTAGAGGTCACAGAAGAAAATTTCAAAATGGCGGCCATAGAACCCATGAAGCTTCAGTGTCTCAACTTGCATCGATTTAAAATTCGATAGAAAATAATTTTTTTGACTTTTTCCAGAAATTTTAAAGCGAACTGCTCCGCAAGACTTGTGAGAACGTTGAAAAATTAAAAAAAATAGTAGCTCCCTAAGAAAAACTTCGAGGGACAGACAAGAATTCGAGAAGTCCCAGATAGCAAAATATTGATGTTGATGTTGGTCAACTCCAATCCAACCAAATAAGAAACTCGTATCCCTCTGGTATCCATTAGAGGTATTCTTTGGAATCTCATTCACACGGTGCTGATTCCTCTAAGAGTAACCAGTGTCACCTGCCTGTTTGACAGAATGGTGACGGACGGAAAATACCCAACCGAAAGCGCGTGTTTGCTCGACAAATTAGCAAAGTGTGAATTGGAGAACGAATTCAACAAAATTTTTAATCAAAAATGGCCGTTATCAACTTCCAGCCAAAGTTATCTTGAAAGTTATCTCGGAAATTAATGAGAAATTCGAAAAAATCCAACTCACCTGACTAGATTCATGACCTTCAGGAGGGTTTTGCGGATTCGGTTGGTCCTGATCCGGGTGGACGCCATCCTCACTGCTACTGGTGCTGCCACCCTTCTGCTGGCTGTCAAACACGATGGTCTCCCCAAACAGAGCAGTACCCTCCCCTGGTTGCTTCTGTTGCGGTGATGATGGAGTTGTTGCGGTTTTAGTTGAGTTACTTCCACTAATTGTTTGAGATTCACATAGAATTCAAGAGAAATAAGTAAATTTAATGAATTTCCTTAATTATAACACTTAAAAATGAACAATTCTCTTCCAGATTTACTTAGACTACACCATTTTTACCAGCAAATTACAGATTTAATTGCATTCAAATCCACTCGCCGTGACATTTTCAGAAATTCTGGTGTAAATTTTCAGCGTGTGTTTGATGTGATAAGAACGTTTGCACACAGATAACTGATAATAATGATTTCTTATCACAATTTCATAAATACAATTTCATTTATTTCACATTTTCAATTTCAATTTCAATTTCAATTTCAAATAATATTGAATTGAATTGAAATAAATTGCATCCGCTCCGACATGGAATAATTGAATGATACGAGTGTAATGCAACGAGAAAATAAGAAAATTTATTAATAATATTAATTTCGCATCAAACAACAACAGTAACACGATCACAAAACTCCATTTTACTCCCTCGGTTTTAGTATGAAAACAAAAACTAACTCTCAAAAAGCACTTTCTCACTCTCAGAAACACTTGCATGACGGATCATGTCGAGTTGAATCGGAAATTGTTGACAAGATCACTTCAAAGTACAGTCACAGGGAATAGTATGACAATGACATTTAACTGACATTTAACCCTAGATTACTAAACTGTCTTTGGGCTTGAGAGACCAGGTTTTCATTCTACACAGTTGGAACACATGTTTACGTTATGCGACCTACATGTGGCTCTAGTTTCTCTTGAATTTGGTTCTGTAAGTCAATGACTGCACGTGTAACACTGATGGAAGTAATTAGGAAGGTGTGCTGCCAAGTATTCTTACGATAGTTTAGTGATCCAGGTTCAATAACACTATTAACCAAAACCAAATAAAATACAAATAACCACCAAAAGCATTAAAACATTTTGTGCTTAATTTTGCGTGCATAAATGCGAAGATAATTGAATTAATTAATTAAATAAAATTAAATAAAATAATTTAACTTGTAACTCACTTCTTCTTATAATAGTGTTCTCGCCAAGAGTCAATATTTGATAGAATATTTTGAAAGTGACTGCAAGAGAGAGACATGCTAGTTTCTATTTACTTTCATTTTTGACAATTCAACAATTACTGAATGGTGGCCATTTATTTATAACAATAAAACCTTGATAAACGCAACTAAAGGTAGCTGTTGGCTGTTGTAATAACTCAGATCGTTTCATACATGTATTTCTGTGATATCACTCATATCTTATTCCTTGGGTTTCCTGACACTCTAGCTGTATTCTTTTGCTCACTCCAGTAGAGCAGAACTGTCAAATCCCATACTAATAATAACTGGGTTTAAGATCAAGATGTGTTCTTTTGCTACTTTGGATTTGCACTCGATAGCGATCACTTGGCCACAGTTAGTTGCGTTTACTGAGGAGTTGCGACTATGAAGGTTTGCAAGTATCGAGGTCATACTGTAATTAACCTAAATTAGAATTTTTAGAATTTCCATTCGATCTTACCTAGGAACACTTTGCTGATCATTGTGCAACGATAAATACTGTGCTCTAGCTTCATCGTGACTCTTCTTCTTCAGTTCCACCATTTTCTGTCGAGCATGTTCGATGACATGTGATCCTGAAATTTGAATTTAATTTAATTTAATTAACTTAATTTAAAACTAGTTACTCCACCTTGTTGTTGAAGGAGTAATTGTCGATTCCGTTCAATTTCTTTGATGCTTTCAATGATCTTGCTGCTGGCAGCGCCTTTAGTTGAAATCGGAGCATCCAGTGTCACTTTGCAGATTCTGTCAATGTCGTCTTGGGACGGGACACGTTTCTCCAGTGGATTCACTTCGAAATCGTCATTGCCCAGTGACAGGTTCAAATTGATTTTCTTCTCTTCGCAATTCGCATCAACGTTGTACTTCAATTTGAGCAAGGGGTCCTTTTCGTCATTGTTCTCTCGCAGAACAATATCTGGTGTTATTGTGACCGGTTTCACATCGACATCACTGCAACTGCTTTGAGACGAAACGGATAATTTCAATTTACTCGATGAAGGCCCTTCAATTTTGTGAAACAGCATGTTCTCATTGACACTTCGTGACATGATGTCGGTGTCATTTGACTTGCAACCGGTTGAAATAAGTTCAGCCGAACCGAATAGTGATTGTGACATTAAGTTTGTTGTCTTGCTTTCGCAAATCAATAGATCATCTTCCTCGGAATCTGACAGATTCTGTTCCTGTTGCTGCCCGGATATTTCAAATATACTTTTATCAATTGCTTGCAACTCCTCTCGACTCTTCTCCAGAGCTGTCAGCAACGACAGCAGACTACTCTCTAATGTTTTCGTGTCACTGCAAGCAGTGTTCTGATTCTCAATTCCTTGATGCTTCAAATGCATCACTTGCATACGTTTGTCTCGTATGTTTCTTGTCAGTATCTTAAGGTCTGTGTGCAGCTCTTCACGATACGCTAGCCAGTCTGTCTCTTCTTCCAAATACTGAAACTCAAGATCTTCAAATGTCTTTCTGTCATTGTCTAGTGACTCTACCATTTTCTCTAATTCTTCTTTCAACGATTCATCTGAGGGATTCTTGTGTACTAAACGCTCGAGCCTAAAACGGAATTAGTGACATTAGACACGTTTTGTTCTTCTCTTGTCTCCTGAAACCTTACCCAGACACTTGCTCTTGTTTTATCTCCATACTCTGCTTCAACTTCGCTTGCTGTGTCTCTTGCATTACACGATTCGCATTCCGCTGTGCTTCGAGACGATGAATCTTCGCTTGCAACGCTGAGAAGTTCGTCTCCATGTCGACGAGAGTGTCATGGACTGTTGACAACTCAGCTGACACCAATGCCTTTTCCATATCCAACTGAAATTTCGATTTAAATGTAAAATTTTGCTGATAATTCTTAAAAATCCGAATTTACCTCTCTCAAAACTTCGTCCTCCTGCCGCTGCAGGTCTGCAATTTGTGTCTTGAGCTTGCGAATCTTGGTGAGGACATCCTCGCGGTCCTTCTTCAAGTTCTGCAATCGATTCTTGTCCGTACTGTTGTCCGTGCTGGTGTTGTTGAGATTCAACGTCAAATTGTTGATGTTCCGGTTTTGCCGTCGTTTCTGTGACGACGTCGGCGTAGTTTCCGGTGATGCTGCTTGCATTTCCAACCGGAGTTTCTCCTCGAACGATTGAATGTATTGAGCATACTCATTTGGATGATGAATGATACTGTGCTCTTTCTTCGGTGAAGCACAAGTGGTTCGAATCTTTGTCCTCGGACTTTGTGGAACGTATTTGCCACCATGAACTGTCACATTCTCATATCCACTTCCAGATTTCAGTGTCGAATTGGACGAACCGATTTCAACACGTCGATCTGCTAATAGCTTAACGTTCTCATACCCCGAACTTGGTTTAGGTGATTTATCTGGGAAAAACGTCTTCCCATGGTGCGATCCGCCATTACTCAATCCAGAATTGTTCATGTTACTGCCCGGCGATTGAGCATTATTGTCGTAATATGGGGATTTCTTCTCACGTGGCAACGAGCCATTTGTCTTAATGCGATTCTGTACAATCGGAGACGACTGAACCGACTGGTTCTGTTGCCTCTCGTACTCAGCACAGATCTTGAGTATTTCCTCAAGACGTTCTTGTTCTTGCATCGATATCTTCTGTTCATTCAAACGTTCCTCCTGTGCTTGCTGGCGTTTCTTCTCTAACGGACTCATCGTCCCATCATCTTCACAACCGCCACCAACTGATGTATTCATTTCCGAATTCAATCCATTCATCGGGAATAATTGCAAACCACCATATGATCCCGGTTTCGGATATCTATCATACGCAGATGATATAGACATCTGTTGTCCACTAACATTATTATTATTGACTTTTGTCAATACCTCATTACATGAATTCGAATTCGGTGAGTTTTGTATAAAACTTGTTGGAATGTTAACATAGTTATTCGGTTTGAAATTCATTTCATTGTTTTTCGTGAAATACTTCTTGTCATTCTTATGATTCTCAGCTAAATTCTTAGCGAAATTGGCATACTTCGGCCCTAGTACATCTTTGGCTGGTGCATTAACTGTCACTGAATCAGCAGTGAACACTTTCGGTGAATGAAAGTTATTCATATTTATATATTGAACATTTGTTATTTTATCTAGAACTGTTTTATCCTTATTCGCTTGTTTCTGATATCCCTGAGATTCTAATATGTCGGTGAAGTTTTTGAGAACATCATCTGGTGTACCTAGAAGCAATGAATGTCATTATTGAATCAATTACTAATCTATCAAAACGTTTACCTCCATTTGTGTCTTGTGTAAAGTCAATTTGTGGCATTGATATCCTCTCATTACTGCCCATCACGGATTTTATGAATTGTGCTTCAGTTGGGTTATTGAATCGCAAGTAATTCGAATTTCCTATGGTCAACATTGCACCCTGTGTTAGTTTTGTTTCCAACAGTATCTTGTTCCCATCGATCAGTACGCGTGCTTCATTCTCTGGCACGATTGTCACTTCATCCTGGTCGTTACGGTACACTGTACAATGGAGGGACTGCACTCCGGAACCGTTCAGCGATATGCTACACGATGGGCACGATCCAATTGTCATGAATCCTAAAAGAAAAATTCGATTATTTCAATGTTTTGACAGATCAACGTCTAGTCACTATCGCCATCTTCATTCGATTGTCGGGAAATGCAAATTTGAACAAAGTTTGTTATGCCTTTGGACAGACGACTTGCTTTAAAGTGAGTTACTGTCATTACTGTTTTGACAATCAAAATGGAAACTTCCTTTTGGGAAGAAGAAGTGATAACGTTCCCTGCAAATGTCACTAACACATTTCTAGTACAATTTCTGATTTTCTCACTTCTCCGTTTTCTGGAAGATGGCGTCCACATGATTCAAAACTCACTTAAACCCGTTTGAACTGGTTCAATTTTGGAATCTTTCGACCAGCCTTGAACTGGTTCTCCCATACAAATTTGAACTTGTAACGTCATTATGAATCATACTGTCTCGTCTGTCCAAAGTGTTTTGACGTAATTTCCGTTTGAAATGAAAATTTAATGATGCACTAATCAAATGAGAAACGGTTCAAAAATCATTTCCGCAAACATCGGTTCGAGTTCGTTCAACTTTGACGTGTCACTCTTGTCTCTTTCACGGTTTTTATTCAATTATTACTCACCAACTGGCAAATAATGTATCGTCACAGCAGTACTCAGACGTCCTCCGCCAAGACTCACTAAATGCGGATCATTAGCGGCTACCCGAAGACCACCCGGTGCGGTTTGGTCTTTTTTCTTCAGAGACATCTGGAAGGAAAATTTTGAAACTTTTTAATTATTTTTGATAAATTTATTTTTTTGGGGCGTTTTTTATTTGTCAATCACGCCACACGTCGAATTAATCCGATTGAGATAAGAATTTTTATCAAATTTTTTTATTTCACCTTCGAAACAAAATGGAGTCAACCTGGAATTTTTCGAATTTCGAAATTTCTAACAGAGCAAATGGGGCAGTGAGTCTTCCACATCTTCAAAATGTGGATTCAAGGCTCGTGATGACTTCTGTCAAATTTGACAGCTTGTGAACTAGATATTTTGGGCGACAATTCTTGACCAATGGGGCAGTGTTTCTTAAAACTGGGGTTCCAGAGCTAGCTAATGTAGATATCTCGGTTCCACAGTGGTTTCAAGACTCGTGGTGTCTACTGTCAAATTTGACAGCTTGTGTACAAGAAGTTTTGGGCGATAATTCTTGGCCAAGGGGTCAGTTTGTCTTAAAACTGAGATTCCACACCTTCAAAATGTAAATGTCTCTGTTCCACAGTAGATTCAAGGCTTGTGGTGAGTTCTGTCAAATTTGACAGCTTGTTAACAAGAAATTTTGCGTGACAATTGTGGGCAGTGTGTCTTAAAACTGAGGTTACACACATTCAAGATGCAGATTTCCCGTTCCACAGTGGTTTCAAGGCTTGTGGTGAGTTCTGTCAAATTTGACAGCTTGTGAACAAGATATTTTGGGCGACAATTCTTGGCCAAGGGGTCAGTTTGTCTTAAAACTGAGGTTACACACCTTCAAAATGTAGATGTCTCCATTCCACAGTGGTTTCAAGGCTCCTGATGAATTCTGTCAAATTTGACAGGTTGTGTACAGGCAATTTTGCATGACAATTCTTCATTAATGGAGCAGTGTGTCTTGAAACTGAGGTTCCACAGTTTTAAAATGCAGATACTTCCGTTCCACAGTGGATTAAAGACTCGTGATGACTTTTATCAAATTTGACAGCTTGTTAACAAGATATTTTGCCTGACAATTCTTCATCAATGGGGCAGTGTGTCTTAAAACTGAGGTTCGACACTTTCAAAATGTAAATGTCTCCGTTCCACAGTGGATTCAAGACTCGTGATGAATTCTGTCAAATTTGACAGCTTGTTAACAAGATATTTTGGGCGACAATTCTTGACCAATGGGGCAGTGTTTCTTAAAATTGGGGTTCCACACCTTTAAAATGGAGATCTCCCTGTTCCACAATGGGTTCAAGGCTCCTGATGAAATCTGTCAAATTTGACAGCTTGTCTACAAGAAATTTTGGGCGACAATTCTTGATCAATGGGGCAGTGTGTCTTAAAATTGTGGTTCCAGAGCTAGCTAATGTAGATGTCTCCGTTCCACAGTGGATTCAAGGCTTGTGGTGACTTCTGTCAAATTTGACAGCTTGTTAACAAGAACTTTTGCGTGACAATTATTGATCAATTTTGATTGAAATGACAGGGAATGGTGACATTTTGAGGATTTCAACGTTTACGGCGCAAAATCAAAAGTCAGTAAAAACAAAATGGCGACTTTTCGCTCGTTTCTTCCCGAGTTTCTCGATTAAATCTGATTATTTTCAATTAGTCAAAATGATTTTCAATAAATCTCAATTTCGAATTCAATTGAATTCAATAAAAATTTCGAAATTCACGATAAAAATAAAATTTTAATATGCAAAAAGCGCACGTCGCCCCAGTGTGATTGCTTGGAAACAATTAAAATTAACAAGAACCGAGCAGAACTCGGTGAATTCCAAGGTTCCACTTGCGTGAAATGGAAATTAAGCACGTGTGCATCGCCATTTTGTTATTGCGTCATGTTGACAAAGTCTTATCGCATCGTGCGTCGCTAAACAATCGACACCATTTTGAATCGGCCATTTTCGAATTCGACACACTCCACCTGGATGTCACCGACCGTTTTCGGAGTGATTTATTACGCAGTGACTTTTGGCAGTGACAAGTCAATTACCACGCCTTGAATTCGAAAATATCCGAAAAAATTAAATTTTATTTCGAAATTGATTACGAACAAACCTACACTAATTTCGAATTGTTTCAGTTTTTCGAAAATCAAATTTAGTTCAAACGTCAAATTAGAGAAAATTCAAAAACCGAGAGTGGGTTCATCTCGGAGGCGGCCATTTTGTAATTGTTCGACATTCGGAAACCTGAGTGTCTCCAAATGATTGCAGCTGCTGGAATTTGGTTCCATTTCCGCCGCAGATGCTGCCAAATTCATCGGAAACCTTTATCGACAAAATGGCCGACTTGACAGTTTCCACTCAAGCAGTTCTTTGTTGGAAGAAATTTAATTAAATCAAAAAGTAAAAAATTCAAATCACATCGGAAATGTCATGTCCGACAAAGGGTTAAATGTCATTTTTGGAGACCCAAATGAGACTGAAGTTCTCCACAATTGACATTCGGTCAACTTGCGACTAATTTAATTAATTCAATTAAATCAATTTAATCCGCCATTTGTCGTGGAACGGAAATCGTACGTTACGCAGGAGAAATTCAAGTCCACGTGGTTCCAAGATGGAGGGCCCATCAATAAAAAAAAACAGGTTATAACTTAAAGATGTTTAACAATTGTTGCAATTGTTCCATTTCCTTGAAAACACTGACAGTCATCAAGCTGTCAAATCGGTTTGTTTTGATTCGCCATATTGTTTTTAAAATTTTCCAATCCTACTGTTGTTAGTTGCTTGATTCACCTGCACTCCACTCGCGTTGTGGGTTTGGCCTTCGATTAATTTCTTAAGTGAAGTCATTCAAAATGGCGGTATGCCTTCAACTGTCAATCAAATCCCAAAAATCACTGCAAACCCTCTCGATCACCACGATAACCATGTCAAACCACTTGCCCGTGAAATGTCAGTGGCATGCGGGCCTACAAGAATTACTTCATCGCCTCCTGTCAAACGTGTAGGTATTGGAAATGTCACGGTTAAGCTAATCCGATGCAAATATTGTGACTAACTAAAATCAAACGAGTCTTTTCAAATATGGCTGCCTTTAATTTTTATGTCATCTGTCACATTTGCAACGCCATTTTGTTTTTCATTCATTTCATTAATTTCGTTCATATTCTGTTGATCTGTCATTGAATAACTCTCCCCAGCTGTCATCGTTCTTGTAATTGAATGAAAAGAAACGACTCCAGTTCAAGTACCAACAACAACAACAACAACAACAGAGTGACACTTGTGTGACGAAAGTCATCGACCCATGCAGGCATGGCTGACAGCGTCACAAGCAGCATCACGGGCAGGCCTCAAGTGCTGTGGTTTCGGTGTGATTTTTAATTACCCCCCACGGCTGGTACTCTCAAGTGGCAAGTGGCAAGTGTCAATTGAGAATTTTTTCCCAGAGACAATTTGACACTTGACACTCGCCATTTTGTGGCGTAAATTCACGAACGAATTTCGAGGAATTCGGCGGAACAAGAAATTTGACCTTGAGACTTTGCGAGGTAAAGAGTAAAACAAAATGGCGATTGGAATTCCTTAAGACCACATCATCCCTTTGGTCGCCATGTTGCTTAATTGTTAGAAATGTTTGACAGATACCAGAGTGAAGAGAGGCACAACAGCACGTCTCCAGTGTGCGAGAAGGGGACAGGAGACGATCAACAAAAATATCAACGACCTTGCCGGACACACGAGGAGAGAACTTGTTTGTTGATCAGTGATCGTTGCGTTGGTGAATATCTCCTGAACACGAGGGAAAACGTTGAATTTGACTTTTAGTCGAAATCCGAAAAAGTTTTGTTTACGTTTTATTTTCGGAATTCGTGGGTAAATAAAATTATTAAAAATTCCACCCACGTATTTTTGTTGTTTTTCGAAAAAATTCGAACATTCCGCCATTTGTGTGGTGGAAATGAAACTTTTCGATTTGCATGTCCATGCACATGACGCAGTCCATGGTAGGCAACCATGTGCAGCCATTTTTCATTGTTCTACTGACGTCATCGGAATCACTCGTCCATGGAGGAAAATAGTTGAAAATGGACCGGGTGGACCGTGACATGAGTCGAGTTGTTTGTTTGCGAACGGAAATTCGTATTTTGTGGAAAATCAAAAATACCTCGTGACATTTTGTTGAATGGAAAATTTGTTGAAATTGTATCAACAAATATTGAACATTTGAAATTCTGCTCGACATTCATTTCAACTTGAATTCAATTTTATCTGGTTTTTTGATTATTCAATGAATTTTTTCACTTTCAATCATGTTCAATTCAACGAAAATCGCTTTGAAATTGAACAATTTGCAGAATTCAATTAAAAGACAAGAAATGACATTTTCATTCAATTAGAAATCAATAATCACACACTGACGTCATTCGAAAGAAATTTGATTGAATCAACTTTGGTTGAATCAATTTTTGTTGATCAACTTTTATTGAACAACTTGAAATTTCAATGAAAACATTTTCGGAAGTATTTAAGTTCTATTTTATCCAGTTTTTTGTTTATCCAATGAATTTATTCACTTTCAATCATGTTCTGCGCAAAAATTGATCAATTTTCGAGAATTCAATTACATACAAATAACATTTAGCGACATTTCCATTCAATTAAATCAATCACCATTATCACTGACGTCATTCGTAACAAATTTGATTGATTCAATTTTAGTTGAATCAACTTTTGTTGATCAACTTTTATTGAACAACTTGAATTTTAAAGAAAAACGCAAAATGTATTTACCCATATGAAAATTTTATTGATTTTCAATTGAAAATTAACACTACCACCGAAAATTTTGGACATTTTCACAATCAACTTTTATTGATTTCGGTTGAAACACAGAAAAATTTCAGTTTTTCAACTAACGCGAATTCCGAATTTCACTTGATCCGTGCAACCACTCGGACATACTTGAAATGAGTCGGAATTCCTGATCAACAATCGATGATTTCATTGAATTGTTCAATTTTGGAAAGAAGAACTTTTTGATTCAGTTGAAAAGCAGCGCAAAACAAATTATATAGTTATAGTATATGGTTATAACGAACAAAACACAATTTTCACTGAACTCATTGAATTGAACTCATTGAATTGACCGAATTGAATTGCCCCGCACACTCGACTGAGTGTCTAAATCGGTTCACAACCGGACAGTTGAGTTGAATGTGCGTGTTGTAAATTAAAAATTAAAAATTTATTTTAATATTTATAATTAATACGAAAATATTTGTATGACACATCCGCGGAGAATTGATTCGATTGTCGTAATTCTGGTGTGACAGTGAAGTCATTCGAAATTCATTTGCATGTCGGACATGTTCGACGAGTTAATGAACTGATCAATTTTGTGTTTTGATCAATTTCAACTTCAATTGAATTGAAACAATGAAACAATTCATTTTAATTACGAGACAATTAATTAAGAAGTTTCATTTAAATGACAGCAGGTGACACATAGCAATTTCGATAATCAAGTGAAAGTTTCCGTGTGTGGAAAATAATTAACCAAAAAATCAAGTTTCAAAAATGAATCGGGAAAATCAATAAAACGAATGAGTGCACACCGGTGATTCACAAACAACAACAGCAACAATAACAATAGTGAGAAAGAGTGAGAGAGAAAATGCATGATTCCGTTATTTGATTCCAAAGCGAAGTTCGCCTTCGAAATGTGAAAAAAGGAAACGTTCCTTCACTTACATGTAATTCACCGAAACGTTCACTAGTTCACTCATTATTCCCTAACTGAGAAGTGAAAACACTCGTTTTACGTAAAAACATTAGAACCGCGTGGCTGTGCTCCACTTCGCGGCAAATACCAAACTGACGAGGAGACAGCGATTCGGATGCGACTTGTGTTTTTATTTATTGTTTTGGTCCTTGATGCAGAACAAGTGAGTATTGACAGTCGGACAGTACCAGCGCGGCTACTCCGTTTGATCGATGATCAAGCAATTGATGTCAATCGCACTGACAGATGTCACGACTACACACATGTGGAAAATGGCGGATAACAGAACAATTAGGCCACATGCTGCTGTAGTTTGGGGCCGATTTATTTTAATTAAAGATGGCGATTGTGATTTTTTGATTAATTTCAAATACAGATGGCGTTCATGATTCAACACGTAATTGAATACAAAATGGCTACCATCCAGAGCAAGGTGCATAACGAACGGAAGTCGAAATTGACGCTTCACTGCACAAAGTGCACTCATTGTTGTTGTTGTTGTAGAGTTGCAGACGTCAGACGAAAGATGATGCTCCCATTGTGGGTGTCGGGAATAGAACAGTCAACTCAGCATCATGGAGTCATGTTAATTAACAACTTGTCGGTACGGTATCTAACTGTCACATTTTGGCACACTTGCCTTGCCTTGCCTTGGAACCAGTCCAGTACCGACAAATTTCCGGTAGAGCAGATCTTCTCCGAGACATTACCGAGAAAACTCGTAAAATCACCACATTCCGGGTACTAACCCAGTTCCATGTGTGACTTTTGTCGCCTTCCCTTGCAGGGGGGGGGAGGTACACTGTTTTTTTTTGCTTGCACCACAGACATGTTCTCCAAGTCATGCACCTCACATGTTCGTTGGTCCGGTACGAAAATAGATTTTGTTGGAAAGCAGAAGCTGTCCCGTTCTCGCTGTCAAAAAATTTCAAATTGATTTATGTCAAAGTGACATTCTTGTTACCGGAAATTTCACGATCAACTACGATTTATTCCGTGTTTCTCCTGAATTATTACCGCTAAAACTCGAATAAAACTTGAAACGATCTTTCGGGCTAACGGCCATTTTGGTTTGACGCGAATGCACGAAATGTCATTCACAGCATGGGTCCATGTTTCGGTTTTTATGTCTTCCATCGTGTTGACGGAATGATGACGTGTGAAGGAACTGATTGATGGCACGATCACCATTCACTGGACTGTCATTCCAAGACCACAGAGGATCACTGGTCTCTGGGTGACTCGACAAAATCCGAGCGTCTCCTTTCAGTTCACGATCACCATTCACTTGACAGTCATCCTCCCAAGGTGACAGTAGTAAAAGAGCAAGTGTCCCCTTGCTCTCCACAAGCTCCACTCTGTGTCTCTTGAATGTCAGATCCACTGACACTCGCACCGAGACATGTATGCCTCCGACTACTCCAGTAGAGCAGAACTGTCAAATCCCATACATTTATCCAGTGCAAATCTGTGGTGGACCAAGACTACAGGGTGGACGTCTGGAGATTCAAAGTGACTTTGTCAAGTGACAGCGCCGTAAATGGCCAGACCGAGTTGACAGACGAGTAGAAAGTCAGGATCACGCAACACTTGCTTGTGCAATCCTTCGGTGACAGCTGCTGTCACAGTTCGAAGACCGTAGAATTACGAATTTGTAAAGCCAGGCATGCCAAAATGCGAAAAAAAAAAATAAACCAGTCACGACAACATAACATAACTTGACAATGACATCAAATGTTTACTTAATTATTTCCTGTAAAGCCTCATCAAAACGAACGACTGTGATCGCGGCTCGACCTCATGAATACGCATTGAGACGACGTCATTGTCTGCACTGTCATTATGTGATTTGAATGATCGACCGCACACTGTCGTACCGACAATTTTTTGATTTATCGCATATTTGCTGAACAAACACTTTCGCCAATTCACTCATGGCAACATGGCGCGATCAGTCAAATAAAAGTGACATTTCTGAAATTTCCACCTGTATCCGGGTTCACTCCTGTCAAACTTCAAATCCTTAATTGGTATTTCCGTTTCACATATTTGTTGTCTCTCTCAGTTTGTGTGGTCAATAACTTCGAGCCACTGAAGCATGCCATGGGACAGGTGTACCTGGATGGAGTCGACTTCAATCACGCCGTGGCGGATGTTTCGACACTTGTGTTTCAACGACAACTTCATGTCATTCGCAATTCGAAATGAGTGCGCAGAAAAAAATTCATTCCCAAAAACACGTTTTCCCTTTGAGTGTTGAAGAGTAAAAGTTAGGACAGGAAGTTTGTTACCTGGTAGTGTGAGATGTACATGACGAGCGAAGTTTTGTGTTTGACAGATAATGAAGGCAGTGTGTCTGCACTTGTAACGTTCTTTTTTGTAATCAACGAGTTACACAATTTTAATTTCAAGACATGAAGTCACCTGAGATAATCCGTCTCCCGTCCCGCTCTTGCGCAGTGTGACATACATTGAATGGACTCCCGAAATAAATTCGAACAAACAACACTACACTGGGAGAATGTTTACCAACATAAAAATGAAAAATTTTTTATCTGATCAAACACAAAATTCTGTTTTAATCAAAGCCTTATCAACGGAAACTTCAATTTCACGCCGCTAGGTGCGTCACAAACGAAATTCTAATTATTAGATAACAATCACAGTGATACCAATCACAGAAAAATGTTTTTAATTTTGATTGAACGTTACAAAATTCCCCGAACAACGCGTGACTTCTCAGCAAAACTTGACCGAGCCTTTGGTCTGTCAAGTGTCAAGTGTCAAGTCGCACAAGTCGAATTTTTCTTAGTTCAAGCAGAAATTTATTTTTGTTTGAAATTTTTTCGTAAACATCAAATGTGCATGCCAAGCAGTGCAGTTTTGTGCTGTTTGTCAAAATGACAATGAGTTGCTGTGGACGCCATTTTGTTGGCAGCTATTCACTTGGCACTTGGCTATGGCTTCCTGATGCGCCATGCTGTGTCAAAATATGCAACGTAGCGGCAATGACAGCAGTAAACATTGACGTCATGAGTTTGTGACAGATGTGAAAACGAAGCAAAACCCAGTGGAATATCAATTTGAATTCAAGTGTAACGGAAAATCTGACACAGGCCACAGGAGAGAGACGAAACGATGATAAGAGACCGATGAAGCTACAAGCTGGGCAATCATTACGACATCAGCAACACTGGCTTGTTTTGAATTTGAAAACGAAACAAAAACCAGTGGAATGGCAATTTGAATTCAAGTGCAACGGAAAATTTGACATAGGCCATAGGAGGGAAGTTACATGGGACGCAATGCTAATGACATCAACAAGAATGGCGTCATGAGATTGTGACAGTTTTGAATTTGAGAACGATATAAAAACTAGTGGAGTAGCAATTTGAATTCTAAAATAACGGAAAATTTGACACAGACCGCAGGAGGGAAATGGAATGATGGAAACAGAACAATCAAGTTACAAGGAGAGCTATGCTAATGACATCAGCAACACCAATTTCATGGATTTGTGACAGATCTGAGAACGATATAAGAACTAGTGGAATGGCAATTTGAATTCAAAAGTAACCGAGAGTGTGACGTTGTATGGCAATGAGACGATGTGGTTATGACACCAGCAACATTTACGTCAAGAATATATGAGGTTTTATCAAACAAATTAAGAACAGCAGGAAGGGCAATTTGAATTCAAGAGTGACAGGAGTGACAGAAAATGTGATGCAGCTAGCAACAGAGGAACGACAGAAAGAAGACGATATGGTTTTGACACCAACTACCTTGACATTATGAATATTTAACAGTTTTTACAGAGATATAAAAACCAGTGGAATGGCAACATTGACGCCATGATCTTAAGAGGTTTTGTCAAACAAATTAAGAACAACAGGAATGGCAATTTGAATTCAAGTGTAACGGAAAATGTAACAAAGACATGGTACCAGCAACACTTACGTCATGAGCTTACGAGGTTTTACCGAACAAATTAAGAACAACAGGAAGGGCAATTTGAAACCAAAAGTGCAACGGAAAACGTAACGTTGCCAAAAAGTGAAATTGCACTGAAACACGAACAACACCAACGAATGCATAGCATATGGACTGGCTTCGCCTCATTCCTGTCAGTTACATTTCGAATTTTTCAATTTTTATTTATAGCAAAATGCAGCTGCACCGCGTAATGGACCGTCGTGAAACAGGATCAACGAGGATTACCCTGCTGTCATCCAGTGATTCATCCAGCACTGAGTCAAAATCATATTTTTATCTGCAGCTGTCAGACGCAACAAAATGATTCACAGTCCCGCAGATAAGCCGTGCATCTTCCCAGTGGAAATTTGAAAGAGTGAGAATTGCACAAGACAGGAGGCGCCACAAGTATTTTTAGAAAATGATTGAAATCGACTGAACTGTCAAGTGCAAAAATGGCGGACAGAGACACAAAGGTCAATTACTGTCAATTCGCAAGGACCCTAATGGCGGCAAACCGAAATCATCTGTCACTTTTTGACAATACCAGCAGCTGGTCCCACGCGACACGGTCACGGTCGCACCTGGTACCACACACCGCCCCCTCACCCTGTCAAAAGGGAAAATCCGAAAATTTTCTCAACTTACCGTTAATTTGTGTTGTCCTTGGCACTTGCTCTCTCACTCTCTCTCCCTTTGTGTCAACGAGTGAGACACAAACTGCGACTTTTTTTCCGTTGAAAATTGAAACTTCTCCGTCTCACTCTCTCCCTTTGCTGCACATTTCACTCTCTCTCTCTCTCGCTCTCCATCAACTCACTCTCTCACACATGCACGTATTTACCGTGTTGTTGTCAAAGAGAGACGCACATTTTCCGTGTTTTTCGCACAATTTCTCAATTTCGTTAGTCGTTTTGCTCGTATCGCGTCATTTACAAAACAAAATTCACACGAGAGAGAAAATAAATTGAATTAAATTAATTTCACAATTAAAGCAATTAAACAAAACACGTGCGGGAGTAACTAAATAAAATTAACCAAAAAATCAAAACGTCAAAATGACGGATTCGACCGTAAGGAACGCGCTCGTCTCGACTCTCGACACTGTCGCCTTCGTTGCCACTAAGTCACTGAACGATGAACCGCACCGACAGCCACAGACAGGCCGAACCGAAGACTGTACATCTGCTCCGTTCCATTGCGTTCCGTTGCGTTGCTTCACCTTTCGATGAGAGACTTCGCACTGTCCTCTCTCCGATGGTGCGAGAGGGAAATTTATCAAATTAATCAATTTTATTAAATTATTTCAATTACTAATTCATTAATCATTCATTAATTATACAAATTTCATGATTTTGATTGATTGATTCTAAGCAAAATGCGAATTTCGCACCACAATGTACACTCCGGTCCGGCACCGAATGCTGGTGTTGGTGTTGCGCCAACAGGTGGGCAATGCAAATTGAAGTTTTTGACGTTTTTAATTAATTCAAAATTAAATTTAAGGTTGAAATTAACAAAATTAAAACATTCCCATTGGGTTTTATGTCTTTGAAATATTTCAATTTGATTTTTATTGTTTGGTACAGTCACGTAGAAGTATTTTCACGAAATTCACCAACAGGTGGCTACATGCATTGGATTGTACATTGGGTACAATTTTTGAAAAATTAAAAATATTAACTTTTCTTAACGAAATTTTATTGAATCTGAAACTTCAAAATGACTTGAATCTGTTGCTGTCAGTTTCATCCAGATTCTCCCGGTATTTTCGAAGATATTCCGAATTTTGGAACAGTGAGTTTAGTTTGAGGTTACAAGTATTTGCTTTAAAAAATGGAGGGTATATTAAACAATTTATGATGTGGAAATATAAAGGACATCTTCCTGAGTCTCCCACTGTCTTTACTTTTCCTTTACGTTTCCCCGTTCCTGAGAAATCTGTTTGGGAAGTACAAGCTAGTTGGGAAAATTTTGAGGTTATAAGCTAGATTGAGATTTTAAGTTTTTTCTGAAGATGGTGGGTATAGTACCCGATTCAGGATATAAGATGGTAGAGGTCATCTTCTTTAGTCTAACACTGTCTTTACTTTTCTTCTACGCCTCCCCGTTCCCGAGAAATTTGTTTGGGAGTTATGAGTTACTTTTGAAAAGTTTGAGGTTATAAGTTAGTTTGAGATTATAACGAATTTCTCTGAAGATTGTGGGTACATTATCCAATTAAAGACATGGATTCATAAAGGACATCTTCCTAATTCTAATACTGTCCTTACTTTTCCTCTTTACCTCCCCGTTCCCGAGAAAACAGTTTAGGAAGTAGAAGTTAAGTTTTAAAATTTGAAGAAAAGTTTGAGGTTATAAGCTATTTTGAGATTGTAACAGTTTTCTTTAAAAATGGCACGTATAGGACCGAATTCAGGACATAATAACATGAAGGACATCTTTCCCAGTCCACTAGTGTTTTCGTTTTTCCCGTGCACATCTCCGTTCCTGAGAAATCATAAGTAGGATATGGTTGTGATTTTTGAATTGTGGTGTTGAAATGAAAATTTTGAAATATTAAAAAAACAGTTGGCCCTACCGGAATGATTCTTTGACCAATCAGTTGGCAAAAGTGTTAGCTTTCATTCGGTAGTTAAATGAAATTTAACATTAAACAATTAACCGAGAAAATGAAATAAAAGTAAATGATCTCAAGTCAAGATATTCAATTTAGTTGTATTGCAAAATGAAAATTTTGAAATATCAAAAAAACTGTTGGCCCTACTGGAATGATTCTTTGCTCAATAAGTTGGCAAAAGTGTAAGCTTTGATTTGGTAGTAAAATGTAATTTAACATTAAACAACTAACCGAGAAAATGAAATAAAAGTAAATGATCTCAAGTCAAGATATTCAATTTAGTTGTATTGCAAAATGAAAATTTTGAAATATTAAAAAAACAGTTGGCCCTACTGGAGTGATTCTTTGCTCAATAAGTTGGCAAAAGTGTAACCTTTCATTTGGTGGTAAAATTAAATTTAACATTAAACAATTAACCGAGAAAATGAAATAAAAGTAAATGATCTCAAGTCAAGATATTCAATTTAGTTGTATTGGTTTATTGTTTTCTCTCAAACTATTTCAACAACGATTTTCAGCAGAAAAATAATAATAAAATGTAGCTAATAGCTCATCATCATCATCATCAAAACAATCAAAAATAAATTGTTTCATATTGAATTAATTAATTAATTTAATTACACAACGAATTCAATTGAATATTTTCATTAAATGACTACTAATTCACAATAAATACAATATATAATATACATAAACTACTGTGAATCATGAAGCTTGAACTGATATTACTTGAATGTTACAATTGCATGTATAATATTATATTGAAAAATATTCTTACTATAATACAATGAATTGATTTAATTTAATTTAATTGAATTTGATTTGATTTGATTTGATTTGATTGTAATAATTATAATTATAATAATAACCATAAGTAATTGATTACAGATTTGAATGAATTTCGTTTAGAAACATTTTTCTCTCACATTACTAAATTTTAAAATAAATTAAATAAAATTAAGTAAAAATTATTAAAGCTTCGATGTCCCCATTTGATAATAAAGTTATTAACCTCTTTCTCAGAATCAAAATTTCAAAATTAAAGAAAAGAAAATCTTGAATGAAATTTCCCTTGAATAATGTTCGCATTTTTAATACAATAAATCGTGTTACACTTAATTATTTTGACTAAAACATAATAGCAGTCAAACTATGGCGAATTGTTAAATGTTGGTTGTTATTATTTTCATTGTGATTAGATTATAAAATAATTAAATTAACTATGAACTGGTAACGAAATATGATATTTAAATAAATTTAATGAAGTTAATTATAATGATTAAAGAGAAGTTAGTTAATTAATAATTAATTAACAATTAACATTAGACAAGGAATTTGTTTGTTTTTCTTTTCTTTTCTTTTACGTATTTGTGTTGTTTTATTTATTTTCTTCTTTTATTTCATTAAAAATAAAGTATGTAACAAATAAGCCCACCGAATCTATTTGTAAATATATATAAGAACAATATTATATAAGTGGCTTGTTAATTTGTTGGTGTTGTTGGTGTTGGTCTATGTTGTTCTATTTGAAATTTTACATATAATTTTCATAATTAAATTAAGAGACCATTCCCACTCCACTGCCCGATCGATATAAACAACATTATCCCATTATAAATTTTAGAAATTTGTTTTTGTTTTTGTTTTTTAGTTAATTATAGAAATTTAATTAATACGAAATGAATTGTTTTGTATTTCTCTCATTCTTTGATTTAAACACTATTATAAAATGCAGCAAAGAAGAGTTCAAGTATCACTTTACTTCTTAACAGCTTTCATGAGTGCATCAGTCGATAGGGATTTTGGTCTTTCAATTGGTAGACCAAGAGCACGATCCCAAATAAGGGATGCTAGAACACCAAGGGCACGTGATACACCGAATAGTACAGTGTAATAATTCATTTCCTTCATTCCGTAGTATTGTAACAGTACACCAGAGTGTGCATCTACATTTGGCCATGGATTCTTAACTTTACCAGTTTCAGTTAGAATTGGTGGGACAACTTTGTACACATTCGACACGAGTTGGAAGAGTGAATCGTCTGGTAAATGTTTAAGAGCGAATTCACGTTGACATGTATAACGTGGATCGGTTTTACGTAATACAGCATGACCGTAACCTGGTACAACCTTGAAATAAATTGAAATTTATTAATTACTCAAATTAATTAAAGTATTAATTCAACATACTTGACCAGATTTCAATGTTTTCCAGATGAAATCTTTAAGTTCCTGTTCCGATGGACTTTTACCAACTTGTTCACGGAGTTTCATTAACCACACGAGTACTTCTTGATTAGCTAAACCATGTAGTGGTCCAGCAAGACCATTCATACCAGCAGCGAATGATAGGTAAGGATCACTGAGTGCTGATCCAACTAAATGTACAGTATGAGCTGATACATTACCACCTTCATGATCGCTACAATTGCAAGATGATAATCAATCGGTTATCCTAATGAATATCATTTCAATATAGCTACCTGTGAATTGTCAAATACAATCGCATCAATTCTGTGAATTCTGCATTATCATATCCCAACATTTTCGTGAAGTTAGCTGACCAATCTAGATTCTTCTCAATACAAACTGTACCCTTTCCTCCCTTGTATGTGTTACGATAGATAGTAGCTGCTACAACTGGGAGTTTAGCAATCAGATCCATGCTGTCTTCATAGACATATTCCCAATACTTGGTTTTATGTACACCCTGTAAAAAAGATTATATTTCAATTCATTTTATCAACATATGTTTAATGAACTCCTCAATATTACCTCTGAATATGCTTTTGCAAATTTACTATCATGGTTTAATGCTGTCACAGCACATGACAATTGTGACATTGGATGAAGGGTTGATGGCATGTTGTTAAGCATTGACGACACATGTTGGGGTAGAGCAGCACGATTTGCCCATTCCTGTGACAAGGCTTTAACTTGACCTTTTGATGGTACATCACCAGTTAGTAGTAACCAGAAAAGACCTTCGGGTAATGGTTCATCGCCACCTTCAGCTTTTGGCAGGACTTTTTGACATTCTGGAATCGACAGACCACGGAAACGGATACCTTCCTCTGGATCTAGTACAGATGTCTCGCACACCAGACCTTTGATGCCACGCATACCGCCATACATCTGAATGAAAAAATTCCGTGTTACTCAATTTATTGGGCATGTTGCCAACACTGTTTCTATTTTCTAAACTCACCATGTCAACGGTGACTTCACCGACTTTTGTTGCTCCATGCTCCTTGCGGAAACCCTTTACACGTTCTTGTTCTTTGGGAATTTTAGCAGCTAGGACTTCCCTGAGATTTGTTGATTCAGCAGAAATGAATCGTACACATGATGCTAGAAAAAGTTTCTGTAAAAGGGAAGGGAAGTTTCTTTAGTACAAGTGACTGCCACAGACTCGAATATGTGTGCTAATGGTAGTTCAGTGGTAAGAGCATTTGCCCAGAAAGCAGAAGGACGTGGATTTGTTTCCACGGGTCACGGAGCACTCAGATATATGTGGGAACATGGAAGGAAAAGAGTAAGGAAAGAATAGTTCAGTGGTAAGAGCATCTGCCCGGAAAGCAGAAAGACCTGGGTTCGATTTCCTGTCACGGAGTATTCAACATTTTCTCCTTTCATGTTCCACAGTGATGTGACAACTCAGATATGTGTGGGAACATGAAAGGAAAAGAGTAAGGAGAGAATAGTTCAGTGGTAAGAGCATCTGCCCAGAAAGCAGAGAGACGCGGAGCACTCAACATTTTCTCCTTTTATTTTCAACAGTGACATCTAGTGGACATTTGCCTTACAAATGTTTCTCTCTTAACATTTCACGGAACACAACAAAGAAATCATTGAGAGTGAGAGAAATGTTATCTCCCTCTGTACACGAACATACGACTTTCGTCGAACTTGACGTTGACCGTCAAAACGCAACGAAGGCCTAGCGTACCGTGTACGTTCGTTGTTAGAGAACTGATAATGAGACTCCAGCGGATTGTGTATGTCGCCCTTTGACACTTTCACGATTTTGCACGCATCCGTTTGATGCAGTCCAATGATAAGCTGTCAAACGATAATCACAATTCACTGCGACAAATGTTTGGACAAAAATTTCATAATTCAGGTCAAGTGCAAACGCAATCAAATCTCTCTCTCTTTCCGATTCTCTCTGGAGAATGTTACCAAGTCGAGTGGTGTCAATGTGTCATTGCCATTCAAAATGGAGGCTCACGTGAACGACAATACCAGACCAGACTAGAAGAAAGAGAATTACTTAATAATGCTACTTTGTGTGACATAACGTACATTTTGCTATCTTGAATCGCAGCCACTCTCACTTTGATTACGTGGACCTCAGCTATCAGCTGTAGTAGTATGATACAGTGTACTGCAAACGCGAACAGCTGACAGATGATCAAAGAATTCGTAACCACAAGAAGAGAAAGTCACCAAACACTACAAATACACTCATGACAAATGTCATTGACCGGGTCATGATTTTCGTGAGAGTTCGGTGTTTTTGTTAATAATACTACGTGTTTGTGTACATCGCTTTGGTAGGTAGGAAATGTAACGCGGACTTTCAATTAACATGTTGCAGCGGAATTTGCGGAATTTTCGGTGTCAATAACAACAACAAAACCGTTCAAATGTTTGGCGTAAACCTGACAAATGCAAATTGTCCGAAGTGAATTTATCCACGTGGAAGGCGTGTAGCACATCTGTCTGGAAGGTGAATGGATGGTCTTTCCATTCCATTCCGTACAAATCACCTTAGCATGATCGTGATCGTGTCGCCGCCAAAAAACCCCATTCGATGTTGCTATGGCGATTCTGTTACTACTGCTGTTGTATGAGTTTCGTGTTGTTGTATTGTATACAGTAACACACGATCGCCATGAATATGTATGACAGATCGGTTTTCGATTTCGTGTCTTTCACCGGGAATGACTGAAAACGTTTCGTAGTAAAACCAACTTGAAGTTGTTTGCGAAAGAGATAGAGATAGACAGAAACATGCCACTGCCACTGACCGACATGCGGTCGCTCAATTCAATTCGAACAGACTCAGCACGGTCAGAGACTGAGAACAAACATTAGGTGGATTTGCATAATTTGCAAGCGACGAATTTGACCGGTAACTGACACCTGGCCGGGGAATTTGCTGATCCTCCTCTCCTCTAGTCTAGTTTCGTCGTCGGTTGCGGTTCAACAAATTCCAGAATAAACAAAATTACATGGGCAAGGTCAGGCGATCGTCCGAGGATCGATCTATGCCTACACGTGGTTTTCATCGTGTTCCATTTCCAGAGTGTTCCTTCAATGGTGACAAGTTGGAGTGACTGTCACTCGACGTTACATGACCAACATCGGGTGAATGGCAGCAGGACGTGTAGCAAGATCACCACGTGGTTTCGTGTGTTCCATTTCCCAGTGTTCCTTCAACTTTGAAACTTCTCAAATCCAGCACTTTGACTGTCACTTGGCCAAGATCAAGTAAATGTCAGCTGGACATATGGCAAGATCACCACGTGGTTTCCACTTTCCAGTGTTCCTCCAACTTTGAAACTTCTATGGAAGTTTCCATAGACTTGTCTGCCACTTGGCCTTACATGATCAACGTCAAGTCAGTGAATGACAGCAGGACATATGGCAAGATCACCACGTGGTTTCCACTTTGTTCCATTTCCCAGTGTCCCTTCAACGTTGAACCTTCTCAAATCCAGCACTTTGACAGCTTCTTGGCATAACATGACCAACACCAAGTAAACGTCACTCGAGCAGATGGCAAGATCACCACGTGGTTTCTCCTTTGATCCTTTTCCAAGTGTTCCGTCAACGTTGAAACTGTCAAATGTGACATGTCACCAAGATCAGAGCACGTGGTTTCAATTGTGTTCCATTTCTAAGTGTTCCTTCGATCTGTCACTTGGCATAGCATGGTCAACATCAAGTAAATGTCATTCGGACGTGGTGTTCCTTGGGAATTTCCAGTGGTTCAACTGTCACTGTCACTCGGCCAAGTAAATGTCATTCGACCAGATGGCAAGATCACCATGTGGCTTTCACTTGGACTGGGTTGGACACTGGACACTGAAGCTTCTCATATCAAATGTGGCAGTGTCACTCAAGTCGGGCAAGATCACCAGGATCAGAGCACGTGGTTCCGACTGCATTCCATTCCCAAAGTGTTCCAGCAAAATGTAAATTTCCCATTGCCACGCATTTGTGACCCACTATCGGCTCGCCATATCATTATCAGTGGAGTGAATTAGCCCCATTGTTTTTTCTTTACCTCATTGTGTGAAAAAGCTCTCAACAAACAATGCAGCAAGCTTTATCGCACTTTTCGTTTTATTTGTTTTATCCAAAATAACCCGGTTTTAAAGTGATAAAACGTATTTTTATGTTTTCGAGTGTTTTTCCACTCGAATGACCTCTGATAGGTTAAAGGCATTAACTGCAGCCGAAACAGAAACCCGAATTTTTCCACACCTTACCTCATCACACTCAGCTGTAACACCAGTTACGTGATATCGTTTCTATAGCCGCTATAACCAAGTGACACACAGTAGTGTAACTCTATCCTCTACTGGCAGTATCACATGTCATCGTTTCTGCTAACAAAACGTTTCGTTAAATAATCCACCGCACGATGCGGTCAGCAGTATAATTAATTCGATGCGAAAAACTCAAATGATTCAACAAAATGCACTCACACTGTCACTCTCTGAAAGTCTCATTGAGATATTCGAAAGGAGGAGAAAGTTATAGACATTTTTGTAACGGTGCCTGCATGTGGTCATCAACCGGTTTCACATTTTCGCATCGCGTCCATCTCGCTGTTGCGTTCTTCGAACTGGTGCAGTGAATATCTCAGGTTCTAAACTTCAGATTTGAGTGAACTAAATCTGGTTCTATTGTACACGAGTAGCTTTAATCCAAAGAACATTTTCAGAAAAACGTCAATTAACCGAAGGAAGTAAAAAATATATTTTCGGTTTTAGGTACAATACCTAGGAAAACCTTTAAGGAGTAGAATCCATTTTGAATTTTGACTTTATTCACTACAGCAAGTGTGCAATCTGTCTTAATACTGAAAAAGTGATTTTTCAAACAACGCCATCTAACGTCTGTTAGAAGAATCAAATTTGATTCAACCAAATGTTTTCATATACTTTAAAGTGTCCTTAACCGTTCTCAGAAGAAAATTTTCTATTAACTATAATACTGTTCTCATGACAGTATATTAAAGTTCTGTAGATGTTATTACTAGATTCTGCAAGGAATGTCATCTACCGTCTGTTAGAAGAATCAAATTTGACGGAGCAAAATTATTTTATATACTTCAAAATGTCCTGAATCGTTCTTAAAAGAAACTTTTCTAATAACTTTAATATGCTTCCCACGAGAGGTTTTTGAAGTTCTGTAAGTGTTATTATTTGATTCTGAAATCAACGCCATCTACAAGACGGTAGATGAATCAAATTTGACGGAACAAAGTTATTTTATATACTCCAAAATGTCGTTGATCATTCGTAAAAGAAACTTTTCTAATAAGTATAAAACTGTTCTCATGACAGTATAATAAAGTTCTGTAGATGTTATTACTTGATACTGAAATCAACGCCATCTACAAGACGGCAGATGAATCAAATTTAATTGAACCAAATGCTCTTATATACGTCAAAATGTCCTTAAACGTTCTCAGAAGAAACTTTTCTAATAACTATAAAACTGTTCTCATGACAGTACAATAAAGTTTTGTGTGTGTTATTACTTGATTCTGAAATCAACGCCATCTACAAGACGGTAGATGAATCAAATTTAATTGAACAAAACGATTTTACATAATTCAAAATGTACGTAATCGTTGTCATAATGACTCTTTGTGAATAAACGTTAAACACATTGTGTACAATACAACAAAGAGAATGACACGACACGAGTGCAGGTTCAGGTGAAGTGATCAATCACAACGATTGAAGTGTCATCCACTGAAGAGCAGAGAGTGGAGAGACAACGGAGATTCCTTGAGAATGAAACAAAAGAAATTGCATAAGAACGTCACGCACAGAGCTCAATGACAGCCTGTTCAATGACAGTCAGGTACTGAGATAAAGTTAGATTTTACTAGCTGCTAGGCACGATTGTTTAATCGTTTGTAACAAAGTGACGTTTTGTCGTGATGTCGTGACGTCGTGAATTCTCGCATTTGTAGTGGATTCAAATGCGAATTGAAACGTCAGGATGTAACTTCTGAGACAAACACCAGAATGACTTATGTAAGGTTTGTCCGCTTAATCAGTTTCGAGTGAAAACAAACAAACAAGAATTCAGAAAATTCACGAAAATGTCGTGAAGTGTTTGTTAGTGAAATTATCTTAATTTTTTCGCGTTTCTTTGAAACACACTCGAAATAAATTTGTCAAAAAATTACAATTTAATTTATTTCATTTTGTTCTGCGTGTTATCACGGCCGTGATAAATGAATTATTTCGAGTGAATCGAGCGATTATGCGAGTCTGGGGGGAAAGTTTCGTTTTCTGTGTGTTACATAACGCACGATCAGTGTCACGGGAAAATGTTTGCACCAAGGGAAACAACAATTTTCCGAGCATTTTCCAAAATGAAAATGAAAATGAAAATGAAAATGATAAAATTAACGCGTGGATCTGCTGTTTAAAAATAAATTTTTTATTTATTTGGCAAATTTTCAATTTTAGAAAAAATTTTGTTATTTTCCATTTCCACGCGCCAAAAATAATTTTCATGTCACGGTCAGAAAAATTGCGGAAAAATAGAAATTTTTTTCATTATCACCTCAGGAATGATGTTCGCAAATCGATTTGTCAGAAAAAATCTTCTCAAACATTTCAAAATGGCGTTCGTTCCAACTTCAGTGCAACTTGAAAACTTCAAATGCGTTTTTCTCAAAACAATTGTAGCGCCTGCAGTATGCAACCGATCAACTTGAAATTTTGACAGTACCTTTGTAACGATATTCCCAAGTGACGTACGAAATATCTGTCAAATTGATCGAAATTCAACGATTCCACGATCACTTTTCTATTGTGGAAAATGAAAATTTTTTATTTTCACCAAAAATCCTTCTTCAACTATTCAAAAATGATGTGTGAAAAATTGAATATCGGGAAATCCTTGGAAGTGGGTCAAAATGGCGATTTTCCGAATGAACTTCTTCGAGCTTCAGTGCAACTTGAAAACATTAAATGCGTTTTTCTCAAAACAATTGTAGCGCCTCTAGTGTGCAACCGATCAACTTGAAATTTTGACAGTAGTTTTGAAATAATACTATCAAGTGACGTACGAAATATCTGTCAAATTGATTGAAATACAACCACTCCACGAGCACTTTTTCCGCAAAATCGATTCCTCATTCAAATCGCCGCCATTTTTGTTGGAATGAAAATTTTAAAAATTTTCTTAAAAATTCTATTAGACTTGAATATCTTCTTTTTAAAACAATTTAAATTTTTGATTAAACTTAAAAATTGCGACCTCCACATGATCATTTGCTGAAAAGTGCAATTTCGCTTTGATCGACCAGTGCACCGCCATTTTGCTGGGAAATTTTGAAATTAAATTTTTTCCTAGTACTCAAAACCTGGTGGTGTCAAATGCAAAAAACAGAATTGAAAAATGTTAATTAGTTTTTCCACAACAGATCATACACTCGATCGTGCGCTAATTGAGAACAAATACGAAACGATCAGTCCAGGTGTGAACTTGACCGACATTTCACTCGAATCGACCATGGGCCGGGTACAGTGTATCGGTCGGTGTACAGTGAAGATCGGTAAGTAATACATTTGCAACGATCACTAGAATCGAAATGAACTGCATCCGTTGCAGTTAATTGATCCCACGTCTAAGAGTCTGCACTTGAAGTGTGCCCGTACTGTAAGTGATCGTCAACTGCAATTGGAACTGACTCTGTGACACTACACCAGTTGATTCGATTATCACCACATCGAATTGATTCAAATTGCTCAAAGTGTCGAAATGATAAAAGGATAATTGCGTAATATGATTTTCTAATGTTTTCCATATTACATAACAACGAATTTTGGCGCGAAATCATGAAAATTAATCAAAGTGAATCCTTTGAACTGCTTTCAATCAATACGCCTGGAATTAGGCTAAAACCAATTCGTGGGAAATGTGCATTCCTTGGATGAATTCATCAGTGTTGCGATTGCGTAATACCGGGAAATGGGAAAATCAATAGTTTTCCACTCACACAGAGTTATTCTTATTTATTTTCAAAGATTCCATTCTGATTTTCTCACAAAATTTTGTTTAAAATCGTTTTTTGGTCACAATGTGTGAAATGTCAAAATATGCAGCTAGTGAAAAACCGTTCAAATGTTTCAAGGATTAAATTTTTCGATTATATAAGAAAATTAATTAAAAATTAATTGAAATTTCTTTTATAATTAACTACTTAAATTTGAATTTGATGTAATTTTATGTAATAACGATACAAAATTGCAATTTTATGTAATAACGATACAAAATTGCAATTTTGTGATTTTATGTAACAACAAGACACTTGACAGGATTTCTATTTTAAAATTTTCATGCAATTGTTATGCAACACAGTGCAATTGCAAGTGGTACACAAGAGAAAGAGAGTGTTTAGATAACCACATTATGAAACAAATCACATACAATTGCGGAAAGGATATTGGCCTGATTACGTAAATACGGAAATGTCCTTAAAAATAGATTTGATTTGAAATTGAATTACCTGTGATTCCTGAAGTTTAGTCGATGTGATACGAAATAACGCCATCGTATTATATTACTTTACAAAACCTTATTATATTATATGAAACAACAAATCAACAACACGATTCTGGTGGTGCTTCCTCTTGTAGCAATCTATAGCCGCTGTAAGAGAAAATTATTTTCATTTACTGTACCGCAGAAATTCTGTTAATAATATTATTTTTAATGCAAAAGAAAGTATGAAACGAAACGATTGTGCGAAAGGGAGATAGAGAGAGAGAGAGGAGAGAGAGGAATTTTTTTTCCCGCTTTTCCCAACAAAATTTCTCAATTTCTCAATTTTCTCATTTCGACAAATGTCTCGTGGTCTTTGAAAGCACAATTAATTTCTCAATAATTACAATTTAATTAACTAATTTTATCCTCAGATGAAGACCTGTCCTATCTGCCACTGTAACTTAGCGTTTGACAGGTTCACACTACCGCGCGAAACACTCAACTACCGAAACACAGGAGAATCGCTTTAACACTGACTAGTGACTAGCTCTGGTTCACTCACTGACTGACTGCCAGCCTGAAGCCTCGGCATGATTTGATTGCGTTGCTTTTCGTGTGTTCTCTCTTCTCTCTCTCTCTCTCTTCTCACAATTACTCACGCCGAGACTACTACTGCTGCTACTCACCGATCGCAGCGACATCCAAACGTACTAGTTCCTCTAATCCGATTCACACGTGACGTGTTCCATGGCGGCGGTGTGGATCAGGAATTAATTATTAATTTAATTAAAACCTAATTGCTCGTTTAATTCCTTAATTAAATAAATCACATTTCATCACATTTCATCCATTTCAATGCTGAATAAATTACACTTTTCGCAATTCAGCAACAGATGGCGGAAGCACTTTGACGTTTCCACGCTGTTGTGCGGTTTTCACTCCATGCAATGCAAATGTTTCAGTTAATTTTGGTACAGTTTTCATTAGGTCTGTTTGTTTTGAGTTCAGAACAGTGTGGAACTTTGTACTAAAAGTGCAATTTGACACTTCCAGCGTTCCACTTTGTTCCGTTGTAACTAACGCGTCAGGGTAAAGTGAGACCGAAATCATCAAACTCTCATACTTTCTCAGGATAAAATGGAACAGTTTTGTACTACACCAAACTTCAAAACAAACGCGGAACTGAGTACTAAAAGTACAATTTAGTATTCCGGAGCAGTTCCGAACTCAAAACAAACAGACCTATTTTGGCCATTTGGTGCTTCACTCCAGTATGTGTGGAAGGGATAAAAAATCACTCTCACGTTGTCCTTGTACTAAAGAGCCAAGAGCTTTCACTTTCACTTTAGGATGTGAACGTTCCCTTAAGGAAGATTTTGATGCACAGAGACCGAGTGATGTATCACTCCACATGTAAGAAAGAAACAAAATCCACTTTCCACTTTCACTTAAGATTGTGAACGTTCCTCAATGCTTCACTCCATTATGTGAGGAGGGGATAAAAAATCACTCTCACCTTGTCCTTGTGACTACACTCTCTGAAGAGCCAAGAATTTTCTCTTTCCATTTTCACTTTAGGATGTGAACGTTCTTTTAAGGAAGATTTTGTGTCGAAAGTGAGAACGGATAAAGTGGAATTTGTTCCACTTTCACTTTAGGTGCACAGAGAAGGAGTGATACAGCAGTCCATACTTTCACTTAAGATTGTGAACGTTCCTTTATGCACGTTGTCCTTGTACTGAAGACCCAAAAGCTTTCACTTTCCACTTTCACTTTAGGATGTGAACGTTCCTTTAAGGAAGCTTTTGTCGAAAGTGAGAGCGAAATTTTTCCACTTTCACTTTAGGTGCACAGAGAAGGAGTGATGTAAGACAACACTCCATATGTAAGAAAGTGACAAAACCCACTTGTACTAAAAGTGCAATTTGAGAGCTTTAAATACCGCACACGGATCTACTGGAAAGCAACTGATTGGTGACTCGAATTAGTAACCAGTTTCCTTTGAATCACTTCCCATATAAACAGATGGGACGCCACACACGGAAACCGATTTGTAATCAGTCACCAGCGGACTAGCATGTCGAGTCGCTTACGACAAAATTCACAACTTCCTTCTGACATTCTGTAGAATGCTACAAACTTAGCATCTGAAATTTCTAATGAGAAGCCTGGTCGCTAACAAGTCAGGAACTGGTTTCTAACGCAAGTTACCAAATAGTTTAGTTTGCTTTTAGTAGCTCCGACAACAAAATTATCAAAATCTCATACAGTTTGGAACTACACCAGAATTGGTAACAAATTTAAGTACTAAAACTAGAACAAAATTGTTCCGAACAGTTCTGAACTCAAAACAAACGCAGGTATTGCATTAGGACTGAATGATTGAATTGAAGAAAATGCAAAAATTCGTCGCGGCCACCTGTTGGAATTGATTCGAAATACATCCTATTCGTGTACAGATTGTGAGTGGAACATGTAAGCCACTCCACTCCACTCCAAAGAAACACTCCTTAATAACCTGAATAAATCACCTAATAATGAATTAAAACATTAAATAACATTTGTACATTTATGAAAAACAAACTTTCAGGTTAATTCCGAGTGTACTTCTTGAAAACAACTTTGGAGATATAGGTTACACTTGGTAATAGTAGTAATTAAATGCACAAAAACACTGGACTCATTTACCTAATGGGTTATTTCGTACACCTACTTTAATTATAAATCCATTTCCAAGATGATTTCATTCATTCATTCATGCTGTTCATGTTAAGTTTAAATAATTCTGTTAGCGATGAGTGTAAATAAGAAAAATTTAAATAATAGTATTGAGAAAATAACAATTTGCGAGAATGCTAAGGATTTTTGCAAGAATACCTCATTGCACGGTTGTAGATTTATTGGGAACTCGAATTTAACGAATTTTGAAAGGTTACTTATAATGTTTTTAGTGTTTTTAACGTTAATAATTATAGCATGATTCTTGCAGAATATTTTTCGTTAGTTCATTTGTACTAGCTGTTGCTCTGTCAATATATTTCATATCGAATGTGTACATGAAATGGTCGGCAACGCCGATAATAATCAGTATAAGTCCAGTACCGACTTCTATTGAAAGTGTACCCTTTCCAGCTGTAACCATATGTAATATGAATCAAGCATCAGCTAAACATGTTAAAAATATCAGCAGGTGCATGTCTGGAAATAGATTTTGTTTCAATTATAATTGAATTGAATTGAATTCTAGAACAAGCCTGGACTATTCCTTCCTACAGACGTTGTGCTATCGCCAGTCAGAGACGACATCCGGCCCAAATTCGAATAAGAGCTACGACTGGAGATTGTTTGCCAATTTCATGTTGAGGACATCTCAGAAATGTGACGAACTACTTGTTCATTGTCAATTTGGAGCTATGAATGCGAATTGCAGCGATTTATTTCGTCCAGTACTCACTGACGAAGGGCTGTGCTGTGCATTCAATACCGTCAACACGGACTACATGTTCAAGGATGTAAGTGGCCGGGAATTGTTCCCAGGTATCTTCCGTCCGAGGAACATTTATCCGGTCAATTGGACACCGGAGAAAGGATATCCTTCCGTACTACCTAGACCATACTTTTATCCATCACCCAGTCCTGGTAAGTCATTATGTGATAAATAGAAATTGTGAGAGATTCAGGCATTTTGTGTTACAGGAACTGGAAGCAATACAGGACTACGTCTTGTGTTAAACGCTGAAACAGACGACTACTACTGCTCGTCCACAAACGGAGCAGGATTCAAGGTTTAATTCAAATCGACTTCAATTGATTTTCTAAACTTCAATTTGATTTCAGTTACTTCTACACAGTCCAATTGAGACACCAAAGATCTCTGAGTACGGAATTCCACTACAAGTCGGCTACGAGTCACGGATCGTGACGACACCACGGAAATCAGAATCATCCGACTACTTGCGTTCTATGAAGAAAGAGTACCGTCAATGTGTATTCGATTACGAGGGTAACTTATCCTACTACTCGACGTACTCCAGGAAGAACTGTGAAATGGAGTGCGAAGCACGTGTGCTAATGCGTGTTTGCAATTGTGTCAAGTACTTCATGCCGAGGATCTTGCCAAATCTAACAATTTGCGGTATCAAAGATTACAATTGTACAGAGACAGTGCGACTTCAAACTCTAGATCCGAACAGTACATCAGATTGCAGTGATATTTGTGCATCACCATGTTTCGAATTGAATTTTGATCCAACATCCTTTGCTCAACCGATTCTCAAAAGGAACTTCTTCATTCGCAGTACAATTCTGCAGAACATGAGCCAAGCGTTTATCACGAAAAACATTGGGATCATTTACATCTACTACATGGAGCGGGTATTCAGGAGTTTTACAAAAGAACAATTCATCGGATTCACAGAGTTTCTATGTAAATCTAAAATTAAATTCCAAATTATCATTATCCCCTTGTAACAATATCAATTTCAGCAAATACTGGTGGACTCATGAGTCTATTCTTGGGATTCAGTGTTGTCTCACTTCTAGAAATCATTTACTACTTCTCCATCCGGCCTTGTTGTGCTGTACATCGGTACAAAATGAAGATCAACGAAGCAGAAGCTAAAACGAAAAGGGTTAATTCTGAAATTCATTATTATTTATCACTGTACACTCCATGTCACTGCGTCTCTTCCTTCTAGAACATGATCATCGACAATGGAAGATCTAAAATTATTTTCAAAAATCACAACAGAAATGATGTGCAACAGCACTTCTCACGATCGATTGGATTCCCACGCACATATCCATCTGGTGGAGAGAAATTCAATTATTTCACATACCTAGAATAGCAGAAATCGATCAACTAATAGAGAAACGATCGCGAGCCCATTTGAACGTGTTTAATAATTTCATTTCTGGTTGCAGTTTAACGTCATACCCAGGTCACATCCCAACGTCAACGTGAAAGTGATATGATATGAGCTTGTTCCACTTGAACGTGTTTAATAATTTCATTTCTGGTTGCAGTTTAACGTCATACCCAGGTCACATCCCAACGTCAACGTGAAAGTGATTCCTACTTTTTCAGTTCAAGAACAAGGACATCGTCGGCTTTCATGAAGACTGTATTACCTGTTTTTCGTGAAAATGAGTTATTTACATAGAAAGTTCACAAAAGAACCGTGAGAACTCCGCTAATGTCTTTAAGAAACTTTAAATGTCTTTTATTCGACTTGCTATTTTCTGAGATACTACAGTCTTCATGAAAACCAACGACAGGAGCTTTCATCAACAATTTCATCTCTGGTTGCAGTTTAACGTCATACCCAGGTCACATCCCAACGTCAACGTGAAAGTGATTCCTACTTTTTCAGTTCAAGAACAAGGACATCGTCGGCTTTCCTGAAGACTGTATTATCTGTTTTTCGTGAAAATGAGTTATTTACATAGAAAGTTCCCAAAAGAACCGTGAGAACTCCGCTAATGTCTTTAAGAAACTTTAAATGTCTTTTACTCGACTAGCTATTTTCTGAGATACAACAGTCTTCATGAAAACCGACGACAGGAGCTTTCATCAACAATTTCATCTCTGGTTGCAGTTTAACGTCATACCCAGGACAAATCTATTGGAATTGTGACACTAAATACAAATCATAATGTTAAATACAAAAATAACTCAGAATTTTATTTATATTATTTTATTTTTAAATAAAACTTCTTAAATTCTTGATTTTTATTAAATACATTCTTAATTTTTTTGTTTTATTTTTGAACATTCATAACATAATCGTGTTTATTTTTACTAAATTTAATAAATCTTATTTTTTTTTTTTTAATTTTATTTATTTTCTCACATCATTGGTTTGATATATATTCATATATATATATATATATATATTTAAATTTATTTCTTTTTCTTTTCTGAGTAATACAATAAAAACATTAGAGTTACAATTTCTCTCCTCATAATCCATGCTTTCTGTTTTTTGTAGTTTTTCTCTTATAATTCATTTAATATTAACCACTTGCAATAGCTTAAGTTTTAGTATTTACATTTCACCATAAAATTATCTAAGAGATTAAGAAAAAATATATTTATATATATATATAGTATATTGATGTAGTAATATGAAATCAAATAAAATATAATTAATTAATTTAAAAAACAAAATTAAAAGAGTACGAGAGAGAAAAGGGTTGCACATTCATATACAGAAAATATGAAGGCAGTTATCTTATTATTAATTATAATTAATAGAATAATATTGTTGATAAATGAGAGTGGGAGAGAGATGGAGATGGAGATGGAGGTTGATTGAATTTATTAATTGTTTCCATTTCATTTATATAAAAGAGATGCGTGATTTTTCTATATATATATATATATCATTCTGCTATAGTATTTACAAACATTTAAAAATCTTAAATTTCATTTTACGGTGTACTCTTCAAATTGTTCCGAGGGTGAATGAAACCCTCTTCTGTCAAACGAGAACTACCAAACTACATTTTCAATTACACAGGTTTACATTTATTCTAATTAAATTAAGAATAATTACATGTAATTCCTGATCAATGAATACTCGGTTAATTTGATTTCATTTAAAAACATTTCCCGTGAGTTCACTTTACTTTACTTCGACGTAATTGAATTGTTTGAATCGCAGTAGTTTTTAGTTTTGATTAAATTTTCATCATTACATTATATATATCATTGTGTTATAGTTAATCAATTCAAAATAATAAAGATTATATAATCAAAAAATCGATTTTGATTTTGTCTTCCCATCATCGTTATATTCACCTTAATTATAATTTAATTTCATTTAATTTAATTCAATTTAATTCAATTTTCACATGGATTTCATTTCAATTAAAATGGCTGCTGTGATAGAAAAGTTTTAACTGCTGTTGTAGAAAGATATACATATAGGTTATAGCTTAATTATCTATCACACCACCCACAGTAGACACTTACTAAGTTTCGTAGTTTTACATGAAATATATATTATTAAATTTTCTTCAACTTCATTATGTGATTTAATGATTTTATGATTTACCCCCCCTTTGTCCCCCAGCATCAATAGTAGTAGTTGCAACTAACTAAAGGTTTGTGTTGTGTTTTTTGGTCGCTTTTCTATATCCCGTTTCTGCTAAAGGATCATTTACACAATATTATCCTGATTTTTATAATTAATTGAATTGAATTAATTCAAAATTTCCATTTCAACTTACTTACATTCAATGTGTGTAGTTATTTGTAATTTGTATTTTTTAATTTATAAATGATTAATTCTAGTAAAGTTATTCATGTATATATAACATAACTTCATATAATATATATTACAATACTTGCTATTTCACATTTTTATAATTTTTCTTTGTTAATTTAAAAATTTACTTCATCATAATTTCATTATTGATTGTTTTAAAGTTATATATGTATTTATATAATATATAATATAGTAATAATATATAATTTAGGTGTTATTGTTTCATTACTATTACTTGATTTCATTATTTCTGAATTAATTTATTTAAATTTTTTTGATTTTGAATGTTTGCGTTTGTTTTTATGTTTATTTTTATATTTGTTTGCCATCTACGATCCGCCATTTGCAGATGCTGTTGCAGTTGCCGATGTTGATGATGTGGCCGGAACTGATGATAAGGTGGGAGTTGTATTGCTTGCTACTGCTACAACCATTGGTTTCATTGGGCTCAGGTACTGAGTACTGATTAATGGCAGTGCTGGAGCTCCAACAGATAAATTAACCTTCAAAAATTGTGCTAAAATTATTTCACATCATATAAAAATTTGTTTAATATTACTTTTCCAGCTAATTGTGACGATGAAGCTATTATATGAGCTAAGTTACTACCAGTTATTGATGTTAGACCAGATATTGGTGTTGTGCCTGATTGTATTGGTGTGACAACGTGTACAGCACGTCCTCCAGCTGTACCTCCAGGAGCTTCTAGAAATTTATTCAATTATACTATAACTAATCAATTTGTATTGGGTTATATACCTTTTAAAGTGATACCATTATTTACAATTGCTAATTTTCCACTTCCACGATATAGTGTGGTTGTGCCATTAGCTCCGGTGGGTAATATGTTCACTTCAGCACCTCCTGGCAAACGTGCTAATTCCGATGCTCCACTATTATTTGCTCCTTGTGTCATTTGTGTCATTTGTGTTGTTGTGGTTGTTACACCAGACGTTACTTGTTGTTGACCAGTACCAGCAGTTGTTGTAACATTACCACCACCACCACCACCACTAACTAATAGTTTGTGCAATTGAGCACCAGATGCTCCAGCAATTGAAGAAACTGCTGGTGATGATGATACACCAGCTACAGATGTAACTGTCTGCTGCTGATTTCGTGTTTGATGTTGAACTAAAAATTAAAAATTAAATCAAATTAAATTGAATTAAAACTCATTAAATCTAACCAGCAGAACTGCTTAATTCAATTGTTGCTAAACCATTTGGTGCCTGTCCAATAACACGTAATCCAGATGATGAAGTTATCATTGAAAACGGACTAACAACTAAACCACCACCACCAACAACTTGTGACAAAGTCAATGGAGCTGTTGATATCAACTTCTTATCCTTATCAACTGGTGCAACAGCTATACCATTTAGAAGTTTTATAACTTTCGTTGGTTGTTCACTACCCTCGAATATCTTATCGATTTTCAATTCTTTGGCATTGCCTAGATTTGTTGTACTGGTAGTTGTTGTACCAGCAGCTAATAGCATACTAGATGGTGATGAATCCCGAGTTTCTGGTGTCTTCCGGCAAATGCCATTCTTACCGCTTAAATCTTTACCACTCAGAACAGATAAACTAGATTGTCCACCACCACCACCATTCAAATTGATCGGAATGCAACCAGTGCCAGCACCAGCTGATGTTATTATTGTTGATGTTGTTGCTGCTGATATACCACTAGCTATCTCATTAGATATTCGATTACTATGAACTGGTGATGGTAAACCATTTGTGGATGTTACAAAACCAATATTCGGTGGTGATGCTGTTGTCAACTTAACACCATTCGGCACATTTGGAATCTTCAAACCAATTGATGTTGCTGCTGCTGCTAACGATGATGATGATGATAATGATAATAACGATGACGATGATGATGGTGATGATACTACTGATCCACAGGATGATGATATTATCGGTGATGATGATAATGATGGTGAAGGCGATTGATGTATTGATAATGTCGGTGAACCACGGTGTACTATTAAATTTGATGTTGATGACAAATTTTTCGTTGTCAATGACAGAGGCATAGAACTGCCTAGAAGTGGACTGGATGATTTCAATTGATGAGACGAAGCATTCGGTGATGTACTTGACGAGACCGATATCACAGGAGATATTGCTGTTGGCACAGCAGTTTGTATCTAAAATTTAAATCTATTATATAGATACAAGTTTCATTTGGATAAACACTTACATTTTTTATTACAGAAGAAGAGCCAGCTGATGATAAAGGCGATGAAACAGGAACTCCACTCGTCGACAGTGGACTAGAACTATATCTTGTTAAACTACCTCGTGATGCTGATATCAAGGGGGATATTATGTCGCCCGATGAATCTGTAAACACATTCACTAATCAAATTCATTTATTCATTATATCGAATCAATCAAAGTTGAATAAATCAAAATTGAATTGAAACAAAAATTAACATCAAATTGTGAATATCATTAACATATTTCAATGTATCTATTAGATATAATCGGATTTAATCGAATTTATTCAAGCTAAACCTTACGTGGAAACTGGGACAGGGTTTTGGAATGTTTTAAGGAGTTTACCTTGACTTAATTCGAATTGGAGGGGTTTTGTTATTCGATAGTTAAGTGGAACGAAATGCCGTTTTTTGGAAATGTACAAGACAATTATTTGCAATTGGAGCAGTTCTACTGTTTTTAATTATCCGTTCTCTCTCTCTCTCTCTCTGCTGGACTGACTGAGAGTAGTCCAAGCAGTTGCTGATTGTTAATTGATTGTCAATGTTAGTTTCTTTGAGACAGACTCTTCTAAAACGTCAGAATTGAATTGATTCTCACAGGAGCCATAGTTGACTCAATTCTCTTCAACTCTACATGAGCATTTGCTTGTTTTTAAAGAATACCTACAGAGAACTGTTCTCTGGAAAAGATTGTAGATTGCCTGACATGATTATAGGTTCCCTAACTCTATTCTCTTCAATTCTACACGAGATCAGTGACTTTGAATTCTATCTGGGACAGATCATTTGCTTGTCTTTAAAGAATAACTACAGAGAACTGTCATCTTGACGTAATTCTAAGTTTCCTAACTTGATTCTCTTCAACTCTACATGATACTCTACAAGAACAGACATATGTTCATGAATTGACAGCTCTAAATCCTATCTTGGATAGAACACTTGCTTGTGTTCAGTTACAAATCACAGAGCACAGTGTTTTGTAAACGATCCTAGATTGCCTGACTTGGTTCTAGATTTCCTAACTTAATTCTCTTGAAATCTACATGAGATTAGTGGGTTTGAGGTGACACTATGGATTGACAGCTTTGAATCCTATCTGGGACAGAACATTTGCTTGTCTTCAATGAAAACCTACAGAGAACTGTCATCTTGACACGATTCTAAGTTTCCTAGCTCAATTCTCTTCAACTCTACATGAGTTTAGTGTATTAAATTGACACATCCTGACAATTAGAGTACTTTAAATTCCATCTGGGACAGAACATTTGCTTGTGTTCAGTTACAAACTATAAGGACATGGTTCTAGGTTTCTGGGCATAATCCCAAGAACTTCTACTCGTGAGCAGTGTCCTGAATGATACAATAACCTAAAGAATACTTAATCTAATGGATTGACAACATTATCATGGAGTGACCATTGGCCTCCACGTTGTGACTTTACAATTAGTTTCATTGACATTTTCCTAGACTTGATTCTGTGAAGTTGACATTTGCCAATCATGAGTCAGGTGTCAGGTGTCTGTCTCTATAGTATGGACTTGCAGGTTCATGTCAAAAGAGTGTTTCCTTTTCCTAGATTCGATTCTAGATGCTCCACAACTGTCATCATGAACCCAGTGTCTTCTATTACAGATCATAGACCAGTGTCTGTCTACTGTTTTAATTGACATTTACGTTAATCATGAGTGAGGTGTCTCTTCATGTCAAGGATTATCTCCAATAGTAGTGTTCCTACTGTATCCCTTTTCGGACAGAGTCATGTCAGAATGATCAGATTTGATTCTAGATACTCCACAATTGTGAATCCAATGTCTTCAATTACAGATCATAGAGCAGTGTCTGTCAACTGTCATTTGAGACATAAAGTCTCCATGTGTTTATCTTAAATTAAAATTTACAACGTTTCCTTATATATATATATCACAAATGTAGAAATTGTGTCATCTTCTTGAACACAGCATACTTACAACACATACCTCTATCCGGAATGTTGCTAATATCACTATCAGCAACGATATTTGCAATATCGTTACTATCAAGCTTTGCTGACAGTTCACGTTTCAATGTCAAAATACGTTTTTGGTAAATAATTTTATCTTTAGCTAATTGTTCAACTTCCTGTTCCAGTTCACGTTCTTTACGTTTCAATTGCTAAAAATAAATTCAAGTTTTATAGTTAACTTTTACATTTGACATTCAATTCACCATGACACATCTGTAGGCAGATCCTAGAATTGCTAGATTTGACGTCTTCTTCTTCTCGTCGTCCTTCGTCTCCAGTTGAACCTTCAATTGTTCGAAGCACTCCTTCAACTGTGCCCTGCGATGCTTCTCCAACTTGTTGTGGACTTCTCGCGTTCCCGCTCTGAAAGTTAAACATTTCTCAATCGTTTTCACTACTAGATGGCGGTAGTTGTACTAGGTCATTCTTACCCATTGCTATTTGTACTTGTGGTACGCCGACGTCCTGTGCTCGTGATCGGTGTCGTCGGTTGTGCTGTTTGCATTGGATGATCGCCATCGTTGTACAAGAGGATCGAGGAAGATGGCGAATTGGTTAAACTCAAATTTGAACTAGTTCCATTTGCATTTGGACTATTTAGTTTGCTACTATTCCCCGCTCCAGCTATTGTTGAGTTGATAATGCTGCTGTTGTTGCTACTATTGTTGTTTAGACTTACTACTGCTCCTACTCCTCCTCCTCCACTTCCGCTCACATACCCATTTGTGGAGAAGTTCAGACTGGACTGTGAGGAGTCTTCTATCGAGGACGACAGGATGTACTGCGGATTGCTGGATGAGTTTGATATTGTCGACCCTACCAGTCCGTTGGAGCTGTTACTGTTCGCTGCAAAAATGTCAAATGGGAAAAATTTTTATTACTTTTCTTGCAAATTCTTCTTCTGAGGTCAGAAACTCGATTCGATTCGATTCAGGCCAAAGACAGTTTTTGACGCTGGAATGGAATCTCGAGTTCCGTCCGTCCGTGCATACTAACAATTCCAATTAGAATATTCAAATGAGAGAAAAATGACAGATACACATGGAGAGAGAGAGAGAGGAAGAGGGAGGTGAAAATGAGATTAACGGTACGTTGTTGATCGTTTCGTAAATAAAAACACTACGAGTGTTTGTTGTTTGTTGTTTGGATGGAGGAGAGAATGAAGAAAGGGATAAACACAGAGCAAAGAGAGCGAATGAGAGCGAATTGAGAGAATTCTCTTCTGCGCAACAAACTCCAACTCACACGTGTGTAGGAGTTGTAAATGCAATTTTTCTCTTTTTGTTTTTGTTTTTCTTCTGTTACTCAACACATGATGTTTACTCAACATCCGCAAAGTGCATCTGCGCACACTCGGTTTCATTCATGCGACCGGAGAGAGATGGCAGTAGTCTCCTGTCACTGTCGTCACTGTTGTCATTGTGACGGTACTGTCAGAGTGTTGGTTGAAATGGACTTGAATGAATTTCTCAACCGGTTCAACTCTTTCTCCTCGTCGTACTCTCTTCGTTCGTGTGTGCGAAGAGAGAAACTCTCTCAATTCGAATTTTTTCGTTTATTTTCTTTCAAATTCATTTCTTTTCTTTTTTCTTTTTTCTTTTCTTTGCAAAATGCAAAAAATTCGCAAAAATTGGACCGAACAAGGTCAGAGAAATAAACAAAAATCGAGAAATATCCACAACAACAACAACAACAAAAATTAAATTTATTTTTTTCTTCTTCGGTTTTATTGACGTGAGTCAAAATATTTGCCAGCGAAAAAATGTCGTCGCCATTTTGGTGAAATTCGAATGAATTTGAAATTGATCAACTTCTCGTCAATCGAATGTGTTCAATTTTGCTAAAATTTTTCATTTCTCTCAGGTGGAACAAAGGGAAACGGAACAATTGGTCAACGGAGTGTTCTAATTTTGGAATAAATATAAAATTGATCAACTTTCCGTCAATCGAATGTTAGATTTGTTAAAATTTTTCATTTTTCTCAGGTGGAACAATGGGAAATGGAACAGTTGATCAACGGAATGTCCTAAATTTGATTTATATGTGAAATTGATCAATTTCTAGTCAACAAATTTTGGTAAATTTTTGGAATTTTGACTTTTTACCAGGTGGAACAAAGGGAAATGGAACAATTGATCAATGGAACGTCCTAATTGTCATTTGTGTATGAAATTGATCAACTTTTCGTCAGTGTATCGTGGTCAATTTCGTCAATGTATCGTCAAATTTCACGTTTTTCGAGGCGGAACAAAGGGAAATGGAACAATTGATCAACAAAATGTCCTGGTTTTCAAATAAATTAGAAATTGATCAACTTTCCGTCAATGAATTCGGTTCAATTTTCTAGAATTTCACTTTTCACCGGGTGGAACAAAGGGAAACGGAACAATTGATCAACAAAATGTCCTGGTTTTCAAGTAAATATGAAATTGATCAACTGGCCGTCAATGAATTTGGTTCAATTTTTTAGAATTTCACTTTTCACCAAATGGAACAAAGGGAAATGGAACAGTTGATCAACAGGACATTGTAATTCTGAAATAAAGTTGAAATTGATCAACTTTTGGTCAATGAATTCGGTTCAATTTTTTAGTATTTCACTTTACACCAGGTGGAACGGTAGGAATTGAAACAGTTGATCAACGGGACATTGTAGTTTTGGAATAAATTAGAAATTGATCAACTTTCCGTCAATGAATTCGGTTCAATTTTCTAGAATTTGACGTTTCACCAGGTGGAACAAATGGAAATGGAACAATTGATCAACAGGACATTGTAATTCTGAAATAAAGTTGAAATTGATCAACTTTTCGTCAATGAATTCGGCTCAATTTTTTAGAATTTCACTTTTCACCAGGTGGAACACATGGAAATGGAACAATTGATCAACAGGACATCGTAATTCTGAAATAAACTTGAAATTGATCAACTTTTGGTCAATGAATCGTGGTAAATTTTTGCAAAATGACGTTTTCCCAGATGGAACGCAGGGAATTGAAACAATTGTTCATGAAAATTTGAGGAATTGATCAATTTCTGTCACTGAATTCCGTTCAATTTTCGTTCAACTGAATTTAACTAAAAATTGATCATGAATTCATGAATTTCACCGAGTAAACACAAAGAAATTGATCAACTCAGAGTTTTAAAACAAATTGAATTGAATTGAATTGAATTGAATTGAATTGAATTGAAAACAAAATACTAATTCAATTCAACTTTGCAGACAAAGCAAAGCAAAGCAAAGCAAAGCAAAGCAAAGCAAAGCAAAGCGAAGCAGAATGCATTTCCTGTACAAGAAGAGACGAGAGATAAAAATTGAATGGCACGTGTTGACTAACATGCCAAGGGCACACACGTTGCTTCTCACATTGTTTTCCACTTTACGTCATTCAAACAAAGTTGACGAGCAACACAACAACAACAACAACAACAACAACAACAACATGAGGTACGAAGTATGTGCACTTGCTGGCACCAGCATTCAATATCCGTACGAGTAGCAGTAGTGTGTGCACTGATTGAATGCGAGTTGAACAACAACAAACATGAGAGACAAGAGAGAGAGAGTGAGAGAGACGTTATTGATTTGTTCAAGAGAACAGCAGCAGCAGCAGTAGCAGTGGTTACATCACGTTGCATTGATTTGTGTCACAGTTGAACGCACACAATTCCATTCAATTCAATTCAACTGACGTTTGAAACATTTCAACAGTTCAAACACACGACCGAATGTAGCTGTCATTGTGACGTTTTGAGTCTGTTACCGAACGAACGAACCGCTGTAATTGAATACGAGTTACATAACATAACAAACACTTGAGAGACATTTGTTGAAAGTGACAAGCTCATCATGGTGATTGTGCCCACACACAAGCCGGTTGGGGGTTGCTCCATTCAAAATGGGGGATACCCACCTACTATACGTGTAACATTGTTTTTATTCAAGACAAATCAATAATTGTTGACAGTGGGGAACGAGTGGGAATTGAAACGATTAGGTACATGTGAAGTGACATATTGGGGGATGGGGGTTGGAGGGCAGGCTACTGCTGACTGATGAGACGCAAATGTTCGGTTTTGTGGGAAAATGTAAATTACATGAAAGTGGTGTGCGCTGCGCCATCTGTTGCACACACGAGTGGTACAATTCGAATTCGAATTCGAAAATCTGTCAAATGTCAAAATTCTGACAATTTTCACTCACATCAACTCATGTTGCTGTCTTGTATTGTGCACACACGAATACCTAGTACAATTCGAATTCGAAATTCTGTCAAATGTCATTTTCTTTTCGAATTCGAAAATCTGTCAAATGTCAAAATTCTGACAATTTCCACTCAGATTATTGTGATGTTGCTGTATTGTATTGACCACACACGATACCTAGTACAATTCGAATTCGAAATTCTGTCAAATGTCATTTTCTTGTCGTCGAATTCGAAATTCTGGCAAATGTCAAAATTCTGTCACTTCCAACTCAGATTATTGTGGCGACAATTGCAAATGGTGTGCACTGTGGCATCTGTTGCATACACGAATACCTAGTACCTACAATTCGAATTCGAATTCGAAAATCTGTCAAATGTCAAAATTCTGTCAACTTGAAGTCGGATAGTTGTGGCGACAATTGCAATGCATACAGGAAAATTGTTTCTTTCAATTATGCCGCGTGACACGAAATTCACGTGTCGTACAATACATGCACACTGGCCCCCATTCCCCACCAATGAGCGGAGCAGCAGCAGCAGCAGCAACAATGTTGTTATTCAAGAGGGAAAATATTTTTAGAATTTCAGCACACAAACGAGGTACTGGCAGTAGTGGCACGAGGAATACAATTCTGAATTCACCTTCAACAACATCGCATGCAATCGCACATGGATGAAACGTCATTCTCTCTCACTCACTCTCTCGACGCTCTGCTTCTCCCTCTTGCTCTCTTAGGCTAATCAAATCAAGTTGAAATTAGACATTTCGTAATTAATTATTAATTTATGTGATTCGCTGCGATTCAATCTTGTTTCAATTGCAAATTAAGATTCAATATTGATTGAAAGTTGATTAGAAGTTGATTCGAAATTGATTCGAAATTGAATTGTTCCCGAAGTTCGTAACTGTCAAATGGTAAAAGGACCAGCGGCAAGTTGATGATGGGGAGTCTTGCGGATGTCTTGTTTCAATTGCAAATTACGATTCAATATTGATTGAAAGTTGAATAGGAGTTGATTCGAAGTTGATTCGAAGTTGATTCGAAATTGAATGATTCCCGAAGTTCGTAGCTGTCAAATGCGAAAAGGACCACGGGCAAGTTGATGATGGGGAGTCTTGCGGACGTCTTGTTTCAATTGCAAATTACGATTCAATATTGATTGAAAGTTGAATAGAAGTTGATTCGAAATTGAATGGTTCCCGAAGTTCGTAACTGTCAAATGGTAAAAGGACCAGGGGCAAATTGACGACGGGACGTCTAGTTTCAATTGCAAATTAAGATTCAATATTGATTGAAAGTTGATTACAAGTTGATTCGAAATTGATTCGAAATTGAATTGTTCCCGAAGTTCGTAACTGTCAAATGTGAAAAGGACCAGCGGCAAGTTGACGACGGGACGTCTTTCATTCGGACAAATTCAACAGTTGAACAACTTGTTGAATTCAGAAATTATAACGATTCAATATTGAATGAAAGTTGAATCAAAGTTGAATGATTCTGGAAGTTCGTAGCTGTCAAATTTGAAGAGCAAACACGGCAATTTGATGATGGGATGTCTTGTAGCAGTGAAACTTTGAAAGTTGATCAACTTGTTGAATTCAGAAATTACAATGATTCGAGATTGAATGAAAGTTGAACAATTTACAAATTCATAACTGTCAAATTTCAGGATTAAATAAGAAAATCTTTGCAGTGGAACGACTTGTAGTCGGACAATTTTCAAAGTTGATCAACTTGTTGAATTCACATTTCACAGCGATTCAGAATTGATTCAAAATTGAACGTTTTCGAAATGTGTAACTGTCAAATTTAGGAAGTAAACATGACAAGATGGCGGCAGAACGTCTTAGTTGCGTTAAATTGAAAAAGTTGATCAACTTGTCAAAATGACAAATTACAGAAAAACAAAGTTGAATTGAAATTGAACGATTTCGAAATGTGGAACTGTCAAATTTTGTAAAGCGAAAAGAACGAATTGGCAATAGACCTTGTCTTATTTCTGTCAAATTCGAAATGTTGATCAACTTGTCAAAATTGAACTGTCAAATTGGAGGGAATTTCGGTATTTCTGTCAAATTCGAAATGTTGATCAACTTGTCAAAATTGAACTGTCAAATTTCACAACTGTCAAATTTGAGAGAATTCCAGTCATTGATCAATTGACAGCAGTGTTACCAACAAACAAAAAAAACAAAATTAATTTGACTTTTACCCATCAAATAATGACGGATCCACTTCTTTTTCGGCGGTGGAGCATAGCTGTCATCATCACAAGTGGCGGTAGTGTTATTCCGTTTCAACTGTTGCGTTTCACTATCACACGTTTCATGGCAGTTTTTCGAATTCTTACAAAAGTTCTCCCGTCGGTTATTGTTCGAATCACTGCTGAACGGAGCAGTCCGTTGGAAAGAGAAGGAACTATGAAATTTCCCGTTTTCACTAGCACTACTGGGACGCACGAAACGGAACTGAGGTGTATTTGTGTTTGGCAATTCACTAGTAGATGGCGGAACATTCCCGAATGAAATGTTACGATCTGTCAAATGTGACAGTTTGTCAATACAAGATGGCGATTGAGGTGAGATGATTATCCGTTGACTGATCGTGTTGCACTCCGATCGTACTAAGAATGGCGCCACATCGGATAGTGTCAATGTTGACGGTTTTGACGTTGACCGCTTCGGCTTTTTTCTGCGTTTCGTTGGATTTTGAGCTGTCAATGGACACGGATTCGGTATGACAAGGACACTGTCTTCAATGTTACTACTTCTAACGTCATTGCCACACAGCCTGTACTGATGTCCGTTGGGAATTTCAAAATTGTGGTGATGTTGCAAACTACCAACAGATGGCGCTTTGTCAAAAAACATTGGTTTGATCAACAGCGGATCCTGCTGCTGATGCTGATGCTGGTGTAGTGCATTCGACGGTGGCGCCATTCGAATTGTGAAACTCCTGTCATCTGGCAGTTGGGGGACAGCGAATCCATCAATGTCACTATTGCTACTAGTACCACTCACACCTCCATATCTGCGGCAGTATGTGGCAGCATAACTTTTACTATTATTATTATTATTATTGTTGTTGTTGTTGTTGTTATTGTCACTGTCAAATTGTGTGGCAGCGTTTGGCTTCCTCATTGTTTTAAAAATTTAATCACAGCACTTTATCACACTCACAAGAGGAATTGCAGAGTTTCAAGTGTCAAAAATTTCCCTCCTCGGAGAACACTTCAAATCTGTCATCATTCAGTATTCAGTGTAAGAAAAATGAAGACTGTGTGAAATGTCAATTTCGAAAATCAAATGTCAAAAAATTAAATTCGAAATCCATTCGCGCAGTCTAAATTGATTTTCATTTAATTTTCATCCTTGCAGACACACAAGCAGACGTTTAAGGAATATTGCGTTTTCGAAAATAAATAAAAATAAAGCAAACTGTCAAGCCGACATTTTGTTTTGTCTGTCACAGATTTGCAAATCAAATTATTCCCCCCAAATTGTATAATAATCCATAGGATTTGGGTAAGAATACGAAAAAAGCCACCCAGGAATGTTAGCAGAAATTCGAGTTCGAAATTCGAATTCGAATTCGAGTTCGAAAAAAATAAAAATTTCTTTTTTAAAATTCGGGTGTGGGAGAGCTTTTATTACTGCGTACAATTCACATTCAGTTGGTGTAGGTTATGTTTGTTTGTTAGACGTAGACGTCATTGACACTAGTCTTTTACTACAATCAGCAACAATTTCTGCGTAAGCAGCACAAAATTATTTTTAATTTTAACGAAAATTTTCCATTTGCACGGCACACGTATTGTGACAGTTGAAAATTTAAGACGTTTCCCGTTTACACGATTAACAAGATTTCGAGATTTCGAGATTTCGAGATTACAGGATTACAGGATTCTGCGATTCCGTCGTGCTCCGTTCGCACGTTCGACACAATTGACACTACGACGGAATTCTTTCATTATCAAAGCGAAGCGAGTGGAACGAATGCGAATGGGGGAGAGGAGAGTGGAGTGGAAATGATTAAGAATTGTTGAAAAACAAGAAGAAATGGAAAGAAATGAGAGAGAAAGGAACTAGTTCCTGTCTTGTCTTGTTGTGAACGCAATCGCGCTAAGATCAAATTCTTCAATGGAGAAAGTTCCACAGCATTTAATTTAAATTAAATTAATTAAATAAAATTAATTTTTCGCCATTTTTTTTAGCAAAATTCCAGACTTTGAAGAGAAACGGAAAGGAACGCGACGAGACAAGTGCTGATGTACCGTGATTTGCCGTGTGATATGCAAAATATATGTATTACTTGCGCAACAAACACACACGGAGCGAATGAACTTGAGAGAGACGACAGTTTTATTTATTTTTTTTTTTTCACTTTATGTGACACATTGTCTCACGAAGTGCTAACGTCAAACGTGAAAGAAGTGCAACAATGGGGTGCAACAATGGGGTGCAAAATTGTGCAACAAAACTGTGAGTCACAATTGTCAAGTGTGACATTTCGGGATGAGTAATTGAATGAAAATGAACTATTTGCCTCTCTTCATTTTTCTTACGTCAATTAAATTTGTTTCAGTTAAACGACGTCATCGCGGTTTGCACTAACACGTCACACTGGTCTTCTCGCTGTCATCATCACTATCCCAATCACTATCACTGTCACTGTCATTATCATTATCATTATTATTGTTTTCAATTCAATTTCAATTTCAATTTCAATTCAAGTTGAACGCGCGACCGTAGCGAGACACCTATCAACCAACAACTGAATGAACGATTATTGCTGGCCGAGTTCAATGCTCAAGCCCGTTCTGAGTAAGAAAAAAATCAGCAAAATAAAAAATAAATAAAATAAAAAAATTAAATATTGAGAATGCATAATATTAGTATAAGATTTCCCGTACACCGAGCCGAGCTGAGACGAGCTGAGACGAGCTGAGACGAGCAACCAATCAAAGTCACACACAATACACACGATTCTCAAATTCGCAAGAGAGCCGCAAGTGAGAGAGGGAGAGAGGGAGAGAGGGTGATGTGGTGTGACTGAAATAAATTCGACGGTGGTACCTCGTACCTCGTAAACTTGACATTTCGTTTGTGTGCAAAAAGAGCGCATCGTAATGTCGAGTAAATTTCATTCATACGAATTTGCAGTGCGAGCATGTTCTCGCAGGTGAGACAGTGAGAGGCGGATGGAGGCACGAGTGACTGAGATGGATGGTGGGAATTCATCAACACGTTTAATTTAATAAAAGACTTGCGAAATCACATCACCTCACCACCGAAATGAGAGGAGGGAGAGAGAGAAAAGAGAAAATTGTCGTTTGCGAAATCAAATGAAACACTACTCCAAATCGAGTTCGAGGGTTGTGTGAATGATAATAATAATAACAATCGCAGCACAACAAGGAGAGAGAAACAAAAAGTCTGAGGTGAGAAAATGAGAACATTCTATTCAAGGTGATTTCCCACATCGTGTGGGAGCCGCTGCCCGCTCCCCGGAACCTCATGTGCGTCTCGTCCTAGTGTCGGGTGCATGCTTTGGAAGTAATAGTAACAGGAATGTCTTGATTATTTAACGAACCCCGTCCCCCTGGCCGTTACGTGACACTCGCTATGATTTATAAATATTTTGTAGCAGAAGACACACTTCCAGAGAAAATGTTGTGAACAAGACGAACAGATTTGACAGTTTGACTGCTTTGAATGAGTGGAAATTGCAAATACAAGAAGCTTGACCAATCAAAACGTATTGTTGCACTGTCAAAAATGACATTTTTCAAACCATTGTCAGTTTGACAGATTGCACTGGGAATTGTAAACAAACAGTCGAAACGACTCATTCCTCTAATTCTTGATTCAGTTGCTAATAGTACAGTCAGTTTGACAGATTCTTTGTCAATTCTGCATCCTGTAGGTACAAATTTGTGGAATTCCTCTGGTTTTTTATTCAATTCCTGATATTAGCGTCATTTTGACAGCTTGTTCCTCTAATTATTGACAGGAAGGAGTGTGCGAGAGAGTAATGTTCAACTTTTACTCCACTCATTCCTCTAGTTATTAGTTCAATTGCTAATTGTACAGTCAGTTTGACAGATTCCAGGTCAATTCTTCATTATCCAGCCATTCCTCTACTTGTTAGTGCAAATCCTGGTAGAACACTGCCACTGAGACACAAGGGTTTCGAAATTGGCATTTCACTGAAATGATAATTGAAATGAACATTTGTACTGAAATGACTCGAATTAGTTACAGTCTCAGTACGTCAGTACAAATTTGAGCCGTTCCTCTAGTTATTAGTTCTATTCTTACTAGAACAGTCAATTTGACAGATTCCTGGTGAGTTCATAGTCCTACTGTACGAATTGGAGCCATTCCTCTAATTATTAATTCAATTGCTAATAGGGTAGTGAGTTTGACAGCTTCCTGGTAAATTCTTCAATCCTCTACAGTGCAAATTTGACTCATTCATCGTTTTGCGTCATTTTGACAGATTGTTCTACAAATTTATACTTTATACTTGACATATCAGACCATACCTCTGTTTTCGATTAAATTCCGTGAAGTGCATGCTGTTTGACAGATGTTCTACGAACTTTCAGCAAGTTTGCACTGTGACCAGGAGCAGGGCCATTGCTGGTGCCATTACTCATTGAGTCAACAAAGAGTTCCGGGAGCGGAAGTCTGGAGTCGTTTGAATCACACCTAGTGTTGTTATTAAAATTTATTTTCCATTTTCGCAGCCACAACAACGCTCGGATGTCAAACCAGAATTTGAATTTTCGAATTTAGGCGGTGACGTCAGGGGCAGAAGTGATGATAAAAATTCCTGCATTTCGGAGAGAGAGAACTTTTGAGTTTTCTCTCATTTTTGGTTGAGGAGTGATTGAGACGTCAAGCAGATGAGCAACAGAAAAGTGTAATTCAATGTCAATGGCGAATAGTGTTGCTGGCTCTGTTGCACACTGAGGAAATGAGAGCGTTCTCGCTCCCTCTCACTGTTGTGAGTGTGTTCGGCTGTCATCATTACGATACCAGAGGCACAGAGAGACTCTCTGCCAATTCGAATTCAATTCGAATCAATTCACAATTGAAATTCTAAAGAGTTGAACAATTGAATTGAATTGAATTGAATGCACTTTTTTATCGATTGCCTCGGTTTGTCTGTCTCACTCTCACTGTCACTGTCACTCTCGCTCTCTCTACTCGCTGCTCATAGTGTACACACGACGCTGTGGTGTTGAATTTCGCAGTTAAATGTGCGAAAACAAAACAGAGACGTGCACCTTCCTCTGTGCACCAGAAGTTGAATTGAGAATTACAGGAATTGCACTCGAACTACGTGACTTCGCCTTCCGATCCAGTAAACATTCTGGAAATTCGTAGAACATCTGTCAAACAGCATGCACTTCTCGGAATTCAGAGGTATCGAAAACAGAGGTATGGTCTGATATGTCAAGTATAAAGTACAAATTTGTAGAACAATCTGTCAAAATGACCCAAAGTGACGAATGACTCAAATTTGTACAGCAGGTACATGAAGAATTCACCAGGAATCTGTCAAATTGACTGTACTACTAAGAATAGAACTAATAACTAGAGGAACGGCTCAAATTTGTACAGTAGGAATATGAATTCACCAGGAATCTGTCAAATTGACTGTACTACTTAGAATAGAACTAATAACTAGAGGAACGGCTCAAATTTGTACTGACGTACTGAGACTGTAACTAATTCGAGTCATTTCAGTACAAATGTTCATTTCAATTATCATTTCAGTGAAACGTCAATTTCGAAACCCTTGTGTCTCAGCAAATGCCACCCTGCAGCTATCATTTCAATGTTCATTTCAGTGGCAGTGTTCTACCAGGATCTGAACTAACAAGTAGAGGAATGGCTCAGATGTGTACAGTAGGTACATGAAGAATTGACCAACAATCTGTCAAACTGACGAAAATATTAGCAATTGAACCAACAATTAGAGGAATGAGTGAAGTTGAATTTGAACATTACTCTCTCGCACACTCCTTCCTGTCATTAATTAGAGGAACAAGCTGTCAAAATGACGTGAATTTCGGGAATTGAATTAACAACTAGAGGAATTCCACAAATTTATACCTACAGCATGAAAAATTGACTTGGAATCTGTCAAACTGACTGTACTATTAGCAACTGAATCAAGAATTAGAGGAATGCGTGGTTTCGACTGTTTGTTTACAATTCCCAGTGCAATCTGTCAAACTGACAATGGTTTGAAACTGTCATTTTTGACAGTGCAGCAATACGTTTTGATTGGTCAAGCTTCTTGTATTTGCAATTTCCACTCATTCAAAGCAGTCAAACTGTCAACTGGGTTTACTTTGGGCGCCATTTTGAAAATGGTATATATAAGTGTCATTTATGGCCATGTTAATTGAAAATTTTCATCTTCATTCCTGTAGTTCTTATTCGAATGCGACCACAACATGCAACTCGTCCATGGAATGTGTCAGAGAAGTTAGCGCAATTCACATGAGAAAATGAGTACGCTCCGGTATTGTGCAAAGTGAATGACGTAATTGGATTAAATTTACAATTGCATTATGTCGGTCGACACGTTGTGAAACAGAAAGAAAGAGAGAGACAGAGAGAGTGAGAGAGAGAGGGCGAATGTGTGAACGGAAGGAAAGGGAAGTTGTTACGCTACGATTATGTACACTTGTTAACAAACAAAGGACACATGTAGAAATGACATTGTTGATTGTTTGACAAGAGTGGAATACGATCCTCTCCCTCTCTCTGTGTTGAGACGAAGAGAGACAGAACACGGTGTGACACCATTATGCCATTGTGTCCTTGTTTGATTGACAAGCATGACACCTGATCCAGACGCCATTTTTCCCACGCGTGAGTAAATCCACGTAATACTCTCAACACTCTCAATTGCCGAGCACTCTCAAATCGCAAGTGATTATTCCGTAATTAGGATAATCCGCTTTGTGTGGTTGCTGTAATTTTGACAGTTAAGAGCAAATCCACAATTAAGAGAGCACTCCACACTCGCAAATTCCTCCATTACGACTTTTACGCACATCGCGTGCGTAGCGTAAAATTACACATTCTCTCTCGCGAAGAGCCACGTGTTGGCTTGCGCAGTTGCCACATTTATTGATTAGTACTCAAAATAAAAAAAGACAGTAAAGTCAATGAACTTTTTTTTTTTTTTTGTTTCTGCGTACTCTTCTCTCTCATTTCGTTGTACTGTTATTTTCATGTTGTTGTTTTGAAATTTTCATTTGCATGTGCGACACACAGATGGCACTGAATTCATTCGAAATATGGGACTGGGATGCTCTGACCACTGATCTATTTTCACTTCAATACTTTGTTGTAGAACACACGGAACGTGCTGCTACATAACTGTCACATGTGGACCAAATGTCAAATATATTTTGTTAAATATTTCACTCACCTATACGATGTGCAGTAGATGGCGTTGATGGCCGATTGTAGGTTATGTACGAACCACTGCCAAGTACACTGGACCCCACACCGCTCGAATGCACACTGCTGCAAGTGCTTGAATTGCTGCTACTGTGACCGGTGTTGTTGTTGTTGTTGTTGAGGTTTCTACTGCTACTTGTTGTTTGTGTTGTTGTTGTTGGGTTGCAGATATTCAGATTGACATTACCACCACCGCCACTGCTGCCACTTGCACTTGCACTATTTACATTCAAATGGCTGCCAAGTGTCGGACTCAAACCAGGCGATGACGAGAAGAGCAATGCATTGGTTTGTGTACCGGATATTTGGTGTTGATGCCTGGTGACGCCATTACGAATATAAAAGTTCACACTACTGCTACTGTTGTTGTTGTTGTTGTTGTTATTGTAACTGTCAAAAGTGTTGCCATGGTGGCTATTGTGATTCACAAGATGATAGCGGGCAAGACCACTGCTACTACTATTATTATTATTGTTGTTGTTGTTGTTGTTGTTGTTTGTTGTTGTGGACGAAGCAAAAGATAACGACGACGATGAAGACGACGATGACGACGAAGACGACGACGAGAGAGATGTGGGTGAAGGAGACGAGGCTAGTTGTTGTTGTTCTTGCAACTCAATGTAACGAGCAGCTTCCAAGAGCGTTTCTAGTGCTGACATCGTATGAAGTATAAATCTGGAAAAAACAAATTGAAAATATTAAAAATAATTTTCTTGCAAAATTTTGACGCAATGACAGCTACAGTCAATTCACACACATTCACACACATGCTTCAATTCCAAGGTCAATCAAGTCAGGTTTTTTCAGTGCAGTGCGAAGAGAACAATGTATCGAAATGAAGAGAATGGAGAGTGTCGAAGTAAGAGAGGAGCATGAAATGTCATGATAAATTACACGTGCTTTTTAGTACCATCCACTCTCTCTCTCTCTGACTAATACACTCAACTGACACTTGAGGGTAACAAAAACGGCAGTGCTTATTGAACCGCCCTTGAGACTTTCACTATCACCTCAAGTGCAGCAGTCGATGGGGGCCCGAAGGGGAGTGAATGAGACGGCATGAAAATGGCGGAATTCAATTTCAAATTCACGACTACCTGAGTAACGGTTAATGAGAGAGACAAGGGGGGGCAGGTTCTCAATTTTAGTGGAACGCGTCACAATTTCCGAATCAAAACAATTTCCAACACATGCAAATGTCAAATTTGACACATACACACGCGTCGATTCGTGTGAAAAGTTCAAAAAACTCATTATTGCGAAAAATTATGTTCTCTCACACGTCACGTACTCGTACATGATTTTCTGGTTAACTTTCTGTCCGCATTTGTATGAGGGCGCCACCAGTGTATTGGCGAAAGAAAATGTAACAGTTTTCCGTCTCTCAACAATTTCTGGTATCAGTTACAACCAATCACTGCAAAACACATGACATTTGCTCGGAGTTCTGATTCAGAAATCACTTCAAGGCCATTCCTCGCATTCGTACATCTTTGGCATTATGACATTTCATCAAATTTTCCACTTCAAAACAATTGTCGGCCATGCACAGTGAGTTCTCGCAAATGTTTCTCGGGGGGGAAAATTTAATTCAATTCAAGCTGTCTCTCTCTCTCTCTCTCTCTCTTGTAATAGACGTCTCTCTCTCTCTTGTTTAATGTGACGTTTGAAGAATGACAGATTTGATAATGATGGAGTAATGGAGTGATGTGGTAATGGAGGAAGGGAAAGCTAAAGCTTACTTCCGGCAGTATTCGAGAGAGGGTAATTTGTCGCTCTCTCTTTGTTCTTACATTACGTTACGTTACATGTCATGTTGCTGTGCGTGTGTTGGTGCATTTCCGTTTACCAATCCATCAGTTGGCACTCCCATACGTCTCTTCACGACATTCTCTTCTCTTCATTGCATTCTCTCTACCTTCGATCTTATCTCACAGGAATACACACAAAACAATAGAACTGACACTACAGGAATTGATATCGAAATGAGTTTTCTTCTTAGAAATAAAAGTATAGGTACTATTGGGCATGTTGGTAATACTACAAAATGTCGTAAATACCAGTTGAAGTTGTGAGAATCACCTCCAGGTGTTGTGCATCAACAATTCCTTTCCTGTAGTTATTACTTCGTCTGTCCGATGTCGAGCGTTTCAGAGTAACTTCGGTGATTAATTATCACGGGAAATTGATCACAAAACGAGGAAAATTCTTTGATTGCACGAAGAAAATTCACACAAACCCACACATCGCACTATGCACACATACCACTGTAATTTTTAAATTTCACATGTCATTGTGAATCAAAATGGACGTGTCTCTCTCAGTACGGTGAACGCGAATCCATATATACAAATGCAAAATTGACGTGTTGAAAATATTTTCGATAAAATCACGTACAATTCAATTCAATTCAATTCAACTTTCAACTTTCAATTTCAATTCAACTCGAATTGAATCAACTTTTCTATCCAAATTCAATTTTGTGCAAAAACGAACGCAACTTTAGCGTGGAAAGAACCACCACCACTTCGGGCTACATAAAGCTTAGACTGAATGCGAACGCGACCAGCACAGCACGAAACCTTCATTCAATGAATGTGAGAATTCGAGAGGATCAATTTTGTAAACATGCCACTCTCTCGACTCTCACTTGCGTGCGTCTGACACATTGCACATGACACATTGACACATGTCCATGTGTTGAATTGAGTACAAACTCTTGTCAAAATGCACGTAGCCATTGTAACACTGGTGGGCGCATAGCAAATGTCAGTGTGACACATGAAAATTTCTGCTTTCGAACACAATGGCTTCCATTTTATCCCACTCTCAGTGTAATCGTTCAAATTGCAATTTGAGCAACACTGCCTCTCTTCGTTTTTATCACGTGTGTTTTGTCTCGTTCCCTCTCAGTCGAGTGTACTCATCACGTGCTTTGGTGCACGCTCTTCATCCGCTGAGAACTGTCAGATTCATGTAAATATTTACTTTTGTATTGCAGAAGAGAGACACAATTTGAGAGAGAGAAATTTGAAGAGAGAGAGAGACTTGGGTGTCGTACACAATTCTTTTGAAAAATTTCATTTTAATTAATTTCCACGGAATCACATGATTGGAAAATTTTGTTTTAATTAATTGAAAAAAAAAATCACTGGTACCTGCCAACACACAAACGTCAAACGTCAAATTTCAAAATGTCAAAATGTCAAAATGTCATTTACGAATTAATCATAAATTTTTATTTATAAATTTTATTTTTACACTCGCAATGAATTCGAAATAAAAATGTCTCTCTTGTTTTTTAATTTAAATTTAACATTTAGGAGAATAAAAATAAAAAAACCGAGTAAATTCCACGTCAACTCATCTCACGAGACGTAAATTTTAAATCTGGCAACAGTTTGTTTTCAATTTTTAAAATAGAAAGCTTATTCATATTGCATTGAGAGCGTCAGATGTGTGAGTGAGAGAAATGTGGCGAGAGAGAATTGCGACTCGACTCCCTTGACATTCAACGCAAAGAAAACAAAAGTCTATTGACACCAACACGGTGCTCCACAATATTGCATGAGATTAAAGTGTCTCACTCTCTCTCTCTGTCTCTGCAGCCATCTGTCAAAATAAGGTCTCGTTCTTTGTTGATTGTGAAATTTGAGCCATTCTAGATAAGGGAAATGAGTAATCGCCATTATGGAAGAGAGAGTAGCAACACCAGTGACTCATCAAATGTTTGTCTCACATGTGTTTGTGACATTTGTTGGTGTTCATGCGCATAATTCTCTCTCTCATTTGGATCCTGCGCTCCTTCTCGAATTCAGTTCACATGGAATTTTTTGTATGGTAGAAAACTGAAAACTAGAAAGCGTACATACGCATTTTGCCGCTACTCACCGTAAGTCACTACTCACGGAGAAAGTGTAGTAAGCCGAGCACATGCAACTCTTATGTACTTCAATTCATCGTTCATATAATGTAAATAAACATTGTTATCTTTCTCTCCGTTTTCGGATGTCAACAAACATGAGAGGGAGACGTTTCAGTTTCACGGTGAATCACGACAAACAAAACGGAAAACGATGTGCTGCCATCTTTGAAATTTGTGACATTTTTATGTATTTGAATTTCAAACTGTCACTATTGCTCTACTTGACTCTGTTAGTGAGTTAATGACAAGAGGAATAACCTTGAGAAGCTACCATTACTCGAATGACTGCTCGTGTACTTTGTAAAAATTCACGGAGAAATCTGTCAAATTGACTGTACTACAGGAATTGCCTCAATGGAGACTCAAATTTGAAGTGAGTGGGAAGACACATGCGGTCTACATCATAAGAATTCCTGGAGAAATCTGTCAAATTGATGGTGATGAGTGACAAATTCACGAAGCAATCTGTCAAATTGATTGTACTACAGGACATTGAATTGATAGCAACAGGAATGCCTTTAATGGAGGCACCAGCTCGAGGTTAGTTGGGAGACACATGCGGACTATATGGTAAGAATTCCTGGAGACATCTGTCAAATTGATTGTGACGAGTGACAAATTCACGGAGCAATCTGTCAAATTGACTGGAATTGAATTAATAACAACAGGATGGAGTTTATCCTGAATTTATATTCTAGGTAACTAAAGTGACAGATAAAGGGACTAAGTGGCAGATGTACCTTACATGGAGCAATCTGTCAAATTGAGTTCATGCCCTAGGTGCTTGAAGTCTGTAAGTGAAGAGTGACATTTACCACATGGCCTTGACTCTTGAAATTCCTGGAGCAATCTGTCAAATTGTATTGACTGGACTTGAATTGATAACGACAGGATTGGCTCTATCGTTAATTTGTTTTCCAGGTGACTGAAGTCTCTAGGTGACGAGTGACAAATTTACCATCCATGCAAGTATGTATCTGTCAAATTGACATTGAATCAGTTGAATTGATAGGAACAGGATTGACTCCATCTTGAGGTCATACTCAAGGTGACTGAAGAAGAATTCACATTCACTCCGTGGATTTCACTGTTTTTGCGAAACTTCATCCTGAAAATTTATGGAGCAATCTGTCAAATTTGATGTTGAATTAATAGCAACAGGATTGGCTCTATTTTTTAGTTGATTGCAGTCTAGGTGACTGAAGAAGACTTGATCTTGACTTGAAAAATTGAAAACCTGAAACATGATCCTGTAAAATTGTGGAGCAATCTGTCAAAACAATAACAGGATTGGCTCCATCTTGAATTGATACTCAAGGTGACTGAAGAAAAGTTTACCATTACACCGTAGACTATATCGTTTTTGAGAAACTTGATCCTGTCAAATTGTGGAGCAATCTGTCAAACTTGACATTGAATTAATAGCAACAGGAAAGACTCTATCTTGAGTTGATACTCAAGGCGACTCAAAGCGAGAAAAATTCACCTTCACACCGTGGACTTCATTGCTTTTATAAAAATTGTGGAGCAATCTGTCAAACTTCACATTGAATTGATAGCAACAGGAATGAGTACAGCCTCAACTGTCAAAATTAATTCTAATTCTTCCAAAATGTCCTTGTAGCACATTCCAATTTCCGAAACATTAAAACAAGTGGATGCAAGTCTGCCCAATAAAACCAGAAATATAAAAACACAGTGGAATGGTTTCGCAATTCAAATTTTACGGAAATTTTAAAAATAAAATAAAATAAATTAAATGGAAATAAATTAATTAAATTATTTTAATTGAAATCATTAATCGAGAAACGGTGCGAGATCCTCGAGAAAATGCCAAACGTGAGTGTACTGAGTAAACAAAGTGTGCAAATGGAAACGAGAGAGAGAGAAGTCGAGTAATCCAATACGAATGTAATTTCCACGTGTTTGAAAAACATGACTACCACCAAAGAGAGGGAGAGAGAGAGAGAGAGTGGAGAGTAAATTTTGACAACTCGTGACCAGAGCTTCTCTTCACGGAATCTAGATTATTTTTGTTTTCAAGATAATTAATTAATTTTAATAATAATTAACAAACCTTTCCCTGTCTTCTTCCTCTTGCTGCTCTTCCCGGGTCTAGGTCCTCCACAATAATTAATTAAATCAAACGAATTTTCCCCGAGTGAGAGTCTCAGGTGGAAAATGAGGGTTGCGTTGGTTTGGCCAAATAATTTTTTTTATATTTTCCTGTCACGCGAATTTGTGTTGGCGGTACCCCACTGCCTACAATTGCCCACAACAAAGACGGGAAAAGCTAACGGCGGTGGTGGAGTTGAAAAAAAAAAAACCAAAAAAAAAAAACAAAATGTCACTTATTTCCTTTTCCCACCACTACACAAACAACAGCAGCACTTGCACAATGGAAAATGAATTTTTCCGAAAAATTTTCTTTTAATTATTCAAATTGAAAATGAATCAACACTTTTCTCAATTTTTTCTCAATTCGATTCACTCGTGCTCATTTTGTTAATTATTTTAATTAAATTTAATTGAAATTTCTGTCGCGATCTGATTCGGAAAATTGGGAAAATTGTAAATTGAAAATTGAAAATTGAAAATTTCCACAAACTACCTACAACGACCACAAACTTGACGACTACGACGACTACGACGACGACGAGAGGTTCGAGTTGATCAATTTCCCTTCAATTCAACTATGATTGAACTCGGTTTCTGTGGCAGTCACTGCAAGAAGAGGATTGTGGTGAAAATTATTTAATTTTATTAACTCGGGCAAAATTTTCGTTCAATTCTATTCTTGCTTTGACTTACCGTTGCACACACGATCTGGCCTGTGTAGTGTATGTGGACACGGACACGGAGAGTAAGTGAATTTTCCTGATGGAAATTTTTGTGTTTGAGAGAGTTTCGAGCAGAGCGCATGCGCTCGATTCGAGAAAGAGAGTGAGAAAAGAGTCGTGTTCCACCATCTGTCAGTTTCACCAATCACCAATCACAGTCATCCATTCTCTCGTAACGTAATTTTTATTTTTCACTCGAGCCATCATCAACAATTTGCTGAGAGCAAATGCACGGTACAGCGATAAGGTACATCTGCACACGAGAGAGGCCACACTTTCAATGGTTGTGTTTCTCTTTGGTGGAGTGAAGCACTGCCAGCCGAAAGTTTTCAGTACAATTCGAAGGTTTACACGACAGCTCATAGTGATACAGTAACAACAGGAATGCTCAGGGCGATTGGTCAGGACCTTAGTTCATTCATAATGACGTAACAAGTTCAAATTTGTATGGGAGAACCAGTTCAAGACCAGTTCAAACGGGTTAGAGTGAGTTTTGAATCATGTTGACGCCATCTTCCAGAAAAGAGTTTTTGTCTCATATTTGTGTCATTTTACACGAGAAAACCAAGAAAAGTTGAAAATTATTCCGAAATGTCTCTTGGGAAACACTTACTTCTTCTCTTCTTTAAAAGGAAGTTTCCATTTTGATTGTCAAAACAGTAATGACAGTAACTCACTTTAAACTAGTTCAAAACCATCAAACGTGACGTCACGAACTAGTTCAAACACATTTGATAAACTGTAGAAAGACGAGCACATTCCTAGTGTTATTAGTTCGATGGTTGCTTGTGAAAAATTGTTCGCTGGCGCCATCTGTATGTTCAAAGGGAATTGAATTCAGTGTTCTAACGAAAATTTCTCGTTTTCTACAAGATTTTCTATGTAATTCCGTGAATAATCCGTGAATAAATGCAATTAGTTGATCAACAGAAGTTGAAAGTTGAATACACAAAGCTGAGTGACATTTGTGTGAAGCAAAAGAAATTCAATTTGATTTGACTTTCCTGTAATGTTAGTTTACGTGCAAAATTGAATTTGATTTAATTGAATTAATTTCGTTTCAATTAAAATTGAAATTGAATTGAATGCAACAATCAATCTTCAACAAGTGCAATCAGCTGATTGTACTAAAAAAGCACGAGTACTAAAAGTGTTGAAATTGGCAGCACTGCTTCGAAGAATCGAGTTTCCTTGGATTGGCACCACCAGCCATTGGCGCCTTTTTCGCGCGGTATTCCAGTTAGTGTGTCAATTTGATGATCAGTTCCCGTGGATTCAACAAAATCAGTGCGAATGATGTGAATAATTGGTGTAGAGTTGAATCAACATTTGAGTAACAAATTGATTAGTAATAGTATGAAAAATGGGTAAAACGAAGGTATCACCATCGAACAGTGGCAAGAAACTAGTGCAGGCCCGTCTGCCATTCAAAACATTGCCGTCAGAGAAGAAAAGTGTTGAGAAAGTGAAGGACCAAAGTGATCATGTTGAAGAAGGTGATCGTGTCAAGAGTAGAACCCGAAAGAATGAAGTTAAACCGAACAAAAGTTTTGTGTACTCAGACGAGAAGGAGAACTCGACAAATGTCGAAGTTGTCATTTCAGACGATGAGAACATATCGGATGGTGGCGAGTCCAGTGAAGTCAGGTCACAGGAAGAACCATCGACGAGTGAGAAACAGGATGGAACTGCTGCGCCAGTGTCTAAGAAGTCACTCGATTTCGGTGAGAGTCCTAAGAAGAGCAATCCCGGGAAGAAGAGAGGAAGAAAACCGAAGCCAGTGAAGCCCACTTCCAGTAAGGATAGTCTGAAGGACACACGTGAAGATGGTGTGATCAATTTATCTTCGGAGCATGAGAACGAAGCGGATGTATCGGAGCTAGGTAGGTGATAGTGTAAAGGATTTGAGTAAAACTGATCATTCCTCTATTACAGATTCCGCGCAAATGAAGTCTCCACAAGCTAAAGTTCCGAAGAGATCGGTTCAGAAAGCTGTGGAAGAGATCAAAGTCCAGGAAGATTATGACGCTACACTGAATCTGAAGTTGTCAGACAGTGAGACTGAAATGATGAATGAGTCCAAGTCGGAGAAGAGAGACGTGAACATGAGGTCTCCATTGAGAAAGGCTACAAGAGTCACACCGTCGCGTAAAGCTAAAGAATCGAAATTGGAGACTTCTGTGGTGCTGGAAGTCAGTGACAATGCGATGGATATAAGTGCGATAGAGATGAAAAGTTCTGTGGGAGATGATTCGATGGTGAATTCAACATTGGACATAACAGACACTGAGCCGGAGACAGTGTCTACGCCTAAAGCGAAAATGAAGGCAGTGTCTACGCCAGATCAGAAACTTCTTAGTTCTGGCAAGAAGCGTTTGGACCAGGCTGCACGCCAGAAGTTGCTGGAGGAGAAGGAGAAGCAGCGTTTGAAGGAGAAAGAAGAAAGGGAGGAACGTCGTCGCAAGGAGAAGGAACAGCGAGACGAACAGAAACGTATTGAGAGAGAGAAGAAAGAGGAGCAGAGGCGGAAGGAACGAGAAGAGAAGGAAGAACAGAAACGCAAGGAGAAGGAGGAGAAAGACGAACAGCGACGGAAAGAGAAGGAAGAGAAAGAGAAGAAACGACTGGCTGAAATCGAAATGAAGAACGAGGAACTACGACAGAAGCAAGAGGAGAAACGGAAACGTGAGGAACAGAAGGAGCAGGAGAAGCGCAAGAAAGATGAGGAACGCCGCAAGAAGGAGGAGGAAAAGGAGAAAGTCGAGAATAAGAAACGCAAGGAAGCTGAAGTATTTTCGAAATTCTTTGTGCAGAACAAGGAATCCGCTAAGAAGATTGGATTAGATGACAGTAGTCTAAAACACAGTCAAACGAATCAACAGAACTTCATGCCATTCCGCATCAAGGATGGCATGAAGCTAGCACCATTGTGGAGAAGGAATTTCAAGATCTCAGAGAAGGAGAATCTCGATAAGTATTTGAATAACTCGGTGCAGTGCAAACGTCATTACCTTGACGAACTTAAGGTGAAGGAAATAAAGCCGCGCACATCCATAGGTACGTTATGCGAAGTGGGAGAGCAGGACGATTGTAAGAGTGAAGAAGATGTACAGATAATAAGTGAGTTGCAGTATTAAGTATCTCTCATAATAACTAAATGTGTCTCCATTTTTAGGTAGCGACCTGCAGGAGGTCGGTGAAACAATTGAAGAGTGCAAACCTGTACAAACGTTTAGAACGAAGTTCTTGTGGTTCCACGCAAATCGAAGACCACCGTATTATGGAACTTTCCGAAAGAAGTCGAATGTCATCAAACCTCGTAGACCGTTCGCTTTAGATAAGGTAGCATTATTGTCAAAAATGTCAAATTGATGAAGTGTAATTTTGTTCTTTCCAGAAATATTTTGACTACGAGGTGGATTCAGACGATGAATGGGAAGAAGAGGAGATCGGCGAATCGCTGCATGGAAGTGAAGATGAAAAAGAGAAAGAATCCGAAGATGAGTATGAAGTTGATAATGAGTTTTTCGTGCCGCACGGACATTTGAGTGATGAGGAAATACAGAAAGATGAAGGTTTCGATGATTTGGAAGAAGATGATGAGCAGACAGCTGAAGCACAGAAGGAGAAAATGAAGATACTCCAAGATAGGTTCAATCAGAGTATCAAGAAGAAAACTGAGAAGATTCAACCACGTATTGTTGGTATTGTGTGGCAGGATGAGAATGGGAATCGGCCAGAATCGTGTTCGGAGAAAGTGTGGAATTCATTGATAGCCAGATCGATTGTGATCAATAGTCCGATCGTATTAGAACCGAAACCATTACCAAATGAGCTTGAAACGAATGCCAGTAGTTCGGCAAAGAAACAATTGAAGATTGTTGAACTGGATGAAGATGACATAAAGAATCTAATAACACTTGTACATGGTAATAGATATAAGGTGCGATTCTTGATTAACGAATTCCGCGCGTTTGTAGCGAAGAATCAAACAGCAGAATGTCAGAAAGAATTCACCTTCACTTCGATACGGAATCAGATGGATAAAATTTCAAAATGGATGGCATACAAGGATACTGGCAGTCAGAGGAAGGGTAAATGTTGGATGGTGAATAATGAAACTTTAACGAAATACGGTCTTGAAAATATTAGTCTTAAGAATGAATGGAACTATGTGACAGAACCACCAAAACATGACAATAAAACCTCTGCTGAGGAGAACGCTACTAAAGATGATGCTAGTGTCGTGGCAGTGGATAAGAATCAAACAGCAACACCATGTAATATAAAGAAGTTCACGAAAGTGTTGACTGAAGAAGAACGAGTCCAGAAGTTTGCTAAACTCCAGAAGACGCTCAAAGACACACCGGATCCAAGGAGTAAATCAAAGACACCATCTTCAGCAATCAAATCCAAATTATCTAGAAGTGCTAATGTCACTTCAAAGGATACTTCAAAAGTAGATCCAATAGAAATAATCAATTGTGATGATTCTGATACAGAGAATGACAACAATGAGGAGCAAAATTCAGCAGCAAAACTAGTTTGTACAAATAAAAAGGATTCGCCATTTGATAAATTTTTAGCAAAATTATCTTTGACTAAATGTCAAACGTCAAATGATGAATCTAAAAGTGGGAAGGTAGCAATAAATATTGAAACAAAATCACCTTCAACCACGAAAGTATTACAAACTACTAGCGATGAGGATAAGGTTAAGAAGAAACGTGCAATTCTGTTATCGACACCTCTAGAAACAGTCGTGTCGGAAGATGTCAAGAAGCAATTTGTTTCAAAGAGTCTGAGTAAACCTGAAGCTGACGATGTTGTTGTATTAGAAGATGATTCATGTAGTTCAACGACAAAGACCCTGGCGGCCGAAGATGATAGTTCTAAGAAATGCAGTTCCCAGAAGGACAGCAATGATGGAAGTGAGAATAAGCGAGTTGCGTCCCCAATTAAAGAGCAGCCACCTGTTAAGAAACGCGCTGTCCTGTTGTCTGTCCCGTTGGGCACAGTTATACCGGAAGATGTTAAAAATAATTTCGTATCGCAGAATTTGACAAAGAAACGAGATGAGCAACAATCAAACGGAGTTGAACAGGTTAAAGATGCTGGAACGAAAGATGATTCTAAAGATGCAGAACCAACTAAAGAGGATACCTCGAAGACAAGCAGTTCACAGAAAGAAAACAATGAACGTACTGTGACAGTGACAGTTGCTAAACGACTTGCATCGCCTCTACCAGAACAGCCACCAGTTAAGAAACGTGCTCCATTGCTGTCAGTCCCACTAGGTACAGTTGTGCCAGAAGATGTAAAGAAAGACTTTATATCGAAAAGTTTAAAGAAGAACAAACCAGATAAACCTGCAGAATCGTCTAAACAAGAACCAGCTGATTCGGGTGCTGCCTGTAACACTTAGATTAAGTTAAACATATTTCTACGACTGATTCAACAGGCAGTGTCACTATGTGCCTGTTAAATAATGAAATTCGCATTTAAGTCGCATTAGGTATTTAGCTTTGTATAGGTGTTCTTAAATTTTAATATCATTAACTCTTGTTTATATGTTAATCTTTCATTAAATGATTTTCAGGAATAAAACAATAAGGTTTTCTTATAAGTTTAACAAAATCTTGGACATTTGGATGACATCCAGTGGTGGTGGTTGGGTTTCAATTTAACTAGCTACATTTGACAAGATTCTTATTCGTTTATTAATATCTCATTATTTACAAATTACACTAGTTATTACAAACGAAATCCTCTTAGTTATTGTAAAACCCTTGTGCACAACGCGGAAAATCTTGATTTTGTTCTATAAAAATGTTTCTCTTAAACTCTTCAACAACATATTACACGAATGTATATTGTATAGTAATGAAATGAAATCTAAGGAATCACAATAAAATCACGCAATTTTTATATAATAATATCCTCGTAATGTGTCGCTACCATATTCTGCAACGATCCTTGCTGGGATACATTCCGGAACCTTGACGACAACCGAATGTGTCACTGAATTCTGGTGAATTCCTCAGTACACCCAGCAGTCGTATCCTTCCAGGACAATGTGAATCCTCTAAAGCGTATCTCGACGCAGCTGGGGTAAAGGTTTCACACCATAAATTACCAAATGATATGAATAGCAGTTGCTCGTGGTTGTAGTGTTCTAAGCCAGGCAAGAGCTGTTCTTTTCCGATATTTTTAACTAGAATCTTGTAAGCGTAGTATGCTTCACGCAATCCACCATTGTCAGCGATATTCTCACCCAGTGTTAGTTCACCATTAACCTGTTGGATTCTATTCATATTATATCCATCAATAACTTTCTCATCACACTTACATATTCTCCAATGTCTGGTAGGTAGAACTTCCCGTACTGCTTCACAAAACACTGTGTCCGGTTTATGTACTCCGTGATTGTCTTGTTTGACCACCATTGCCGCATGTTCCCCGTCTTGTCGAACATCCTCCCGCTGTCGTCGAACCCGTGCGTCAATTCGTGCCCCAATATCGTTCCAATTGCTCCGTAGTTTAACGCCCTTGTGGAGAGAAAATACATTAACTTCTGACAGTGAGTGTCGGTGTTAAACTTTGCTAAATCTAAATCTAATTAATTCATTGGAATTTCATTGGAATCGTTCTAATGAGTTTCCAATATATTACACAGGCTGTGTGAATTGGTTTGCTTGTCTAAATTTTGACATCTGGAATTTGAAGTTTTAGAAATTTGTTATCCTGATCGCTAACAAGTCAGGAACTGGTTTCTAACGCAAGTTACCAAACATTTGAGTTTGCTTTTAATCACTAAATGAAGAAGTACTAGAATTAGCCAATTCAGGTTTCGTATACTACAGGATTTAATGATACCAACTTACTCTAATCCCAGTTCGTAGAATGGATACTGTAGAATAGCGATTGGAACGGCTGTGTGGAAAATATATTGTGAACAAGCAGCTACAACGTCAAATTCAAATGTCACACTTACTAATAGTATTCGCTTGGAATGTATGAAACGCGTTTACATTGGAAGGTGCTGTAGCCCATCCGAACTCATTGTCATAATTGAGTGATCTCAGTTTAACCTTCATTTGCCAGTTAAGAATGTTAACTAGGTTATCTAAATGTGTAGATGCATTGACATCGATTTCCTGGTAGAACGCGTCGAGAAATGTTTTGTTCATGATCCATTCAGGGAATCCAATGAAGCTTTTCATGCTAGCAGACTTCTCAAGTGTCTGCTCTTTGGTTTTGTGATCCATCCAAGTGGTGGCTTTCACTAGACTATTGAAAGCTTCCCGAATATTCGATAGCATCCGTTCTACTTTTGGTCTGGTGTCGGTGAGGAACTTTTCATCCACCAAAGTGTAACTGACTGCCATTCCCATCATAGAATTGACACCACTTGCACAGTACAGAGATCTTGAAGTGGATCCTTCCGTGTTTATGACACTCCTTGTGTATTCACTGTGGATACGACGGATCTCCGTGGTCGTATGAAGGATCAACTCCTCCACCACACTCCACCAGATGAAGAACTCGATGTGGCTGCTTGGTGTTTCTGCGAGGAACTCAACGATTTGCTGCAGATACATGACGTCGGACTTGCTGGACAATATCTGTCCAGTCTTCAGGTCGAAATTGACAGTGTCCACTGTTCTTAAGAGTATCCCCAAGTATTGCTCCCATATCGGTATGGTTTTCGGTGCAATCGAGTCGTCTGTGTAGTTCTGTAGCTCGTAAATGTTGATGTTGATCAGATCCTCTAAAGGATTTTGATTGGCCTTCGTTTGATTCTCAGCATCTTCGTTTAACTGTTGGAAACGTCACACATATGTCACTGTCATTCTATAGAAGCTATCATCTACCTTACCTTGTACAAATACTTTGTGATACGTATAGCCTCAATTGCAGCATCATTGATCCCTTCCATGGCACTGTCCATGTCCAAGTTCGGTTCCACATTCACCAGGATCAGTGTGACAATCTTCCGGATGTATGAAATGTATGCAGTCAATGCACTGCTCTTTGCACTGTCATCACTGTCTTCGTTTTCATCGTCATCTGTCTCCACGTCCGGTGATGAAAGAAACTTTTCTTTCGCTTTTTTAAGACGCATATGATGGTCGTCTTCGTTGCTAATGGAATCAGAAAATGAAACAATTAAAATGAAGTCAACAACATTTGCACACGCCACACACGGCGCTACTCTTTGCCAACTGGTTTGTGATTCTTGGAAACCGGTTTGTAATCAGTCACCAGTGGACTGGCATGTCGAGTCGCTTACGACAAACTTAGCATCTGAAATTTCTAAAGAGTTTTCAAAGTTTGGTCGCTAACAAGCTACTGAACAGTTTAGTTTGCTTTGAGTAGCTCCGTGTGCGGAGGGCCTTTCTTACAAGGGAAGAGTCGATCCACTCTCTGGAGTCCCAATAGCTACTCGATTGACAGTGCGGTTAGTCGGATCTGGAAACACATCGAAACCGATCATGATGTCCAGCCCGATCTGTTGCTTTATGAGAGCGACACTTTGCACCCAGTCGAAGGAGGTGGTCTCGTTCCGTGTCAAATTGAAGAACGACGGAATTACCGGCAGCTTCCATTTACGCAAATAATTGAAAATCGGCGTCAAGCCAAGCTCGTCCATCTCCTCAGTGTCCATACAACCTCGGTACATCGTCTTCGCCTTCCTAACCGCTTGCGGCTCCACAGACGTCTCGTTCTCCTGCAGAAACGAACGTACCTTCCTCATCACCTTCGTCTGTTTCTCACTGAACCAGTCATGGGATGTCACTGAATCCGGTCGCGGATGATCCTCTGCCCAATGACCACATGTGAATTGATAGAAATCCTCACAAGGATCAACACTCTGATCCATGCTCTGCAACAGATTCGATGCTGCTTGAAGGCACTCCTTGCTCTCACAAATATTCGAAGAATTTCTTACTGTAATTGTAAATTTAATTAAAAATTTAACAATATCACCTCAATATCTAGTAGATTTACATTCAAAAGCTAATACAATTATCGCTATTAGTAGTATCAGGATTATCATCACCAGCAACATGAACACTGCTTTGTCGTAGAATTTCCTACGGAATCTATTTGACGAAATAATTAATTAAATTTAATTTGAAAAATTTATTCAATTAACAAACTTCGATTGTACAGCTACTAGAAACTGATTGTTGAAACATGACTTCCCGTTCTCTGTCGTTGCGATTCCTGTAAATGACATCGATGTGTTAGTGTTAGTGTCACAGACAATTCAGATTTCTCATCTCCATACAAAGAATTAACGGTAAAATACCAAACCAGAAAAATCTCTCTGAGTCTCTGAGGAAGACAGGACAGGAAAGGAAAGGAACGTGACTTGTCACGCGATAAATTAATATTGAAATCCGTTCAACGAACTTTCAATTCAACATGCAATGAGATATGCAGGCTTTGCAGGCTTTAAGCTAAAGTAAATTTGATTGATTACTCACTTGGCAATTCACTGCTCGCACTCTGATGTGTCGTCCATATTGGCGACACATTCGCCATGTTGCCAGACGGTTGACGTTCAATGTGACAGGACTGCATGTGTACCAAACATTCTGGGGAAGAAACAAGCAGATGTATGTCAAGGATCACAAGGTCCTGATGGTGGAATTCATGAGTGATGGAATTTGAATTGAAATTGATCTTCTCCTCGAACCGTTAAACACTTTCCCGAGTTTCAATCCTGTATATCCCGTTTGTATGACTAGTTCCGGTTGTTAGACATGTCGGCCCAACTGTTAGCCGACGACTGACAAATGCCGACCGGATATTGAAAGGATTTCCATGGAAGGACAAGTGGAAGTAGGTGTAGTTGGAAATTATCTATTACTTCATGATGGAAAAGAAAGGAACAAAATGTTGACATGCACTTTGTGCTAATGCGGGGTTACAGTGACAGGGGCTACCAGTGACAATTAACTGTCACGTTACTGACCGCAGTGGACACGCATTTCGTATTAATGTATCGATTTTGACGTATTGATTTGATTTGAATCTGATTAATGTGTTTCCTAAAACGGATCAGTGCCTTTCAACCCTTAAACCCTGTCCTGTACCTGTAACGGACAAATCTCAACTGTCGTCTTTCATGGGATTCAGTTGTCGTTAATCATTCGTAATTACCCGTGGGACCAGTACTTTGAACCCGAACCCAATTTCCGTGAAATGGAGCAACTCCACACAAAGGTCATTGCCTCCACCACCTCCATTGTGAGTGTGCACATGACTCGATTCGGATTCAAATTCACCTTTAATCCTGACCCTGGAAACTTGGAAACTTCAAAGCTAAACTTCCGTTTCCTTTTTTCGTATTCGGTTTTTGTTAAGTTTCCTACACTGGATAGATAATAGCACTGGCCGGTGGGTAAACGTGAATTGCATCGATTTTCAATTGCATTCACAATGTACTCGATGTAACTATGTACTTTATTGCATGAATTTTGTATGGCGCAAGAAATCACCCTTAATGGGCAATATCACCTTGGAATTTTTTCCTTGACCAATTTTTTATTATTACCTCGAATCCTTACTCAACTATGCTACAATGATTTGCGACAGCATTTATGTCAATTATTTGTCTTGAATTGCTGGAAATGACGATTTACCGAGCAAAGTCCTTCGAGCGTCTTTGGAACTTCAAAACTTTGAACGCGTTTTTCTCGAAACTATGCTAGCGCCTCTAATTTTCAACCGATCAATTTTAAATTTTGACAGTTATTTTGTTATATATTTGCTGAGTGACATGCGAAATAATTTTGAAATTGATTGAAATTCACCGATTCTACAAGCATTTTTCGACTTATTGTTTCGCAAAATTGATTTCTCATTCAAAATGACGCCATTTTTGTTAAAATCAAAATTTTTCAAAATGTTTTACAAAATCTATTACACAAATTTATTTCCTTTTCAAAACATTTTTAATTTTTAAAATTAACTCAAAATTGCGACCTACACATGGTTTTTTATTAAAAAGTATAACTTTTTTTTGATCAACCAGCACGCCGCCATTTTGTTGAAAATTTATAAAATTTATTTTTTTTCTAATACCCAAAATCTGTATGTATGATATAAAGGAAACGGAATTTGAAAACATTAGCTAGTTTTTATTATATAAATTCGGAAATATTTTGTACGATTGAAGGATTCAGTGAGCGAGTGATCGGTTGAATGATCGGTTGAATGAATGAAAGAGATAGAGAATAGTGGTCAATTGTTGATGAATGCAAATTTGAATAGTTACATTAAATAGTCACAGAATAATCCTCTTCAACTTCGATTGATTCACTTTTAATTGAATGTAAATTGTAATTAAACTAAACCGCGCGAGACGTTATTCGATTGTGATATCTAGCAAAGCACTGAAATCGATTTAAGTAGATATTGCGATAAATCCAAAACGGCTGCAACAACGGCGACAACAGAATAAAAATAAATAAAAAATAAAATTATAGAAGGTATCTAACACAAACAGATGATAATGAAAGCTCCCGTTTTGTCAGTGATTATGCGGAGCTTATTTGTTTTGGAGGTAAAGATTTTTATTTTCTGTGCTTAAAACAAAGATAAAATTAAAAATTTATTTGAAGTTGTATTAATTATTTAAAAAAAATTAATTTAATGTTTTGCCAACACCTCATGCATTCAAAACATTCAAGAAATTTTTCTTCTTCTTCTGTTTACATTGAGAACACGTACAGGTGACAGAAAAATCGAAATGCTGGAAAATCGTAAACAAAAAATTCCACAAACATTGCATCATTCCTTGTGCCACACGATACAAGTGACAGGAAACAAAATTGCAAAAGAAAAGAACAAACGTGCATCTGTCCTTTCTTTCTCTCATTATCGTGAACTTGAAGCGTCAAGCACAACTGCAGGAATCAGTCACAGATCAATTTGCAAAAGAAAAGAACAAACGTGCATCTGTCCTTTCTTTCTCTCATTATCGTGAACTTGAAGCGTCAAGCTCAACTGCAGGAATCAGTCACAGATCAATTTGCAAAAGAAAAGAACAAACTTGCATCTGTCCTTTCTTTCTCTCATTATCGTGAACTTGAAGCGTCAAGCTCAACAGCAGGAATCAGTCTCAGATCAATGACAGACACACACACTCACACACTGCCAGACTTCCGTGCACGTGAGAAACATTTCCAATTAAAACTTTTGTTTTGGACTGTTTCCCAAAATGGCGGATTTATTGGATTCAATTTCAATCGGATCCGCCGATATTTTTCTAAACAGCATCAATGACGTCATGTGTGCGATGACGTCTTTGCAGGTGGGTGCCCAAAATGGTTGATTTTTTCCGTGGAAAAGAAGCGGACACAGACTAGCTGTTTGTTTGATCAACAAATTCTACACGATCGGTTAATTGAAAATGCAAATTTCGCGGTAAATAAAAATTTTTTTTTGGGCTTTTTGCAATGACCACGTGCACGACACACTGCCTACCCTCATCCGTTGTCAAGTAAAACGCCGTCAAGTTGTCAGTTATGAATTGAATTGAATTGAATTGAATGTTGTCAGGGGCTCAAGTTGAATATGCAAATATATTGCAAGTTGAACAACATGAGAAAATAAAAATTGATTGATTGATGTAATCACACCCACTGCTTTCAATTTTCTTGTTGCTGTAATTAGTCAATTTCTTGTTGAATGCTAATTGCTGTCGGTTGACTCGCGGAACCGGAAGTGAGTAATTTCACTTTTTATTCTCATCCCTAGATCAATTCAATTCCGTTTCAATTCAAATTCAAATTCAATTCAATTCAATTTTACATCATTTACAATTTTCATTCAATTTTACATCAATTTATAGTTCAATTGTCATTCAATTTCAATTCAATTCAATTTTTATTTTCATTTTAATTCATTTATAAATCAAATTTTAAATCAATTTTCATTCAATTTTTTATTCAATTGTCATTCAATTTTCATTCAACTTTCATTCAATTGTCATTCAACTTTGATTCAATTTCTTAAATCAACTTGAATTCTTTTTTAATTCAATTATAAGACAGTTTTAATTCAATTTTCGAATCAATTTTGATTCAATTTTCATTCAATTTTGATTCAACTTTCATTCAACTCGCATATAATTTTCTAGTTAACTTTAATCCTATTTTAGTTCCATTATAAATCAATTTTAATTCAAATATTAATTCAATTTTGATTCAATTTCAATTCAATTTTGTTTCAATTTCAATTCAACTTTGATTCAACTATGATTCAACTTATTTTTAAATTTCCAATTCAGCATATATACCATTTTAATTCAATGGTACATCAAATTTAGTTCAATTTTCAAATCAATTTTGATTCAATTTTCATTCAACTTTGATTCAACTTTTATTCAACTTTCATTCTGTTTTTTAAATCAACTTGAATTCTATTTTAATTCAATTAAACTTCATTTTTAATTCAATTTTCGAATCAATTTTGATTCAATTTTCATTCAACTTTGGTTCAATTTTGATTCAATTTGCATTCAACTTTCATTCAGTTTTTTAAATCAACTCGAATTCTATTTTAATTCAATTAAACTTTATTTTTAATTGAATTTTAACTCAATTTCGATTCAATTTTCATTCAACTTTGGTTCAATTTTCATTCAATTTTCATTCAATTTTGAATAAATTTTCATTAAATTTTTAAATCGACATTAATCCCATTTTGGTTAAAGGAAAATCATTTTTAATTCAATTTCAATTCAATTTCCGTTCAATTTTCATTCAACTTGCATTCAATTTCCAATTCAACTTTGATTAAATTTTCGAATTAGTTTGAATCCTATTTTAAATGCATTACGACTCATTTGCAATTCAATTTTCAAACCAATTTCAATTCAACTTCCATTCAATTTTCATTCAATTTTGATTCAATTTTTATTGAATTTTCAAAACGACGTTAATCCCGTTCTTATTCAATTTTTGAGTTTAGTTTAAATGTTAATTCAATTTCGATTCAATTTTCGTTCAATTTTCATTCAACTTTCATTCAACTTTCATTCAACTTTTGTTTCAATTTTCAAATCAACTTTAATCGTATTTCAATTCAATTATACTACCTTTTTGATTCAATTTCAATTCAATTTCAATTCAATTTCAATTTCAATTTCAATTTCAATTTCAATTCAATTTCAATTTCAATTTCAATTTCAATTTCAACTTCAATTCAACCTCAAATTGAAAGTTATGGATCGCATGTGGTTGAACAGAACCTTACCCTTGCTGAAAGCTCTACCCTCGAAAGCGCGCTGCCCCGCGTCGTGTTTGTTGATTCAACTCGCAAAATTGCCGCGATCAACCAAGAAGTGCAATTCAATTAATTGTCAATTGAGTGTGACAGGAACAACAACAACAACAAAAACAAAAACACTTGTATCCTCCCCACATCCGAACTGTCTGTCTCTGACACAAAAATTGATTTGTTTCCTTTCAATTCACTCAAAATAGATTTTACAAATTTCCATAAATTTCATAACATGGCGGCGTTGATTTTCACTGGTATTATTCGTGGTATTATTACGAGGTAAACACTATATTCGAAAGTGCTAAAAGTGTCACAAAACAAAAAATAAACTATACCTCTGTTATGATGGTTAGTATCCAAGCAACCGAAAGTTGAATTGATTCAAAATGTTGAACACGCGCGTATATGCACTTGCACGGATTTTAAGGATAACAAGCAGAATCAGAAGCAGAAGCAGAAGTAGCAGCGATCCCGAGACTGACTGGTAGCTAGTAGGTACTGATAGCTACTACTGATAGCTAGTATGTACTACTGATAGCTAGTCTGTCTGCCACTGTCCCCGTGCTGGACAACTCGGCTAATGGCGGCATTCGCGATATTTATTTATGAAATTTTGAAGTTTATTTTCTCAAAATGAAAATATTGAAACCTGCGTGCCTCAAAGTGATCTTTGTTTACCAACTCGAACACGATCGTTTTGAATAGAACCAATGACGAATGTTCTGTTTGCGGTTTTTCGTATGAAACTCTATGGAGACCAGGCCAGGCCGCTTTAACGCTAGCGTCTTAAATAGTCTCACACATGATTTTTTGAAGTTCTTAAGAATCTCCGCAAGTACTCGAACTTTATTTTCTCTCGTTTCACACGACTTCTGATGCAGTGCACGTTTTGATTCTGTTGCCAAAATAAGTTGACAAACATTACGGGGCAGGCAGGTGATGAATGTTTCATAATTCAATATGCTTTTATGTACTTCATGGATCGAATGGCGGGTGCGTCTCTTCTTCCGTCTCCGCTTTAATTGCGTCGCAATTACTGCGAGAATCACAATTGATCGAGTCGAGTAGGAAGACTTACGCACAAACCTTACAAGGATCGTGGCGGTGCGCCATTTCTGTTCAGTTCATTTGAATTCTCTTTCAAACCACAAACATGTTCCTCAACATCACACTGTCGCTCTCTCAAAGTTGCATTGAGATATTCGAAGGGAGGAGAAAGTTATAGACATTTTTGTAACGGTACCCGCATGTGGTCATCAACCGGTTTCACATTTTCTCCAAGTTGCGTTCTTCTCGAAGTTGCGTTCTTCGAACTGGTGCAGTGAATATCTCAGGTTCTAAACGTCAGATTTGACTCATAAATCTGGTTTTATTGCACACGAGTAGCTCTACTCCAAAGAACATTTTCAGGAAAACGTCAATTAACCGAAGGAAGTAAAAAATATATTTTCGGTTTTAGGTATAATACCTAGGAAAGTCCTTAAAGGATAGAAACCATTTTGAATTTTGACTTTATTCACTACAGCAAGTGTGCAATCTGTCTTGATATTGAAAAAGTGATTTTTCAAACAACGCCATCTACCGTCTGATAGAAGAGTCAAATTTGATTGAATGAAATGTTTTTATATACTCCAAAGTGTCCTTAACCATTCTCGAAAGAAACTTTTCTAATAACTATAAAACTGTTCTCATGACAGTACAAAATTACATTAAAGGTTTGTATGTGTTATTTCTTGATTCTGAAAACAACGCCATCTACAAGCCGGTAGGTGAATCTAATTTGATTGAACAAAACGGTTTCATGTACTTCAAAATGTCCTTAATCCTTCATAAAAGAACGTTTTTAAAAAAATACAATACTCTTCCTGCAAAAGCATTTTGAAGTTAAACATATTTTATTTCTAAATTCTGCAAATCCATCAAATTCTTGAATGCCATCTACCGTCTGTTAGAACAATTAAATTTGATTCAACAAAGTACTTTTGTATACTCCAAAATGTCCTTAATAGTTCCTAGAAGAACTTTTTCTAATAACTATAAAACTGTTCTCATGACAGTATATTAAAGTTCTGTAGGTGTTATTACTAGATTCTGCAAGGAATGCCATCTAGAAGACGGTAGATGAATCAAATTTGATTGAACTAAATACTTTTGTATATCCCAAAATGTCCTTGATCATTCTCAAAATAAACTTTTCTAATAACTATAATACTTTTCTGATGACGGTATATTAAAGTTCTGTAGGTGTTATTACTAGATTCTGCAAGGAATGCCATCTAGAAGACGGTAGATGAATCAAATTTGACTGAACTATATAGTTTTATATACTCCAAAATGTCCTTGATCATTCTCAAAAGAAACTTTTCTAATAACTACAATATTTTTCTGATGACGGTATATTAAAGTTCTGTAGGTGTTATTACTAGATTCTGAAAGCAACGCCATCTACCGTCTGTTAGAAGAATCAAATTTGATTTAACAAAGAACTTTTGTATACTTTTAAATGCCCTTAATAATTCCTAAAATAACTTTTACTAATAACTATAAAACTGTTCTCATGACAGGTCTGTAGGTGTTATTACCAGATTCTGCAAGGAATGCCATCTACCGTCTGTTAGAAGAATCAAATTTGATTTAACAAAAAACTTTTGTATACTTCAAAATATCCCTGATCATTCCCAAAAGAAACTTTTCCAATAACTTTAATACTCCTCTTACAAAAGCATAAGGATACAAGGAGTCCAATTGCCAGGACAGTAATGTCCTGGAGGCATGCAGCATCCTTCCAACATGTTCTGCTTCCGTGAAATGACAGTAGGCTGGGTGTTATTAACTTGTCAAAGTTGTAGCGACTCAAGGTCTCATGTCCCACGATCATATGATGACAGTTGCTCAGTGGCTGTTTGCAGATTCTTGCAGATTCTCTTTTACTTTCTCAAGACTGTGACGTTTCTCGGTGTTGCTTTCGTGACTTTCGTCAACGAAAAATTGAGACAGCATGAACAGTGACAGTGACATAATGCCAAGTCTCATCTCATTAGTAAAACCGTCTTCACGGATCATAAAGTGCTGTCGCAGGTGTTCCGCTGTTTAACCGAAACTCCCTCAGTGTCGCCACTCAAATATGGCCGACATATTTCGGTTAATGGGAAAAAATCAAAATTTCAGCGATCGTCGCAAAATCCCGAATATGTCAAAGTCATGTACAGTCACGGAGTAAACAATGAAATAAATTAAATTGATCATTAATAATTGAATTGAATCGAAAAATAAAAAAAAACTATATTTAAATTTCGGAGTTCCGTGGCGTTGAATAATTTTCGGTAAATTGGATTTTTCCACTACGCATTGCTTCAACTAATAATTATTAGTTTTGTTTACGATCCCAGCGTCACCTGTCAGTGAATTTACATAAGTTGAACCAATGAAATTCATGCAAACCACATTTGACGACTTTCTAGCTGCTTCATTTGCATACTTGCCCTGCATTATTCTTCAATTTTTATTGGTAATAAATCAAAATTTAAATTGTATTTGACAATTGCTAATGAGGTAACATTATGCTCCGCTTCTATTCTCGGAAAAAACTCAGACGTGCAGTGAATTTGTTAGCTTTAAGCTTTAACAGCTTTCAGTAACTACTATCATATATTACATTATTCCTTGAAGCGAATTCACGATAGACGCCATTTTGTCATTGGCCTTGACACATGATGATGAGTAATTGCTTTGATTTTCGATTCAATGACATTTGGTACGAATTCAAAATGGCTGCAATCTGTCAAATTGAATGTGATTTGATTCATACATCCTGTAAATGGCGGTCGATGTCAAAGTCAATTAGTAATCAATTGTCAAATTTAGGTCTTGTTCTGGGAAATGAGCTTATTGTCGAAAAGCTAATTTTAATTAGCACGTCATTAATTTGTGACAATTCATCACAACCACAAACTTCATTCATGAGGAAAAATGTGCGTCGCGGCTGAAGCCTGAACGCGTGCCTTTTGCTTTGCAGGCAGATGCTCGAACCACTGAACGTTTCCACACTCACAAAATCATGTCCCACAATCATACTGATGTGCGAGAGTGAATGGAAAGTTTTAAAATTTTCTCTTTTTGACGTTTCGAAATGAAATTTCCTCTAGTTATTTTTCATTGATCGCAATTTATTACATTTTTATTTACACAATCGTTTAGGTATTAGAAAGAATTTGATAAATTACAGAAAAATAAAAAAAATATAAAAAAAAATATTTTGACATTTATTACGTGACAATATTACAGGTGAAACAGAACAAATAAGAAACACAGGTCAAGAAGCAAGTCAGTGGAAGTGTTCTGGAAGAGAACAGTATTAAAAATAAGGTCTTTGATCACACACATTATTGTCTAAAGTTTAACGTTTGTATAATATTATTAAAAATAATCTCGTTGGTTGTAGATAAACACATACTCGTATGTTGTATATATATATGCGTATATGTGATATAAAGTATTATCCTTGCATCGTATTCAGGTTTTTTGATGGGTGGTTTAATGGTAGCCATAACCGTGTCCGTAGCTCTTGATGTAGGCTGGACCAGCAGCATAGGCTGGGGCAGCGGCATAGGCTGGGGCAGCGGCATAGGCTGGAGCAGCAGCATAAGCTGGGGCAGCGGCATAGGCTGGAGCAGCAGCAAAGGCTGGGGCAGCGTATGACTTAATGTATGCTGCAGCTGGTTGAGCTACATAGGCTGGAGCAGCAACAGCAACTTGTGCTGGAGCAGCAACAGCAACAGCTGGAGCAGCAGCGGCATATTTGACAACTGGTGCTGGATGAGCAACATGTACTTGACTGAATGTAGCATAACTTGTTGCTGCTGGTGCTACAGCTTTAACAACAGCTGGAGCTGGTGCTGCTACTGCAACTTGAGCGGGAGCAGCATAAACTGCTGGGGCAGCTACTTTAACAACAGATGGTGCTGCTTGGACATATTGTACGGCTGGTGCTGCTGCTACAGCTTTATATGCAACAGCTGGTGCTGCTGCTTGGACATATTGTACAGCTGGTGCTGCTGCTACTGCTTTATATGCAACAGCTGGTGCTGCTGCTTGGACATATTGTACTGCTGGTGCTGCTGCTACTGCTTTATATGCAACAGATGGTGCGGCAATTGCTGCAATTCCACCATAACCGTATCCACCATATCCACCATATCCACCATAATGTCCACCATACAGACCACCTGGGGCAGCAGCGGTGACGGCAAGAAGACAGGACAAAATCTATTTGTATTGAAAAATAAAACCGTTTATAATGACATTTCTCAAACAATTTTCATTCAGCAACTTGAATTCAGCTGAATTAGCTAATTGCTTACAATCATAATGCGATTCAATTTGTGCTGAATAGTGTGGAATGGTCAAATCTTCATATTTTTATATCACATTCCACTTCTATTGAATTTGCTGAATCCGCTGAATTCAAGTTTGCATTAAATATGTTGCTGAATTTCATTTAAATCGATAAATTCAAGTGCTGAATATATAAAAATACTTGCATGCTCATAAACATGTTTTTATTATGTAACTTTCACATTCAGCAAAGTGCTGAACAAAGGAAAACCGCAATTTCTCTTGTAATTTCGCGAATAATGCAATTCAGCAGTATATTTAAATCACTTCCTGCACATTTGCTTTCATTGTGACGTTTGCAAATCACGTGATTTGTAGAAGTATCCAAAACCGTGTGACCTTAACCTCACAATTCTGACAGATAGCACAAGGCAGTTACATGACATTAAATGTCGAATGTTGTTTTATTTTTTATTTGTATGCACAAATCACAAAGACAGCATAGCTGTCAATGCAATTCAGCTTAAATAATTTCCGCTGAATATCGATTCTTCAGCTGAATATAGGTTTTCCTGCTGAATTCAATTGGAATTTCGGGAATTCACATCAAAAATTCAAGTGGAAAAGTTAGAAAATTTCCGTTAAAAAATTTGTGATCAAAACTCATGGATGTGACTGTACCACAATGGATTGCGAGTGGGAAAATGCAGATTTTCGCTTGAAATTAAAGTTTTCCGGTAATTTAACAATTGAATTTAATTAAAAATTGATTGAGGAACATTTTTCCAAGTTAATAATAGCGAAAAACCCGAATTTGGACGGTTAATTTTTGAATTACACCCCGAAATCACTGACACTTGGAGTGAAATTTTGAATTTCAACCGAATTTCGCCACAAATTGAATTAATTTTCGTTCGTAATTTAATTAAGAATTTAATTTTGAATAATATTCAGCAATTTCCAATTCGAAAATTCGACTTAAATCGGTTCAAAATTGCGAAATTCACAAAAATCTCCTCCGTCGAATTTGAATTTCGGTACATTGCCGTTCACAATTTCACAATTTTGCATTTTGACATTTTGTTATATGAAATAAAATTTTTGACTTACCACGAATTTGAACATGTTGAACTAGTTAAAAAAATCTTTTTGGTTTAATTTAAACTAAAACTGAAATGAAAATGAAAATAATTATTAACAAATCACAGCTGTCAAATTTGACATTTATCTCTGAATCTCTAGTTAACTACCTTTTCGATCGTTAGGTGATCTGTTTGAATTGAATTCGTTAGCTAATACTGAAGAATTAAGACAACGTCTGGTGTCTTATATACTGAAAAATTTCAGTTAAACTTAATTCAAGTCTGCTGGCAAAAAAGTCCCCCTTTCCTGATGGCGGAGCCGAGCTGGTGGAGGGTTAGCTTTGTAATTTGTCTAATTGTAAGAAGAAAAAATAGAAATTGTTTCCCTCCCCTTACACCTTTCACTTTTACACGACGCTCGGTGTGTTACTAACCCAACCAACCCAAACCCAAACTACAAAATGTCGTCTGTCTTTATTTGGCTCACAGCAACATGGCTGGACATGGGCAATTTGAAGTTTTGCGATCGTCTTGAACCGCTCGAATCTGATCGGAATTTGACCAAATCCGATTGACCGGTTAGCTGCTAGATCACAATTTTCATTTCAATTCGCTTTTATGGAGAACTGGAGTTGAACAGAACTTCTTCGGCGTGTGAGTGATCTAGATGCGGCCGCACTGACCCGCCGGTGATCGTGTCGGAAAAATCTGGGAAACTCTTAATTCCATAATTGCACCGAGCTATTGTAAATAATTGAACTGGAAATATTTTCAGTGATCTTGTTCATTAAATAATCGTAATTAAATTGTCCGCCATTTCATAATGATCAACATGGCTGCTGTGCTGTGTGACAGTTAAGTGAAATGATGGCTGAATTAGTGTTGCAGTTGCAGGCGTTTTGATTTAATCTACAAATGTCAAACTAGGTATGATTTGATTTGTACAAATTGATCGTGCAGGATCGTACCTGCTCCTGTCATGTGTGGCATGATCGATGCGATCGAATAGGAGCAGGATGTGGCAGGATCTGTCAGATCTGTGACTGCTGCGAACAAAGAACCAGCACCATGATCGTACCATTTACAGATGAACGTCATGATTCTCCACCGTGGCTCATTCCAAACTGTCAAAAATGGACAGTTGGAATTCATCGCGTCCAAACATGCTGACAAATCTAGATCACCTAGACGGCCGTAGCTGTCCGTGAACCACGTGCGAATTCTGACATTTAACATGACAGTTGGAACACTTGAATTTTTCTCATTTTTCAACTTTAATTGATCAATTTTGTTGAATGCAAGGCTAGTGCCTACTCCTTCCATCACCATGACTCCTCCAGTGCAGCCTGTCACACACTTTATTAACATTAGTTTGCTCCAATTTGATTGATTCAACTTTTGTTGAATGCGTCTTGAGTGTTTCAACTTATTTTCCAAATTGATTTTCTTGAGTTTCGTCCTTCCACCACGAGTTCATTACTGCATCGCACGGCGTCGCATCCTGGCGCAATCTATTGGCGTTACTTTGTTCCACTTCCATTGATTCAACTTTTGTTGATTTCTAATTTCCTTTTTTCACCTATCGACTATCGCATCCTCATCATCACTGCTTCATCAATGCATCGCATGGCATCCAGGACGGCGTGGTTTCATTTTTCTCGTTCAACTTCGACTGATTCAACTTTTGTTGATTCAACTTTTGTTGATTTTGGTAATTGCCCCTAGTATGTCTCAATTTTGTCTTAAGGACTTCACCACATCCTCGATGCCGTGGATTCATTTCACTCGTTCAACTTTGATTGATTCAACTTTTGTTGATTGCATTTTGAGTGTTTCAATTGTTCTTTCAAGACAAATTTTTTTGAATTTCGTCCTTCCTCTAAGGATACCTTCACTGCACCGCATCACATGTTCTCCTGGACGCAGTGGAATCATTTGTCTCGTTCCACTTCCATTGATTCAACTTCTGTTGATTTCTAATTTCCTTTCTTCACCACCGCATTCTTTATGACGCATCTTGACTGCCGCATCCTCATCATCACTGCTTCATCAATGGATCGCATGGCATCCAGGACGGCGTGGATTCATTTGTCTCGTTCAACTTTGACTGATTCAACTTTCGTTGATTCAACTTTTGTTGATTTTGGTGATTGCCTTTTGTCTGTCTAAATTTTGTCTTAAGGACTTCACCACATCCTGGATGCCGTGAATTCATTTTTGTCGTTCAACTTTCATTGATTCAACTTTCATTGATTGCATTTTGAGTGTTTCAATTGTTCTTTAAAGAGAAATTTTCTTGAATTTCGTCCTTCCACTAAGGACACCTTCACTGCACCGCATCACATGTTCTCCTGGACGCAGTGGATTCATTTCTCTCGTTCAACTTCTGTTGATTCAACTTTTGTTGATTCTAATGATTGTGTACTGAGTGTCTCGATTTTGCCTTAAGGACTTCACCAACGCTGTGCATCGCATCCTGGACACATTTCAATTATTTCCTCCATTCAACTTCGATTGATTCAACTTTTGTTGATTGAGCCTGGAGTGTTTCAATTTTTAGAATTTCCTTTTTTGTGGTGAGTCCTTCCACCACGTCCTCACCACCGTAATGCTGCACATCGCATCCTGGACTTTCCCCATATATTTCTCACGTTCAACTTCGATTGATTCAACTTTTGTTGATTGTGTTTTGAGTATTTAAATTTTTTTGTAAAGACAAATTTTTTTGAGTTTCGTCCTTTCGACACGACTCCACCACCGCAAGGCTCCACATCTTATCCTGGACTTTTCTCATTCACTTCTCTCGTTCAACTTTGATTGATTCAACTATTGTTGATCGTGTTTTGAGTGTGTCAATTTTGTCTCAAGGACTTCACCAATGCATCCCATCGCATCCTTGACACACATCATTCATTTCCTCCGTTCAACTTTGATTGATTCAACTTGGATTGATTCAACTTTTGTTGATTGAGCCCGGAGTGTTTCAATTTTTCTGTAAAATTTACTTTTTTTTGTGGTTTGTTCTTCGACCACGTCTCCACCACCGCAAGGCTCCACATCTTATCCTGGACACACCATTCATTTCTCTCGTTCAACTTCGATTGATTCAACTTTTGTTGATCGTGTTTTGAGTGTGTCAATTTTGTCTTAAGGACTTCACCAACGCGTCCCATCGCATCCTGGACACACTCCTATTCATTTCATCCATTCCACTTCGATTGATTCAACTTTCATTGATTGCGTTGAGTTTCCCTTGATTTCCATCGTTTCTCTCGAATTTTCATTAGAAGAAAAGCTGAGAAAATAAATTTCCCAGTGAGAAAATCCTTCTCCCATTTCCCAACAACAATGTAACTCCATATAATCAACATTCATTGCTTTGTTCAATGGTAATTCAACACGAAACCCTCATATTCATCTTCAATTGAAACGTTTTCATTTCATCAAGTCGTAAACGACATTTTATACCATTCCGGGAGCAGTAAATGAAAATCCATTTTTTCCATCTCACATTTCAAATTGTCTTTGTCTTGTTCCACTGGCGGAGGAAATTCAATTTGAGACGTCTAGGTGAACATGTACGTGAATGGTATAATTTCGTGTAATTCAATGCAATTGGTCTAATCAAATTTGAAGGTGAGATTTATTTGTAATATTATGTAGATTATTTGGAATAACTTGATATTGATACAATTATTACACATTTCTGTTCAATTTCAATTGGTATAAAATTGGTATAATTTTTTTAATTGGTCGAAAATCATTCTAATACGATTACGACGCATGTTGATTCACAATTTTAATCACATTCGTCATGATTTGAACTTGATGGAAGTTCATTTAATTTGGTCTAAAATATTTTCTGATTGGTCTAAAACAAACTAAATGGTTTTAAACAAAATTCTAGTATTCTAAACTATATAATAATGATGGGAAATTGCTTCTAGTGAAATTAGAGAAATTCTAATTGGTCTAAATGTGAAGAAATTTGGTCTAATTGTATAATTTCGTGGAATTGCCAATGTTGCATCATTTACGAAAATGACACAATTCCAAGGAAACTTCTCTTGATGGAAATTTGATTAAGTGTGAATTTTCAAATTTTCCTAAATGGTCTAATATATTCCTGATTGGTCTAAATTTGAATTAATGATTTTTAACACATTTAGAGTCGTCTTAATTATATAGTGAGTTTTGAAAGTGTTTCTAGTGAAATTGGGAAAATTCTAATTGGTCTAATTATGAATAAATTTGGTCTAATTGTAAAATTTCGTGGAATTGCCCAAGTTGCGTCATTTAGGAAGACGACACAATTCCAGAGAAACTTTTGTTGATGGAAATTTGATCAAGTGTGAATTATCAATAATCCTTAAATGGTCTAAAATATATTTGATTGGTCTAAAATTGTTTTAATGAGTTTTAACACATTTCGAGTTTTTTCAAATACATAGCAGTGCTGGGAAAGTGTTTCTAATGAAAAAGTAGAAAAATTCTTATTGGTCTAATTGTATAATTTCGTGGAATTGCCCATGTTGCGGCACTTAGCAAAATGACTCAATTCCAGACAATTTCCTGTTGATGGAAATTTGATCAAGTGTCAATTTTTCCTAAATGGTCTAAAATATTCCTGATTGGTCTAAAATTGTTTTATTGATTTTTAACACATTTAGAGTCTTTTCAAATACAAAGCAGTGCTGGGAAATTGTTTCTAATGAAAAATTGGAAAAATTCTTATTGGTCTAATTGCGAATATTGCGTCATGTGAGAAGATACAACCATTGCAGCGATCAACTGACGATCACCGCATCAATTTGCTCGGAAAATGTTAATCACTGCCCTGCGGGTATCGATCCGGGCAGGTATCGATTCATGTATCGATACAAATGACTCAATTATCAGCAGAGGCGTGTGTAATTCAAGTTTGCCGCAGGTCGAATATAGGTGTCACTGGTGCATGCAATCGCCTGACGAATAAATTACTGGTCACGTCTTGACTTGACCATCCCATAGTCGTCGAACCGTCCCGAGTCGATCGGTTTCGAGAAACGGGTTTCGGTTCGCATGGCTGTCGAGAATCTGGTCGAATAATTATTTGTTGGATTTTCACAATTTTCTAATAATTATTAGCTCGATCGTCGGATCGTCGGATCGTTAGCGTTAGCGTGAACCTTGGCATGGTTCTGTGAAGGCGTACGATCAGTGGGATTCGCCGCTATGCGATGATCGTGTATAGCGTGAGATCGTTATGACGGCCTTGCACCAATTCCTGGCCGTTCATTTGTGACACCTGGCTGTCAGACATTTGGATCCATGATGCATCGCCATTTGCCAGTTGCCAGTTGCTCCTGCACGATCGCTTCGAATTGAACTGGTCGAAAGCATAAAATGCCGAACTGGATTTCTATGACACACTGGTGATCGGGTGATTTATGGCGGTTCGGTGGAATGCGAAAGGGTTACATGGGTTTCCAGGGAGATTTTATCAAATTGGCCAAATGGTCGAATGGTCGAATGAACTTTTACTCAACATTGTATGACTTGGCTGGGCTTCGTGTGTCATATGCGTGTCGTCTGGGTGTTATGTAATTCCTGTGAGTCTGGTTAGACCGGTCCCGGTTCATGTGCCGCCATGACATTCTCCTCTGACGCATTTTATACCAATCACGGTATCAATGGCTCGGGTTACATAATGAAATTTGAAATTCTATGACAGTTTTATGTAAAGCGATTCAATTAACGATCACTTCCTATTTGCTTGGACACTTGTGACAGCACCTCTGACACGATTGACAGGTCGGACAAGTGACAGTCAGTCAATTTGAAATTTTCGACCAATCCACAGGGACTGAGATTCTGTCTGTGTTGATGCTCAAAGTAATTTTCTTTAATTTTTCGACCAATTATCTCGTGAAATTCTGAAAAATCGAATTAGACCAATTGATTAAACCTTAACCAATTCGAGAAATTCATGTTTCTATATCATTAAGATAAAGTAGTAACTTTGAAAAGTGATTTTTAAAGTTTTTAGACCAATTAAAAAATGTAATGAATTTAGACCAATTAGAAAAATGTTTGGAATTCAATTAAAATTTCGATCTAATGATATTTATCAGCATTATATTGAATAAAAAACAATTTTTCATTGAAAATATCAATTTAGACCATTCCCAATGATTGGTATAAATTTGGTCTAATTTTCAAAAAATCAAATTTCATGATATCCCCATCAAAGCTACGTGATCAAGTCACAAGGAAATGAACAATTGCGATCCGTATTCGTATTATAGTAGATAATTAAAACAAAAACCGAATTGGTCGAATGCAACAAAACTACACATCACTCGTCTAAACTTGATATCGAATATCGAATCGAGATAATGTCGCGAAATTGGAGTAATGCCTGTACAACATTTTTTTAGCCGCCATTTTTGTACAGATCGTGTAATCCATCTGAACATACCGTCAACGAAAATTGATCCACAAATGTTGTTATCTCTCTCACGGGGCGGGTTATTAGCAAGATACCATTTAAGCTAATAGCTCGATGATAAAACAAACGATTCAGGCTACACTATACTATTTTATACCATTCCATTATCCATTTGCGGTGTTAATGACAAACATTCTGTTCAATTTCTCGCAACTTACGTAAACTTTTATCCAATTTAAACTGTACTAACCATATTATTCAAAATGGATGTAACCAGTTGGGTTAGGTGCATTCTGGTATTCTGTCGGTAATGATTGTCTTATATGATATTTGGGCTTTTTAAACACCCAGATATGGTAATCAACATGACACGAATGCGATTCAAGTCAGTCGCGCGTGTGTAACATCGATTACGGAGGTCGTTGCGGTGCGATTGAGATAACTCGAGAAATTTGCAAATGACAAGAATCTTTGAATACACTTTTGAAAATCTAATTAATTCCCTGTGAAATGGTGGTAATATCACGTAAATCAATTATCGCATTCAGGTGATATTGTATATTACATTAGGATACTTCTCCAAAGTGAGTATACTTACATTTTTTCAAATATCTTTAAAAGTAATTTTATCTAAAAAATTAATTTATAGTTTTTTAAAAGGACATAAATTACCCTTTAAAGTGACATACTTCAGTTATAAATCGCATCAAGGATTCAGAAGTTATCGAGCTTAACCTACGAATAAACCAATCTTCTCCTTTGGCTTTCTGTTATCGAGGTCGTTGCGGTGCGATTGAGATAACTCGAGAAATTTGCAAATGACAAGAATCTTTGAATACACTTTTGAAAATCTAATTAATTCCCTATGAAATGGTGGTAATATCACGTAAATCAATTATCGCATTCAGGTGATATTGTATATTACATTAGGATACTTCTCCAAAATGAGTATACTTACATTTTTACAAATATTTTAAAAAGAAATTTTATCACAACAATTTAGTTATAATTCATCAAAAGGACATAAATTATCCTTTAAAATGACATACATCAATTATAAATCGCATCAAGGATTCAGAAGTTATCGAGCTGAATATCCGAATAAAAATGCAACTTTCTATTTGACGTTTAGTTACTGAGGTCGTTGCGGTGCGATTGGGATAACTCGAGAAATTTACAAATGACAAGAATTTTTTAATACATTTTTAAAAGGCTAATTAATTCCCTATAAAATGAAGGTAATATCACTTAAATCAGTTATTGCATTTAGGAGATATTGTGGATCATATTAGGATGCTTCTCCAAAGTGAGTAAACTGACATTTTTTCAAATATCTCAAAAAGTTGTTTTACCTCAAAAATCTTATTACATTCCTTAAAAAGGACATGAATTATCCTTTTAAATGACATACCAGACGTGTAAATAGCGTCAAGGGTTCAGAAGTTATCGAGCTGAATATTCGAGTCAAAATGCAGTTTTCCCCTTTAACGTTTAGTTAGGGAGGTCCTTGCGGTGCGATTGAGATAACTCGAAAAATTCGCAAAACAACAAAATTTTTTTAATAAATTATCAAAAGCTTGATAAATTCCCTATAAAATGGTGGTAATATCACTTAAATCAGTTATTTCGTTTAGGAGATATCGTGGATCATACAAGGATACTTCTCCAAAGTGAGTAAACTGACATTTTTGCAAATATCTCAAAAAGTAATTTTATCTCAAAAATCTAATTACATTTTTAAAAAAGGATATAAATTATCCTTTAAAATGACATACATCAATTATAAATCGCATCAAGGATTCAGAAGTTATCGAGCTGAATATCCGAATAAAAATGCAACTTTCTATTTGACGTTTAGTTACTGAGGTCGTTGCGGTGCGATTGGGATAACTCGAGAAATTTACAAATGACAAGAATTTTTTAATACATTTTTAAAAGGCTAATTAATTCCCTATAAAATGAAGGTAATATCACTTAAATCAGTTATTGCATTTAGGAGATATTGTGGATCATATTAGGATGCTTCTCCAAAGTGAGTAAACTGATATTTTTGCAAATATCTCAAAAAGTAATTTTACCTTAAAAATCTAATTACATTTTTTAAAAAGGGTATAAATTATCCTTCCAAATAACATACCAGACGTCTAAATAGCATCAAGGATTCAAAAGTTATCCATCTAAATATACGAGTCAAAATGCAGTTTTCCCCTTTGACGTTTAGTTACTGAGGTCGTTGCAGTGTGATTGAGATAACTCGAAAAATTTGCAAACAACAAAAATCTTTCAATATATTTTTAAAAGCCTTATAAATTCCTGATAAAATGGTGGTAATATCATTTAAATCAGTTATTGCGTTTAGGAGATATTGTGGACCATACAAGAATACTTCTCCAAAGTGAGTAAACTGACATTTTTTCAAATATCTCAAAAAATAATTTTACCTCAAAAATTTTATTACATTCCTTAAAAAGGACATGAATTATCCTTTCAAATGATATACTACACATGCAAATAGCATCAAGGATTCAGAAGTTATCGAGCTGAATATCCGAATCAAAATGCAACTTTCTCTTTTGACGTTTATTTACGGTGGTCGTTGCAGTGCGATTGAGATAACTCGAAAAATTCACAAAAAAACAAAAATTTTTTAATAAATTATCAAAAGCTTGATAAATCCCCTATAAAATGGTGGTAATATCACATAAATCAGTTATTGCGTTCAGGAGATATTTTGGATCATATTAGGACGCTTCTCCAAAGTGAGTAAACTGACATTTTTCCAAATATCTCAAAAAGTAATTTTACTCCAAAAACTTTATTACATTCTTTAAAAAGGGCATAAATTATCCTTTCAAATGATATACTAAACATGTAAATAGCATCAAGGATTCAGGAGTTATTGAGCTTAGTATCCGAATAAAAAAGCAACTTTCTCTTTAACATTTCGCTTTATTTAAATTTCCTTAATTATAATTTTCCTCCAAATATAAATTTAATTTGTCAACGAACATTAAAGTAATTTCTAAAATTTTTATCACATTTAGTTCCGACATATAGCAGTGTTACATATACATGTCCAGCATCGCTCTTAATTAAATTAATTTAATTAATCAATGGCTGCACCGCTCTAATGACATTTAGTACAAAAAAATAAACATTTATTTAAAAAATTCGTTCCTATTTCGATTTAGATCAGTTCGGCAGTTTCAATTCAACTACGATTGAACGTCCCGAAGGTCCTACCGAATATTCGAGCGGTACGAGTGCGTCCGAATCAGGGCAGTGTCGCCCTCCTTGAACACAGTCAACTCGTGTTGGATGCAGGTGCTGCTGTAACTGCGTTGACTTAAATTACTGGCACTACCACGTCCTAAATTGGTTCCCTTCGTGCGCGGACTGCTAGAGTAAAGGCCGGTACTTTTATTTAAATTCGTTGGATCACAGCCATTGAGAATTGAATCAACTTTGACTGACGGTTGAATTGAATCTCTTCCAGCCATGTGACTCGGTCCAGCTGGATGATATTCGGAGCTGTTGTCTTTGCTAATCTTGTCGGTAGATGGCGCTGCTTTGACTCGATTCTTCTTGAAACCTAACGCAACCTTGAGGCGGAACTTGTCCCGCGTGTGTTTTATCAACTTCGGAGCACAGTCCAGTGACGTGGCATTGGTGTGACCCACTTGGTTGATGGTCGTTTCAACGATTGTTGAATCCTTCTTCTTCCTCTTCTTCCACGCCGCTCGGAACTGTCAACACAAACTGTCAGAATTCCGCATAAGAAACGAGTTACAAATCATACCTGTGTGTTCAGACCAACGTATATCAACGGGTTGTAGCAAATACTCGACTTGGCTATCAGAGCTGGCAGCACTGCCATCGCTGGTGATATGATGTCGCTTGAGCCGAACTGCTCGATTAGAGCGAAAGCTGCATACGGCGACCATGCTGCTAGGAACGCTACCACCATAATCGCAATCATGTACGTGACGCGTTTCTCAGCGCGATTCGTCCGTCCCAGTCTTGTAGCGTTCTAGAATTATTCAATAATTAATTAATCAATCAGTTAATTAACAACTCCACCAACATACCCTCCTCATTGTTACTATTATATTCGCATAACTGTAACTGATCACAACGACTGGTATCAAAAGGCCAAACACAAACAGGAATATTATGTACGACGTTGCATTCGCTGTGTGCGACTCCCAGTTGACCGAGCAGCTGCAAAGAGAAATCGAGAAAATCAAATCGATGCAACGGTGAATATTCAAAAAAGTATTCGATATGCAAACTTGGAGAAAACGAGAATGAAAGATTTCCCCGCCTTGTGTGTGATGAGGATTGAAGGCCGAAATCGTTTCGAGGAATCGACAAAGCGAAGGTCGTATTTATTTTAGAAAAGGTTTCGTCAAATATCGAATGACAAGCTTGAGGTGCTGCTGGTACAAGGTGAAACCCTTTCTCCACAAAATGGAGGATTTATTGACATTTGATTATGGAAATCTGTCGAAATGAAATTCTGTAAAAGGGTGGCTTTCATAATTTTCCCCCATTACCGGAAAGGGTTAACATCAAAGAGGTTCTTAAGGAATGTGATACAAAAAGGAAATCCTTTTTTGACATACCGCCACGTGCGTCTTGATTCGGGTCACTTTCATTCCGGAGTTGCTGAGACAATTCTAGAGGGACAGGATGACTTACCTTATATTAGCAGCTTCGTTGACATATGCCCCCCACCCGAACAGTGGCGGGGATGTCAAGCAGAACGAGTACGTCCAAATGAAGACAATCAAACCCAAAGCACCGCGATTCGACAACTGTCCGGAAGTGAGTGGGTACGTTACGAGGCAGTATCTTTCGTATGACAGGACTGTCAGGGTTGTGATGGATGTGATGCCTGGAATTATTATGTAATAATACATTAACAACAACAACAAAATGATTCCGGATTAAATTTCAGTTTCGTTTCGCTTCTAATTAAATTGTAACCGGAAACTTTCGTTCATCAAATAATCGTTACCCTTGGAAAACCCTTAAACCATTTGAAAGGGTTTTGGTTTGAATTATGCCCTCTGATGGCATCCATTCAACCCTGAATTGGTTCAATATTTCATTCTCCGATGTGGGCCAGAACTTATTCATAATTAATTCTAATAACTTAAGCAGTTTGATTTATTATTCATCTGTTTTTTTATTATTACCTCAAATCCTTCTTCAAATATTCGAAAATGATACTGCGAAATCTTTGTGTCGAGGGAGCTTCTCGAGTGTTTCAAAATGGCGATTTTCCGAATAAAGTTCTTCGAGCTTCGGTGTAATGTCGAAACTTTAAATGCGTTTTTCTCGAAACTATGCTAGCGCCTCTACTTTACAATCGATCAATTTCAAATTTTGACAGTCGTTTAACTGTATATTTACTAAGTGACGTGCAAAATATTTTTTACATGAATTGTAATTCACCGATTCTACAAGCATTTTTCGACGGAATGTTTCGTAAAAAGTTTTCTCATTCAAAATGCCGCCATTTTTGATAAAATCAAAATTTTTGAAAAATTTTTATAAAATCTATTAGATATATATATCTCATTTTCAAAATATTTTAATTTGTTTTTGTAAATCAAAAATTGCAGCCTCCACATGGTTTTTTATCAAAAATAAGAAGTTTTCTTTGATTACACACTACGCCGCCATTTTGATGAAATTTCATAAAATTTATTTTTTTTCTGATAACCAAAAACTGTTAATATTATATGCAAAAAACAGAATTGAAAAATATCAATTACTTTCGATACAATAAATTAGAGAAAATTACTCTCAGTATTGCCTACCAACGGGCGATTATCAAATTCAAATTCAAAGTCAAAATGAAATCAACTTCCCACACCAGATTTAATTGAATCAATTCACGTTCAACTTGATTGTTGTTTGACAGCACAACAACAATCCGTAAACAGTTTCCCTCTCGTTCCAGCACAGAACCCCAGCGACCCCTGAAAGGTCAGCAGCACATCTAATTTAGTCGTAATAAAAGGTAGTAGTCTTCATTTCGGTTTTACTAGGAGATATGTGTATCCTGAAAATGTATCTGACATAATCCAGAATCAGCCATATTCGGTACGATTCGCACGTGCATTCAATATCCTTACTGTTATCCCTGCTGTTATATGACACATAAAACGAATACAATTTTGAATTCCCGAAACAGGACATGGAACCTGTCTTACATTGACAACGTTTTACCTTTGAGTTGTGTGGCACGTCAGACGTACGTTACACACGTTGCAATTGTCCTTTTTCGGGGGATGCCATTTATAATAGCATTCATCCTTAAATTGGATATGAAATTACATGGAAACATGTTGCAGGATTCAGTGGGTTTTGTTCGTGAACTTATTGCGAGTGCATTTGTGCAATCACATATGAGAGTCACGTGCTAAACGCTCGAGGATTTCTGACGTCCTTGATGTCCTTTGTGGTAGTAAAATTTTTTTATCACCGCAAACACTCCACAAACTATTCAAAAATTGTGTAAGAAATTGATTATGAAAGTTGAGCAACTCAAAATTGTCCGAAACGTTGAATTTCTCCATCAACTTGTTCGAGCTCCCGTGGAACATTCAAACTTCAAACGCGTTTTTCTCGAAACTACATTTTATGAAATTCTATTGCCGGTAGCTCCGTCAAATCTTGTCCGATTGACTCAAAATTTTGAGTGTATTTTAAAAATTTAATTTTCTACAAAACCCATTAAATATTTTTGTAAAAAACTAAAATTTACAAATTCTATGGTAAATTTTCAAAAAACTTTCCCTTGGAAAATGTTACAAACTTCAAATCGACGCCATTTTTGTTCCAATCAACAAATCAAAAAGATTGTCACTATTCTCACTAGATAAAGATTTTTTCTGTTAAAATTTGTTTAATTTATTTTGTGAGTTACAAAATTACGACCTGTACGGGTCCTAGAAGTGGTAATCAATTCACTTTCTTTTGAGGCTTGCTGTACCGCCATTTTGTTTTTGAATAACTTAAAATAATTTTTTTTATATACTTTAGGATATATATTTCAATTTGTTATAATCAGAATTTGATTATGTCTTCTAGTTTTTTTGTAACAAATTCTGTAAAAAATCACAATTTGTTTCAGCCTAAATTGCTGCAATCACAATTTCTTTCAGCCCAAATTGCTGCAATCTCAAATGAATTCTTGAATTTTCATTGAAATGAAATTGAATGTTGCAAGGAAATTGAAACTCACCCAATAGTGCCATGAAAAATCCATAGGCTACACACAGGCACTGCCCAAAAATCCATCGATGAGCTACAGCTGCGGTCAGAGTGAGTGGGTTGCCAAAAATTGAAACGGAAAAGTCCGAGCAAACCAAGTTGAACAGAATAATGTTCATCGGTGTCCACAGCTGAAAGTTGATTTTCTTTTTTCAAATTTAAATTTTTCCTTAATTAATTAACAGTAATTAGTTAATTACCTGTAGCTCCTTACACATCAGCACAATGACAAGGAGGTTCAGAGTGAATCCGAACAGTCCAATGAGGAACAGCACTATGGCTGACGTGTTGTAGGCCCAACCCGGCATCAGGTCGACTGCATCTGTTGGTGCTGTTGTTGTTGTTGTTGTTTTTGTTGCTGTCAGAATGACAGTTAGATTTGTAATGGCGTCCATGTTGAATGCTTACGTCACAGGCTGCATCACAAATTTTCTCAGTTGAAATACAAAATGTCGGTGGAAACTAGCCGTAGTCGAACACGAAGTTGCCCATAATTCGGTGGTGTGGCTGTCACTGTGATCCTGGAATTGGAAAGCCGTTCAACTCTGAGTTGAATTGAAAATGAGTTCAAGAAGTTGAAATTGTTTTAAAGAAAACAGTCCGCCAGGGCTTGGCTGGGAAACTTTCAAATTCAGTTGGAAACTTCCGAAAGATGGCGGAGGAAACTGTTTTCAATTATTCAACAATGCAAAGTGCCCTGAAATGCATTCGACTGCTGGCAGCTGGGATGCACGAGGATGAGACAGGGGTAGGATGAAAGGGATGAACTTTCTGGAAACTGGATAACTTTCACCCACCATCAACCGTCAGTCAAGTGAGGTTATGAGGCGCAGTGATCCATGGGACGTGCAATGTTCATTTTTTATTTAGTTGCAGTTATCTCGGAAAGTGTAAATGCTATTAGCTTGAAATTTACACTGGATACTAGTTATATAATTGTCACCTGTCACTATTAATTTTGTTTTAGCACGATGAAAAAGAAAAATTTGGCAACCAGTTGTGATTCTTACTCTATGCAATGTTAATCTCAAAAATTGAAATGCAGTTATCTCAAAAAGTATACAAGCTATTAGCTTGAAATTTATAACAAATATTTATTATATAATTGTCAACTATCGCTGCAATTTTTGTTGTTGTACGTTGAAAAATAAAGTTTTGGCAGCGAGCTGTGACTTTCATTCCGTTTAATGTTAATGTCACAAAATTTAAGCGGATGTATTTCAGAATCTACTGAAGCTATTTATCTGAAACCAATCATACCAATTATTGGTGATACATTTATAACTAATCGCTGCTACTTTTGTAACTATAGGTTAAAAAACAAAGTATCTACCAAAGTTTAAAGACAACGATTCAAACAATTGGATATATCCACATAAAACATGTCGTAGTGACGCTTGTAGCAAAGTTATACTGTTGATTCTTGCAGCACGTCCTTGAAATACTTCATCTTATATGCAGTGAAAATTTCAGGCTTGTATCCTTAATAGGTTTTGAGAAAAATTTGAATTTGAATTCTGAGTTATTCACGTTCCGCGAGATAATTAATTGTTTCCGAATTACAATGAGAGGCACGTGATATCGCGAATTCTCCGGAATCCGAACATTAATTCTATTGACAAGCCATGTCTCGCCAACATCCTGGAATGTGGTCACTAAAATATTCACGAAAATAACGAGAATATCCTGTGGAAGACATTTTCCATTCAGGCACTCAGGGAGTGGATTCAATTCAATTCAACATGGAAACATGTGAAAGTTTTCCGAACAAATTTAAAAGTTTCAAATTGACTTTCCGCTGGTATTGAAATCATTTTCATATCTACATTCCATCACAATTTAAATTTGAAATAAATCACAAACCACGTACGTGTCAGATGATAGTATCTGGACATGTGACGGAACATGACAACGTTTGCGAAATCCCTACACGGCTATCAGGGATCCATCAAAATCCACTTGTAGCCCAGAACCCTTAAGGACATTTTACGATTCCGTCATAACATCGACGACGCCTAGAATCGGTCTTAAAGCGTCGTAAACGTTCCAGATCCGTTTAACTTGTGGTTTTATGAGTTTCCTAAGAAATTTTATTAGACCAGGTGACACCCGGACTAATGACACTTGAATGGGGAGTAAAAATCGGTTATAAAGGAAAAAAATATGATTATCCCTTCGGGTTCTGGGGATTAACTAAACGAAAATACTCACAAAATATTTATTGGTCCATCGAATTAACGTCAAGTTAGGCTAGAAAAATTTACGAGCCTCTCTTATATAGCACATGTCCGGAAAAAGACGAAAAACTTAATAAACTTTCGATGAGTTAAGTTTGATAAGCGAAATTAAGCTCGTGACAGTCACAAAATGTCACATTAATTGACGCACTTTCAGTTGAACACGATTTGCATAAGTGTAGGCGGATCGTGGCGAATGCATACTTCTAGGCGTTTACTAAAATTTTTTTTTATTGCGCCTCCGCCATTTTGAAAATGATTTTCCGATGAAAGAAGGAAACCTTAAATTTTCCCGAAAACTTTTGCGAATTCTTTAGTAATTGAAGTAAAAGTTTTGTGCTCTCTTTCGGGTCAGTTGATGTTTGGGAAATTTTAATTCATAATTTCCCCAACATTCCGACATTCCAGCACTGAGGAAAATGGAAAAATTTTAAAATTCACTGAAAGTGAAACCGGTTTGTGAATGGGAATGCTCGTGCCTGTCAAAGCTTGTTCTAACGAAATACAGTGGTGTACCACACTGTTAGACCCACCGTCATCAAATGAAGTTTTCTACTGTTCTATGTCTACATTCTTATGTTTTTCCTTTTCGTTGTGTTTCATGGACTCATGGACCTTGGAAATGTGTGCAGCTGTTTCTTTATTTCCAACTGAGTCCCAAATGACATTAGTTTGTTTGCGTGATCGTGATCGAATTTTTCTATGCGAAAGAGAGATATGGCCCACCACTGTAAATTTTGTGACAGATGTCGTTATGATTTCGAAACGGCTGGGGGGAGAGGGACTGCTGCTGAATACAAGAGCAATCAAATTTTCAATAGATAAACTTGAGTTAGGACCTGAAGAAAAGTGTAGATGAAATTTAATTAAACTTTAATGGGACTAATCACCGTTGGGCAGCCAACAAAATGCCGGGGATTTCTTTTAAGTCATTACTCCATTGAGCAGGGTTTGGGGGGATGCTGAAATTCTGTTAACAAATTCATAATGTTGTGTGCTGTTGCACGGTTTGATTGTTTACGAGCACAATGTTGGTGAATAACTCAAAGGAAATTAATTAAAATTTAAGGGAGGGGGATGGGGTGAGGGGATTTCTCCCGTTTTTCTTCAAGTTCTCATGTGATTTCCAATTAAACACTTTTCATCTCGTAACAATTATTCCAGTTTGAAGAAACCTCCTTCCCAGTACGATTGATTGCAGGCCACCGGAAACGGAAACGGATAAACCGAACCCTAATCGATCTGTGAAAATTGTCTACAGTGAAATATTACAAAACATATACTAAAAAAAAAGGAAAACTTTTTGGGAAAAGTTTCTTTCAATTTTTCTTTCTGAATGTGACAGAGCCGGGAAAAACATAAAAATGGGCAAAAACCTTTCAAGATGTTCTCCGTCTTTGGGATATCACGCCAAGTGGAATGTAATTGGGTTAACAGTGACCACTACTGGAATCACAAGGAATCAGACCGGACATCAAAAGGTCCGTTCCCTATCAGACCGAATCAAAATTGGAATTTCGGTTTGTGTGTGTTTGGAAAAGTCATTCAATTATTTTCTTTATTTTTTTTTTTTTTATTGTTATTCAGTTGGTAACGACTTCTGAAAAGTTCATCTGGAGTTAATCATGTGCGTCCTTTTGTGTATTGTTTCATTTCAACGTCGGCGTTGGCGTTGGCATTGTGCTTGTGTTTGCATTTGCGTCTTGAACGAATTCGAATGAAACAACACGAGCGAATCAATTTGAACACCGTTAGTCGCCGTACAATGACTTTCGCTATGAAGCGTCAGCCGCAATTTCTAGTTTTGTCGATGTTCTTCTGTGAGTGTAGTTGTAGGCAACTTGACAACTACACAATCAGTTACGACAGTACGTTGACTTACATTGAATGGGGAAACTCGGCTCTTGTGCTTGCCGGGCAGATACTCTAACCACTGAAGTACCGTGATCGTTCTGGATTGAAGATCGTCACAGATTCAACTTCTGTGGACTGTCGTGACAGTTGATCAACTACGATCAATTTCAACAAAAATTCAAAATGTCAAAAAATTTGAAAATTGAAAAACTTGATGGTGGAAATTGAGAAAATGAAAAACTGAACACCAGATCATGTTAAGAAGCTTTAATATGAAAAGCTTTTTGAAAGCTCAGTTGAAGCTTTGTTCTAATTTTGTTCTAACGAAATAAAAACTTGAATCAGATTTTGTGCTTCTGTGCATCTTCACAAGAAATCCTTCCTGTGTTTCGTTTTAATTAAAAGAGATTCCCATTCTCCGGCTAATGAAATTCCTTTCCAGGACGCGGAGAGAACTTCATTCTGTGTCTGATCGACATGAAATGAATTTTCCCCACTTTCAGAGAGTGAATCCCATTCTCGGAGAACTTCATTCTGAGTCCAATCTACATAAAGTGAATTTGCCCCGCTTTCAAAAAGTGAATCCCATTCTCAGATATCTTCATTCTGTGTCTGATCTACATAAAATAAATTTTCCCCGCTTTCAGAGTGTGAATCCCATTCTCGCAGAACTTCATTCTGAGTCCAATCTACATAAAATGAATTTTCCCCGCTTTCAGAGAGTGAATCCCATTCTCAGGGAATGAATTTTCCCCGCTTTCAGAGAGTGAATCCCATTCTTAGATAACTTCATTCCGTGTCTGATCTACATAAAATGAATTTTCCTCGCTTTCAGAGAGAGAATCCCGTTCTCAGATAACTTCATTCCGTGTCTGATCTACATGAAATGAATTTTCCCCGCTTTCAGAGAGTGAATCCCATTCTCCGGTGAATGAAATTCATTTTCTTCTTCACGACCATTAGGATTTTGTTTATTAAGATTCCAACAACGGCAACCTTGTCTCCATCACACAAGACAACACAACAAGTCTTTTACTCAATTAACTTTTAAAGAAAGCCACGAAAGTTCTGTACGCAACAAAGCTTTGAATAAATAAAACTCTCAAGTCGTGTAGTACATGAAGGACTGCCTTCGGTGGAATATATTATATTTGTTCTTGGCTTTCAACATAATTGAGAATGATTAAAAATTGAAAGCTTTCAATGAAGTTGTGAGCAATTGTCATGTGACGAATGCTAATAGCAGTGAAAGTTTAATTTTGGAAATTTTTTAATTATCAATTTGCATTTTGAATGGAATTTCAAAAAATGTCATTTAAAATGGCGTCATCCACGTGTCTTGATGATAGCGTCTTCATAGTTGATTGTAACCGCACGTGATTTACGTGAAAATTGTCGCGGTTGAATTGCTGGTTTTAGTTGCTGGAAAATGCGATGAAATTGAATGAAATTTGTTGAATACAAGTTGGGGTACGTTGATGGATACATTAGAATTTCAACACGAATTTAAGGTGACTTTAAGGCATTCCAGGAGAGAAAACATTTTCACAGGGTTTCTTCGGTTTCCAGTTCCGGTACAAAGGAAGCTCACTTTGGGAATATATTTGTAGCTTCCGATGCCAGGAATACCAAGTCAATCAGAGAAACGTCTCAGACTGTGTTGGTGTGTTGCCAGGTTTCAAGGCACACCTGACTGCATTCACAGATATCTCAAGAATCCTTATGGATTCCTTATCGCATCGTTAAGAAACAGACAAAGGTCTCCATGAGTAATACTCCATGACACCTTGTTCTCCTCAACACGTATCCTTTTTTCTATTTTAATTTTTACTCCCCTTGTCTTGAGGAAAATTTCCGGTTCTCTCATTATGTAGTCACCCAATCATTCCGTCCCTCACTCATGCTTACCACCAAATGGGCAGAGCCTTGTGTCAGATTACTGTCAAAAGAGATTTGTATTAATTAACTTTACAGAAACACGGAAAAAGAATCTTCGAAAATGTGGTTGAACTTGAAAGCTTGTTCCCTAATTAGCACGATTCCATGGATTATTTAAATCTATTTTTAAATGAAATCCTTTTGTGCCACGTGTGTTTGACTTGTTAACAATGTTATCCTTAATTAATTCCATGTCAGTTGACGTTTAAGCGTTTTTAAATTTTTCCAAAAAAAAATAAAATTAATTTCGGAAAATTATTTCAAATTGATCAATTCCATCAGAATCATAAAATTCATATAAAATTATAACCCTCAAATGTATGCAAAACGCCTAGTAGTATGCAATAACACCTGGTGGTATGCAAAATTCCAGAATGTATGCAAAACGCCTAGTAGTATGCAACAAACGCCTGATGGTATGCAACAAACGCCTGGTGATATGCAACAATTTCCTAAATGTATGCAAAAACCGCCTAAATGTATGCAAATAGCTTAAAATGATGAAAACTCATGGAATTGATGAGAAAATTAAAATAAAAATTATTTTTCATGTTTATCCAGATGTCGTTGTTAGTGGAAGGGAACCGCTAAGACTACTGTCATCCTGTCAAATCGAAATTTGTATATCAAAGAGAGACATATTTTTTGATATCTTGTCATTATTAATTCATGGAAAATATATATTATAATATGATATTAAGTATCTCCTCTGAATTGAATCAATTCATTGAAGAACGTCTCGTGAACGTAACAAAGGACTGAATGGATTTGAATCGAAGATGGAAGGACGACTGATGCTGTAAGGATTACAGAGGATAATAGAAACTTATTAAAAATTAAAGGGAGACCACTGTACTTTGTGGCTGGAATGCTCGAGAGGAAAAGTTAAAGTTTCGTACAATGGGGAAAAATGCGCTCGACTTAAGCTGCACTTGATGAGTTTCTCTTTTGTTGCTGTTGCTGTTGTTGTTATCCTTTGTAAATATAACACAAGAAGAAGAGAACAAGTGGATAGTACTCAAACAAAATGTCCGACACAATGCGGACTTGGTAAATTTGCACATTTGACTTCTTATTTTCGTTTCATTCTTTGATTATCGCCTCATCAATGATTCAAGGCGGTTTCGGGTCTACAGGGTGTTGCAGGTTTATTTGAATTCTTGAATTGTTAATTGGTGGGTGGGTTGTGTTCCTGTCCTGTCATTCTGGTTCTGAAGTGATGTTGGCTTGAGTGGTGTGTTGGATTTGCTTGGATCAATATTTGACAAGCAATCATTTGTTTATTTCGAGGAAAAATCAACTTCTGTCACAATCATAATGCCACGGATCAATGAAATGATTGAGAAAATTCCTTAAATGGGAAATTTTATGTTCCCTTTTTTGGGAGGGAATTAAGTGAGTTGGAGTCGTGTCAACAAATTGTCCCAACTTGAAAATGTAAATTTTGACAAACTTCTGATACTCGGAATTATTTCAGGATTACGTGACGGATTTTTCGAGTTTTGAGACACAGATGGGGGAGTGATGAATTCAAAATTCATTGATCCATTCATGAATCAAATCCCTTTCCAATACAGTGACACATGAATACAAACAAAATCACGTGGATATTTTTGCATATTTTTAGGATTTTTCACAATATCTCCCAAACTTTGTTCTGTAACACATGAATGTTTACACTCTGTTTAAAGGTGAATCAATTATCTTTCACACGATATAACACATAATTACCTAAAAATGCTGAGAAGATTTTGACAGAGTCCCAAAGCTGAATAAAGAATCCCTTAAAATTACTTCTTCAGATTTTTGACGATATCTCCCAAACTTTGTTTTAAAATGTATAATTTTTTATACTCTATTTAAAGGTGTATCAATTATCCATCACACGGTATAAGATACATCTACTTTAAGCTACTGGAAGGATTTTGACAGAGTCCCAAAGCTGAATAAGGAATCCCTCAAAACTACTTCTTCAGATTTTTGACGATATCTCCCAAACTTTGTTTTAAAATGTATAATTTTTTATACTCTATTTAAAGGTGAATCAATTATCTATTAGATGATATAATATAAATCTGCTTAAAGCCACTGGAAGGATTTTGACAGAGTCCCAAAACTGAATAAAGAATCCCTTAAAATTATTCTTCAGGTTTTTGACGATATCTCCCAAACTTTGTTCTGTAACTCGTAATTTTTTATTCTTCGTTTAAACGTGGTTTAATTGTCTGTCAAATGATGTATTACACATGTACTTTATTTACTTTCAGTTGCTGAGAGAATTATTACAGAGTCCCAAAGGTGAATAAAGAATCCTTTAAAATTTCTTCTTCAGGTTTTTGGCAATATCTCCCAAACTTTGTTTTAAAATATATAATTTTTTATACTCTATTTAAAGGAGATTCAATTATCTTTCACACGATATAACACACAATTACCTAAAAATGCTGAGAAGATTTTGACAGAGTCCCAAAGCTGAATAAAGAATCCCTTAAAACTACTTCTTCAGATTTTTGACGATATCTCCCAAACTTTGTTCTGTAACACGTAATTTTTTATACTTTAAACAAACGTGGTTTAATTATCTGTCAAATGGTGTATTACACATGTACTTTATGTACTTTCAGTTGCTGAGAGGATTTTTACAGGGTCCCAAAGGTGAATAAAGAATCCCTTAAAATTACTTCTTCAGATTTTTGGCAATATCTCCTACACTTTGTTTTAAAATGTGTAATTGTTTATGCTTTGTTTTAAGATGATTTAATTATCTATCAGATAGTGTATTAAACATGCACTTTGAATCACTGAAGGGATTTTGACAGGCTTCCATAAAATGTCAGAGAGGGAACGTTTCAAATTTCTTCTTCAGGTTTTTGACGATATCTCCTAAACTTTGTTCTAAGAGATTTAATTTTGTAAGCCTCTGCATAAAAATGAACTAGTTATCTATTAGATAATGTAACTTGCACTAACTGTTAGTCACTGGAAGGATTTCAACAGACTCCCATAGAACTTCATAGAAAGAACATTAGAAATTCCTTCTTCAGATTTTTTAAGATATCTCGAAAACTTTGTACTGTAGCTTATAAGTTTTTATAATATCCTTAAAAACGAATCAATTATCTATCAGACGATGTAATACAATACAACCTTGAGTGAGTGAGACGCTTCTGACACACTCCCAAACTTCGATAAAGAAAGGTTCCAAATTTCGTCTTCAGATTTTTAGTGATATCTCGACAATTTTATATTGTAGCTTATACGTTATTTTTCTTTTCTCAGAGACAAGCTAATTAGCTATCAAATGATGTAATATATATTTACTATAAGCTGCTCATAGGATTTTGACAGCGTCCCATAGAACTTCGTAGAAGAAATGTTACAAATATCTTCTTCGTTTTTTGTAATATCTCGAAAATTTTCTTCTACAACATATAACAAATTATACTTTTCTTAAAGCTGAGTCTATTGTCTATCAGATAGTGTTATACACTTTAACTTTAATTGACTGATAGGATTCTGATAGACTCTCAAACTTCAGTGAAGAAATGTTTTAAATTTTGACTCCAGATTTTAGGTGATATCTCAAAAAGTTTGTACTGTACCTGCTAATGTTTCATACGTTACTTAAAAATAAGTTAATTATCTATCATTTAATGTAGTTTTTGTATATCATTATCTTTTGATATGATTCCGACAGACTCCCGATGATCGAATGAAGGAATGGTCTAAATTTCGTCTCCAGATTTGAGGCGTTATCTCGAAAACTTTTTTCCGTAGCATAAATTTTTTAATGTCCTCCTAAAAACTGAATCTATTATCTATAAGATACTGTAATTTGCAGTAGCTTTTATAGACTCATAGAAGTCTGACAGGGTTCCAAACGCAAATGGAGTGTTTTTACATGTTCCAGAATATCTCAAAAACTTTGTTCCGTAACGTGATAATTTTAATGCCTCCATTAAACACGAGTTAATTATCTATTAAATGATGTAATTTTTAATGACCTTAAATGATTGACAGAAGTGTGACAGTACAATATCCTCTAGTCACAGTGATACAAAAGTATCGGTTAAGGGTTAATTTTGGAACAGATGAAACAAGTGCCAAAAAACCATTTACTGCTTGTTTTGTCCAATGGGTTAATTAACAAATTATCCGAAAATCGGAAAAACGCAAATTTACCTTGGTCCCAAACCACACGCGACTCATGCGGATGAAATGGTGGACATTTCGAGTCAATTAACGGATTCAATTCCGACCACAGTCAGCCAAAAAGTGAATTCAATTAACCACACTTGGAAGGATAATTGATTTGTAGATTCACAGAATCACTAAATCACTAAATCACTAAATCACAAAGTCACCAAATCACAAAATCCGTTTCCGATTTGAAACACTCTGGGAGAAACTTTGAAGCACTGCCAACTTCGTCCTTGACGAGCCACGAACAAACACTGAAGCGGATAAATCTTGAATCGTATCTTATATAGAAACGCGTCGAGCAACAGTCTACCAGGGAAAGCTCTGTACAGAGTAACAGGAAAAAAAGCTTCCAGCACATGTTGAGCTTTGACAGTAGGATTTTCATCTAACAAAATATCCTCGAAGGATACACAACTTTAAGTGTTTCTTAAGGATATCATTATCGCTTGTAGTTTCGGTTTTATCGCTCTCCGACTCCGTTGACTCGAACCCAGTCACAGTGAACTGAAGAATGTAAGCCGGAAGTACACGAATATGATAATCAAATCAAAACAAACTGATGTCCTTCGGAGGAAAATGTTTAGTCCTTGTTGGTGAGGATTTACCAAATCCAACTTGATATGGGTTTAGTGGGTTATAATCCCTGTCGTGTTTTATGTTTGAAATGATGCATGAAGGATGGACGTGATAAATGGGATCGTGTGGATGCGATTTAATGAGGGGCAATGAGGGCAATCGGGGGGATATATGGGTTTAAATTGGATTTTCCTTTTGGGTGCTAATAAAATGTCGGATGAAAATGTTTCCAGTTCACTGAATAATATCAAATACAAATTCATGAGAATTAATGAATAAAATTTAAAAATAAATTTCCGAAAAATCACGAGACACGAAAACGTGAAAACGTGAAAACGTTAAAACTTCAAAACGAAAAATATTCTCCCAGTCCTGCACACGACCTTGCAACCTTGAAAGAAAACAAAATTCAAAATGAACTGCAATGTTTGCGAAACGTTACACAAAACAGAAACGTCACAAAGAGAAGAGAAGAGACGGGAAGAGAGGAGAGAGTGAGGGATTTTTGAAATTTTCACAATTCAGGTCACACTGGTGTGAAATCAGTGCTAGTGAGGTAACAATAATGTGAAGCGGGAAGTTCGTAAATTAACCGTAACTTCAAATTCACAATGGAATCTAAAGAAAGTTTTTCGCCATAAAATTTACGATTTCATGTGAAAAAGCGAATGCGAGGAAAATGGCATGGCGGTGAGAGAGAGAGTGAGAGAGAAAGCCGTTAAACAAGATGAGATTTTCCGCAAAATGGAGTTGGAAGTTGCCCAAACTGACTCCATCTGGACCTGGTGTCACTGCATCAGTTGCACTCGCTTCAATGCCGCGAATTGGAATTTTCGAAAAAGTTGTAGTAGGGAAAAGTAGTGGAACGAAATCAGCGGTGTGACGTCATGACGGTAAAGAAACTTCCAAGAGTTGGTGGCTGTGGCATGTGGAAGCAGCGGAAGCTCGAATAAAATTTTAGTTTGCCTTAAGACGCACACCAGTCGACAGAGGTAGGCCATAAATGGCGGTTTGTTGCATATTTCTGTGAGAAGTAGAAGAAGAAGAAGAAGAAAGAGAAGAAGAAGAAAGAGAAGAAGAAGAAGAAGAAGAAAGTTCGCTCAAAGAAATAATTTTTTCGATTTTGTTAATTTGTGGAATTCAAGTGAAATTTTCAATTAACACAATTAATTTTAATTTTAATTTTAAAAGTTTTAAAACTTAAAAAATAAGTTCAGTGTCGAGAAAGTAGTTTTGTGTTTTGTCTAGACGGACGAGAACCGAATCAATTTTCCGGTTCCTTTCAACCGGCACTGCACTGCATTATCGATAGCACGAGACAGTAACAACAAGTGTACGACGAGTGTATCTGCACGTCCATCACCACCACCACCACCACCAGCACAGGATCCATTCCAATTCCAGTTGTGGTCTTCTTATGTCATTCGTGTGAGTTACAGTGCATTCCAGTGCATTCCAGTTGAATGAGTGTTGAATTGAAACGAAATTGAAAAGTAGCAGTGGTCAACTGCAGTACTCAGACAGGGTCCATTCCAGTCCCAATCCTTCTTATGTCATTCCAGTGCATTCCAGTGCATTCCAGTTGATTCCTATTGATTCCAGTTGATTGCATATTGAATTGAAAAATAATCAAACAAGTTGTTCAACTGGAAACCACTGAAGCAGACATATGCCAGTTCCAGTCCCAGTTCCAGTTACAATTCCTTCTTGTGTCCTTCCAGTGAGTTCCAGTTGAATGAAGTTGATTCAGTGTTGATTGAATGTTGAATTGAAAGACAATCTAAAAAGTTGTTCAACTGGAAACCACTGGAGCAGGACATATTCCAGTTCCAATTCCAGTCCCAGTTCCATACTTCGTACGTTATTCCAGTGAGTTCCAGTTGAATGAAGTTGAGTTAAGTTGATTCAAGTTGATTGAATATTGAATTGAAGAAACGTTTTCAACTGGAAACTACTGAAGCAGCACATTTTCCAGTTCCAGTTACCATTCCAGTTACAATTCCAGTTACAATTCCAGTTACAATTCCATACTTCTTGTGTTATTCCAGTGAGTTCCAGTTGAATGAAGTTGAGTTAAGTTGATTCCAGTGGATTGAATGTTGAATTGAAGAAACGTTTTCAACTGGAATCTTCTGGAGCAGGACATAGTCCAGTTCCAATTACAGTTCCAGTCACAATTCCTTCTTGTGTCATTCCAGTGAGTTCCAGTTGAATGAAGTTGATTGAATGTTGAATTGAAAGACAATCTAAAAAGTTGTTCAACTGGAAACTACTGAAGCAGCACATATTCCAGTTCCAGTTAGCATTCCAGTTACCATTCCAGTTACAATTCCATACTTTTTGTGTTATTCCAGTGAGTTCCATTTGATTCCAGTTCATTGAATGTTGAATTGAAAAATAATCAAACAAATTGTTCAACTGGAAACCACTGGAGCAGGACACATTCCAGTTCCAGTTTCAATTCCAGTTACGATCTAATGTCATTCACACTAGTTCCAGTTGATGGAAGTTGATTCAAGTTGACTCAGTGTTGAATTGAAGAAAGAAGGAATGATCAACTGGAAACCAACTTGGGCAGGATCCATTCCAGTTCCAGTTCCAATTCCAGTTTAAATTTGCTTTCCAATTCCAATTCCAATTCCAGTTTGAGTTGATTTCAGTTGATTGTGTGTTGAATTGAAACGGAAGGGAATGATCAACTGGAAACCACGGGACACAGGATCCATTCCAGTTACAATTCCAGTACTTTCCAGTTACAATTCCAGTTTCAATTGTGGTCTTTCATATGTCATTTCCATGACTTCCAGTTGATTTCAGTTGATCAAGTTGACTCAGTGTTGAATTGAAACAAACAGGAATGATCAACTGGAAACCACGGGACACAGGATCCATTCCAATTCCAGTTCCAGTTGCAGATTTCTTATGTCATTGACATAACAACCCGTGGATTCCAGTTGATCGACAGGACTTATTCCAGTTCCAGTTCCAGTCCCTCTTCCAATTACCTTTCCAACTGTGACCGACTCATGTTATTTGCTGCACTTCCAGTGGATTCCAGTTGACTCAAGTTGAACGAGTGTTGAATTGAAACCATCGGAGACGGGACCCATTCCAGTTCCAGTGCCCCTTCCAATTCCACTTCCATTTCCAATTCAAATTCCAGTTGTCGCCAGCGCATTCCATTCACACATCTACCAGTGGAATTGCAGTTGATTGCAGTTGATTGCATTCAACAGAAGTTGATCGAGTGTTGAATTGAAACAAAGTGACAGTTGACTCCATGACAGTTGACAAGCCAGTGTCCGCCTTCTGTGAGTGACAATTTCGTAAATGAAAATTCGTTAAGTCGTTAAGTCACATGTGCCACAGTGTTGAGTGTTTGAAAAATTCCAAGTTCGAAAAATTCGAAAATTCAAAAAATTCGAAAATTCAAAAAATTCGAAAATTCAAAAAATTCGAAAATTCGAAAAAACCGAAAGTGTGAAAAACGAAAAAAATCAATTAGTAAATTTGGAAAAATTTTTTGTTTCCCGAATCGGAAGAAATCGATTTCGAACAAAGAAAAGTTCGATTTCGACTCCGCCATTTTCGTCTTGTTATCGTACAATGTTGTTGTTGTTGTTGTTAATAGTAGTAACGGTACGCCCCTTTACCCGTGAAAAAGCGTAACGGTATTATATATATTTAATTTCGAGTTTCGAAGAAAGAAAAGTAAAAGATTTGTTGTTGTTGTTGTTGTTGTTGTTGCTGGTTTTTTCGAAATTCACCGAAGAAAGAGTGAAAGTGGTGAATTATTTATTTTTACGGTATTACACCACACACGCCATCCACCACAAACGTATGAACGTACCGTGGCACAAGCCAAACACGGTCCGCTTCATCACATAAACAACAACAACAACTGACGATCAACTGACGTTGCAATTTCGAATAAAATGTCGGAAACAGAAAATTTTGCGAATTGCATGCATGCCGCCATATTGATTTTTGAACATTTTTCCAAATTTTTCCAAATTTTTGTGATTTACAGCCTTTCAACTGGAAGTACTATTCAACACACGATCGTTTCAATCGAAATAATTGATCAACTGACAACATTCAACAATCGTTGAACTGCAGAAAAACGTGAGTATCAACTGACAGTTACTACCGATCCTTGTAAAGATTCTCTTGATTTTGACATTTCATTGACACCATTGTCAACAAGCTGTCACTTGCAATAAACAAATGGCCGCCATTAAAAGAAATTTCACTGATTGTTTGTGACTTCAATTGCCTGTAACTTTTTGGCAACTTTTATTACCAGCAGTGTGCAATGAATAATTGTGCTCTTTATAGTTGAGGGGGAAAGAGTACAAGGTTAGTAATTGCGAGGAAAACAAAATGGTTACGTAAATGTTTAAACACTTGAATTTTACCTAATTTCCACACGAATTCGGTGACAGTCATTTGGGTTTTATTGCTTTTCCAATCTAGGGCTGACCTAATACCTGCGGTTTTTCAATGTCACACTGACTGACAGTGCTTGTCTCATCATTTACAACTGTTACACAGAGATGTCTCTTATGCAATATGAAACTGTAGAGAACAATCGAACCACGGACCTTCTGCTTTCCGGGCAGATGCTCTTACCACTGAACTAATACGTACACATTTTCTTTCCTTCGATGTTCCCACACATATCATCACTCTCTAGAGTAATGTTCTAACATGAAAGGAGAAAATGTTGAATGATCGAGACCGGGAATCGAACCACGGACCTTCAAATTGCTGGGTGGATGCTCTAACCACTGAGATATCCCGAGCAGATTTTCCCTTCCATGTTCTCATATATTAGAGTCGCCACAGACACGATCAATTGAATTGTAGTGCTAATAAACTTTTTGAAATTTTGTTCCTACTATAGCTTGTAACAAGAAATCAATTAGTACGAGCTATGTTTGTTAAGGATCTACTTTTTGCGTATAATATCATAAATAAATTTTTTAATTTTTTAACAAAATGGCGGCGTACTGGGTGATCAAAGTAAACTTCTACTTTTTAATAAAATACCATGTGGAGGTCGTAATTTTTAGTTGATTTTTAAAATCAAAAATGTATTAAAAAAAAACTATATTTATCTAACAGATTTTTTAAAAATTTTTTAAAAATTTTGATTTTAACAAAAATGGCGGCATTTTGAATGAGAAAAAATGTTTGCGAAACATTCAGTAGAAAAATGCTTGTAGCATCGGTGAATTTCAATCAATTTGAGAAATATTTCGTATGTCACTTAGTAAATATATAATAAAATGGCTGTCAAAACTTGAAATTGATCGGTTGAAAACTAGAGGCGCTAGCATAGTTTCGAGAAAAACGCATTTAAAGTTTTCAAGTTGCACCGAAGCTCGAAGAACTTCATTCGGGAAATCGCCATTTTGAAAGATTCGAGAAGAGTTTTTGACACAATGATTTTCGAACATGATTTCGGAATAATAAAGGAAGGATTTAAGGTAATAATAAAAAAAGCACTTGTTCGCTTGCGAAAAACTCCGAATTGCGTTGACGTTAATTCGAAGCCATGAAGTTCGCAATGATTTGCAACACCACAACTCGGCTGGATCGTCATAAATTTTGCAATTGTTAATTGTCCGTACCGGAGTGGTGCAAGCAAACGGAAAATAACACCAAGTCACGACGATCAGTTCAGAAGTTGACATTTCAACTCTGCCCAGTGATCAAGCTGTCAAAAGGTGCGGTCACCTCCGCAGTGATTCGAAAATTTCGCTCACGTTCAGATTTTGAGATTGTGTAAAAATTCCAGATTTTCATGCGGTTATGTAACGCCGAGCCGATGTAATCAATTACACGGAGTGCAATTACCACTGGCCATAATTCGTTGATCTTCTCCATGATCAGTTGGCCATGTTTCTTTGCATTACTACGGGTATGGGCAACTCGTAGACGATATAAAACCCGAACGTGTTTGTAATGTTAATCATTTAATTTGTAATTTTGTGATTTTTAATTGTTTTAAAAGCATTTCCTTGCGAAACGATGCGGTGGAAGAGTCGCTAATTTTTCGAAATTCCATTGAGGCTTTAATGCGAAAATGTTTCATCACGAAGTCTTTAATACTTCCTCGAAACGAATCCAGAGGGTTCCATTTACCATTCCAGTTAATTTGTCATAATTAAGTTCGGGTTTCCAAAACAAAACAAGACAGGAAAAATCTTAATGGATTTGTCATTGACAATTCCTTGTCTGGAAGTTTTCATCAGATTAACACGAAAGGGATGCTATCCTGTTGACGTGTATCCACTTTCCTCGAGGCACACAAGTCACACAAGTCGGAAAAGTCACAAAAATCAGAAGGAATCACGCCCAATCCGGGGGAATCGTGTCAGTTTTCATGAAATTAATGAGAATTAACTGATTTCCGGGTGGTTATCTGGTGAAACTGGTGGAAAATCGATGGTTATCAATAGAGGAAAATGGGAAATTCTATTGCAAATCCAATTGGAAAGTTTCTACGAGAGGTTCCTTTTTGGAACGCCTGCAAGTATGCAAAATTCAAAAGTTGTGCAACACCATTCTGGAGTGCATCTCACCACATGTCCTGTAAGTGAATTTCAGTTCTACATCTCAGCAAATATCCTTTCAAATATTTTCTCTTCGAACGCCCGCAAGTATGCAAAATTCAGATCCTTCGGGCTATTATCCTTCACTGGATTCAAATGCCTTTTGACGGGATGTGAGTAAAGTTACCTGATAGCCACATACCGTAATCTGCTGAACGGTCATTCAAAATGATGTCGGTGTTAGAAACAAGAATCCTTCATGAACCGCCTAAAACTATGCAAAAAGTAAATCCTGAGAATATCACTCTCCCGTCTATTCTTAAATATCCTGTGACAGAATTTCAGTAGAGTTTCTTCATGGAGACGTTGTGTGACCTCCAGACCTGTCACTCAAAATGGTGTCACAGTTTAAAGAAAAGATCCCTTCGTGAAACGCACGCAAGTATGCAAAATGAGAAACTTCACTCTCCTGTCTACTCTCATATATCCTTTGACTGGATTTCAGTGGAGTTTCTTCATGGTGACGCTGTGCGACTTCTAGACCTATCATTCAAAATGGTGTTGCTGTGTAACGAAAAGATTCCTTCCCGAAATGCCTACAAGTATGCAGAATGTAAATCCTGAGAAATATCATTCACCAGTGCGTCTCACAAGTATCCTTTAACTGGATTTCAGCAGAGTTTCTTCACAAAAACGTTGTGTGACCTGTAGACCTGCCATTCAAAATGGTGTCGAGGAATTCCCTAGTAAATACCTACAAGTATGCAAAATATAAAACCTACAAAATGTCCTTGGTCCTTCCACATTTTATTGCTACTCCTGCAACCAGTTAATGAATGAGTGATCTCTTGACGTCGTCTGTCATTTTAACGTGGCGTCGCTTTTGAAAGAAAACTGTCTCTCGTGAAACCCCTACAAGTATGCAAAATGAAAATCGTTCAAAATGTCCTTCTTCCTTTGACATTTAAGCACTGCGGCAGCAACCAATCAGTGAACAAGATGCCCTAGAATGTTGTGGCGTGATCTGTTTATCTGTCATTTTAACATGGCGTCGCTGTGAGAAGCAAAGTGTCTCCCATGGAACCCCTTAAAGCATGCAAAATGAAAATCGTTCAAAATGTCCTTCTTCCTGTGACATTTAAGCACTGCGGCAGCAACCATTCAGTGAACAATTTGCAGCAGAATGTTGTGGCGTGATCTGTTCATCTGTCATCTTAACATGGCGTCGCTGTTAGAAGGAAAGTGTCTCTCGTGAAACCCCTACAAGTGTGCAAAATGAAAATCCTTCAAAATATCCTTCTTCCTGTGACATTTAAGCACTGCAGCAGCAAGCAATCAGTGAACAAGATGCCCTAGAATGTTGTGGCGTGATCTGTTCATCTGTCATTTTAACATGGCGTCGCTGTGAGAAGCAAAGTGTCTCTCGTGAAACCCCTACAAGTATGCAAAATGAAAATCGTTCAAAATGTCCTTCTTCCTTTGACACTTAAGCACTGGGGCAGCAACCAATCAGTGAACAAGATGCCCTAGAATGTTGTGGCGTGGTCTATTCATCTGTCATTCCGACTCATTCAAAATGGTGTCGCTGCGACTACAATAAAATGAAAACAAGAAAACAAAACCGAAACGAAAGAAAGAACACTGGACCACTCGACTTTCTTTTTACGTAATGAAGGTCGCAGCCGTCTTATATTTCATAGCGGTACTTTTTTTGTTAATATCATCTCGGAAACCTGAAAAAATTTCTTCAAAATTTCAAATTTCTTTTTGATTTTATTACCTCCACCGCGGTGCGAGGCACGTTTTGGAGTGTTACGTCGCACCGCCGTCTCTCCCTCTCACTTGTGTATGGCGGCCATCTTAAATCCTGATAATCTCGTTTTTTTCATTTTCGAAAACAACATGGCGTCAGTGGTTACGACATCAGTAACTGATAAAAGTGAAATTTCACAATTCTGCTGATGCTGCTGCTGCTGGTGGTGCTGCAGTTGGGAGAGTTTTTTGGATTGGGTCTGAAGCGGAAACGGAAACGGAAATGGGAATCGATACATGAACCTTGACACGTGACAGATATTCATTCCAAATTTGAACTGCAGTGCGAATTTCGCATGATGGTACGCCATCATTATTCAAAATGGCTGCGATGCGATGCAGTGTGAAGTTTGTTTTAATTGAAGCAATTTCCATTTTTCAATTTGATTGCGGCTGGCATCTGTATCACAATCCGAGGGTGAATATTAAATTCATTCCAGCTATTCCTCGTGCAACCCTCGAGGAATTCGTTCTGGGAAATCCTTGAACGTTGAATGGATGGAATTTTCGTAATACAAAAATTCAGGGCCGCGAATCGATTTCGATTTCCTTCAGTTTGCTTAAAGGATGCCTACTGCTGGAATTCCTTTGAGATGTGAAAATTCAAAGTGTCATTGCCAACTGTCACTTTGAGTGAAGGAAAATGTAACGATGTGTTCGGTTAATTCAGTGGTTAGAGCATCCGCCCGGCAAGCGGAAGGTCAGCGGTTCGATTCCCTTTAGGAACCGACTTGCACTTGTCAATTTCATTGTTCACATTTTATTCGCCTGCAAGCCGCCAATGAAGAGGAACGTCAAAGAAACGCCGGCGAATTATCGTGTCATTCGAAATGTTTATGAGTACTTGAGTGCAGCCATTTTGATGGTTGCAGAGGCCATTTTGAAATTTTACGATTTTCCCGTTTAACTCGATTTTTATATGCGGCGCAGCGTGTGCTCGGAGGAAAGTAAAACGGAAGAAATTTTTAATAAATAAATAAATCGTATTAAATTCAGTTTATTGGCACTTTGTTTAAATGGCGAGGTGTGCCAATCGGTCAGACATTTTGTCACACTTTAACTAACAAATAACTCATTTCACTTGAAGTATTTGTTTTCGTTTTATCATTTGATTAATAAATGAAACTAATAACAATCAATCGAACAGGGTCAACCGTTTCAAATTTGCAAAATGAAATTTTTCTTTTTCTAGTTTTGAAACTTTTCTACTTTGTTCGTTTCCGACCGAAATACGTGAGAAATTTTTGAAAAAAAATTTTTCGAAATTGTTCCGAATGAATTCTAGAGTGAATTTTGATAATCGATTTCTCTCCTCCTCTCCTCGTGCTTCTTTGACAGCTGTCACAATGCGAGCACACAAGTGTCTCAGAAAATCCATCATTTTCGAAAATTTATTGTAGGAAAACTAATTAATACTTTTTAATTCTGTTTTTTGCAAATAATATGACAAGTTTTTGAATATTAGAAAAAAAAATAAATTGTATAATTTTTCAACAAAATGGCGGTGTGATGGTTGATCAAAGTAAACTTTTACTTTCTGGTAAATGATCATGTGGAGGTCGTAATTTTTAATTTATGAAAACAATTTAAAATGTTTTAAAAAGGAAATATAAATATCTAATAGATTTTATAAGAAAATTTTTAAAATTTTGATTAAAACAAAAATGGCGGCATTTTGAATGAGAAATCAATTTTACGAAACATTCAGTGGAAAAATGCTTGTAGAATCGGTGAAATTCAATCAATTTAAGAAATATTTTGTACATCACTTAGTAATATTATTGTTAAAGTACTGTCAAAATTTGAAGTTGATCGGTTGAAAACTAGAGGCGCTAGGATAGTTTCGAGAAAAACGCATTTAAAGTTTTCAAGTTGCACTGAAGCTCAAAGGACTTTATTCGGGAAATCGCCATTTTGAAACAATTGAGAAGCTTGTTTGACATAAAGAATTCAAAATGTCATTTTCAAATAGTTGAGAAAGGATTTGAGGTAATAATAAAAATTTAGTGAAATAGTATCAACTTTCATGATCCTTTCGTTGATCCTGTTCGCATCCTTACAGTTTTACGGTAATGTATTTCCAATTAGAATTTCATGCTCTTTTCTCGTGTCATAACCGTTAGAAGTTGGTCACGTGAGGCTAGGTACAACAGCAAATAACTCTGAACCTGAACTAACCCGTTTCGTCCGAGGCGAGTATAACTCCATCGTTGCAACACAATTAGACATTACAGACATTACAGACATTACAGCTTTACAGCTTTACTATCTACTCTAATAATAAAAAACTTCTTTCTTGTTATGTGTACCCCATTACGACAAGGCACGGATACTAGGCTATCCACCTGGTATCGTACACCTGCTGATTACGATATGACTGTCTGTCGTTCAAGTTCTTCTTAGACCATTGGCCTGGATGCATTCATTAGCTTAGTTACAGAGTAGCCACAAGTGATGGAGTGAGTTAGAACCATGTGGGATAGAGATGTGGTGTAGAAAATCAAAATAAATCATGGAATGCAGACCATAGATGCAGTTTTTCTTTAACGGTGTTGCAATGGGGTCTTGTTGAATGCGTTTTGTTGTAACAACTTGTAACACATCAAAAACCCGTTTGGTGGTTATCTATTATGTATCCATTGGGATTGTTCAATCGGCTACTAAATCAATTCAATTACATAGTTCAGTTGCATTCAGTTGCGTTCAATTGCGTTCAGTTGCGTTCAGTTGCGGTTCAGGGACAGGCACCAAAATGAGAAATCACCTTAAACACTCCGCAAGCTTCCTTCCACACGCCACTAGCTATTGGCAACATGAAAGGAAAGGAAATGTGCTCGTGGTAGTTCAGTGGTAAGAGCATCTGCCCGGAAAGCAGAAGGAAGATTTTCCAGTGAATTTCAGACACTAGCTAGTACGCAAAACCGGTTACGCTTGTCCTTCTCTCGTCTGTCTCGTGTGCATGAAATTTTTTCGTGTAGGGATGATGACAGATGTTTCCTTTAATTCGTGTTGCATCACGCATCAGTTAATTGATGAAAATGGGAAACTGGTAAAACGGAAATGACAATTAAAATGAAAATACAATTTTTCCAAAAAAATCCCAACAACCGGAAGTAGTTAATTGTTGAAATTTCGGAAATTCGGAAAATATTTTAAATCGCATTGAATCGATTCGATTGAAGATAGCAACGGTTGGGTAAGTGGGTAATTGGTATAAAATTGACCCCTTGATCATGATAGCTCTGGAATTAGTGTCGGACCAATTTTTGGGGGATTTCAAGGGTGTAGCCACTGTGGCTCACTGCGACACATGGAGTCAGTTTGAAGTTGTCAGCTTTGACATAACCATTTGATTGGTGATACAGGTGAGTTTGATTGGGTATTGGAAAACTTGAGAAGAGAAATAATTGATGACTTCTCTTGTCTTCCGCTGGCGTTTGACGTTTGTCACATGATGTCACAAAGGAACAGAATGAAGTTATCGATGAATTGATATCGAAGTCCTGCCAGGCACGTGCCTGAGACATGTGACATACGTGTGACAGGAGTTACTTGATACTACAATATTACATACGAGTATAAGCGGATTTAGGTTTTACCTCGTAACATTCTGAGAAAATGAATTTTCTTAAAAAAATAATTGAAAAAATTTTTATTAACAATTTTCTTTATTTTCCTCTTACAGCATGAAGTGGAAATTGTTCAGTTTGATATTCACGCTGCACATGTGTACGATATGGTCAGCGGACATTCTCATGGTGACGATGGGTGGCACGAAGTCGCACAAGATTCCGTTTTGGGAATTGGCGAGAGGATTGATTGCGAGGTAATTTTCGCTGACATCTTGATTGAAAATGATAACGAAATATGCAGTTCTGTTGATTGATGTTGATTCACAGTGATTTCATGGAGAATTTAACGATTTTTGTGGTTTTATGGTGATGGAATTGCGTAACATTTGAATAAGACTGGAATGGAAATTGTAATTAGCGTTTGTTGTAATATGCATGAAACCCAATTGTCATCGGGTTGTAGTGCTGTAGTGCATTTGTATCGCATCTTTTCCATTGAATTGTGTAATAAATCTACCAGAATAGCCGCTAATCGGCGGGTAATGGAATCGTGTTGGACATTATTCAATTTGAATTTGAAATGAAATGTCGACACGTTATTTGCATTACCATCACCTGTCTGTCTTGTCGCGTCTTGTTACTCGTATTAATCTTCACCAACCACAAAAGATTGCTTTGCAATTAGTCACACACTTTTATCGTTTACATTTCAGGCTTAATTACAATCATAAAGAAAACCAATTTAAGATGCAATTGCACTTGGTGTGACCTTCGTAATGATTTACTTCGTGTTACATTGACAAAAAGTCAATTAAAATGTTTTACAAAACACGCGTTTGTCATTGACACTTATTTTGATTGATTTTGATTTGGGAGAAACACTTAAGACACTTACGACACTTACAGCACTTAAAGCACTCCGGAATCGACTAATTTTAATGGGAAATTTAACATAAATCGGCTACAGCGCCACACCTCGGTGAGTAGCACTAAATCGTGCGTGCAATATCGAGGGCCGTCTTCTTGAATTTATTTAAGGAAAACAAATTGATATTTTTAAATTCTGTTTTTTGTATATAATATCATAAGTATTTGCGTATTAGGAAAAAAATAAATTTCATACCTTGATGACAAAATGGCGGCGCAATAATTGATCTTATCAAACTTCTACTTTCTGATAAATAACCACGTGGAGGTTGCAATTTTTAGTTGATTTAAAAAAATAAATTTGGTCTCAAAAGGAAATATACATTTCTAAAAGAATTTTTAAGAAAATTTTTAAAATTTTGATTTTAACAAAAATGGCGGCATTTTGAATGCGAAACAATTTTTACGAAACATTCAGTCGAAAAATGCTTGTAGAATCGGTGAAATTCAATTTATTTAAAAATTGTTTCGTATATCACTTGACAATATTATTGACAAACTGCTGTCAAAATTTGAAATTAATCGGTTGAAAACTAGAGGCGCTAGCATAGTTTTGAGAAAAACGCATTTAAAGTATTCAAGTTACACCGAAGCTCAAAGGACTTCATTCGGGAAATCGCCATTTTGAAACACTTGAGAAGATCAATTGACATAAATATTTTGAAATGTCATTTTAGAATAGTTGGGGAGTCGTTTAAGTGAATAATAAAAAATTGAAATGTGGCGCCACACCGTGACGAATAGCAGAGGTGGTGCCACACATTAGCGAGTAGTGAAGTACTCTCTCTCTCACCTCGTTCTTCTTCTCCCTCCCCCTAGGCACCACAACGTGACGTTTCTCAATGGCTTCCCCGCAGACTTTTCGCTGGAGGGTCTGCACGAAATAACCCCCGCCGGACTGGTGGGGTACATCCAGAACTACACCAACTGGGACCTGCTGGGAGCAAGGATGTCCGGCCAAATGCCGATATCGCTGTGGGACGCATTGCGCTTCACGTTTCAGGTAAAGCTAGGCATTTTAGGTGATATAAGGGTGTTCTGTCACTGTTTGACGTCTCTGGGCTGTGGATTCATTTTGACTAACTTTAGATCATGTACTAAAACGTGTTTAGAACATTTGCGTGTCCGTGTGGCGCGACAGGTGGCGGTAGTAACGAATAGCGGCTGGAAAACCAGTTGGCCGGTGTTGGAGGGTATTTGACAGTTTGTTCTAGAACACTCTGAGTGGGGGAAGTACTAAAAACGCTATCTTCACCTCTACAGTCTTGCGACGCCATGTTGGAAGACCAGGAGACGAAGGATTTGCTGTATCGCAGCTTTGACTTGATCATCTTGGACGGAGCGTTCCCGGAATGCGCGATCGGGCTGGTCTACAAGTTCAAGATTCCGTTCATGTACATCAACACTGTCGGGTTCTACACGGGCAGCATGTCGTTGGCTGGTAATCCGGGCCCGTACTCAGTGACACCGGTCTTCTTCAGCTCGTTCACGGACTCGATGAATTTGCTCCAGCGAGCTGTCAACACGGCAATGACAGTTTTCGCTAACTCAGTGCACGTGGTAAGTGACAGGTTGATACAATGGCGTCGCGTGTGTGTGTGTGACTGTGGGAACATGAAAGGAGAAAAATGTTGAATGCTCGTGACCGGGAATCGAACCGGGCGGATGCTCCCACCACTGAGCTATCTCGAGCACAGTTTCTCTTCCTTTCATGTTCCTGCATACATCGGGTCGTCACAGTGACAATTAACGGGATTTCGTTTGACAGGTGATGGCGACTCTCGTGCAAGGAGTGCTCAGGCGACACTTTGGAGACGATATACCTCCGGTATATGAGCTGTCAAAGAACGTCAGTCTGATTCTGCAGAACGGACATGCGACTGTGTCGTATCCTCGCGCGTTGCTGCCGAACATCGTGGAAATCGCGTGTATCCACTGCAAGCCGGCTGGACCGCTGCCGCGCGATCTGGAGGACTTCATCAATGCGTCGGGCGAGTCTGGATTCATTTACATCTCGATGGGATCGTCTGTGAAGGCGGCCAACATGCCGCAACACTTGCGGCGCCTCCTGGTCCAGACCTTCGCCCGCTTACCGTACCAGGTGCTCTGGAAGTGGGAGGGCAGCACTGCCGAGATGCACGACTTGACACCGAATGTCAAACTCAGCCGATGGCTGCCTCAGCAGGACATTCTCGGACACCGGAAACTGCGAGCGTTCGTCACTCATGGCGGACTCCTCAGCATGTTCGAGACCGTGTATCATGGCGTCCCTGTTGTCTCCATGCCAGTGTTCTGTGATCACGATTCGAACGCCGCCAAAGCCGAGGTCGATGGCTACGCCATCAAACTGCAGCTGGAGACGCTCACTGTCGAGAAACTGTACAAGGCCATCATCCGCGTCATTCACGATCCTCGCTACAGACAGGCTGTCAAGTAAGCTAGCAGCATCGGCCGCTGAATTCGAGGAGTTTATGGTTTTTGTTTCTCTTTTAGGAAGCGACAGCGCCTCCTTCAGGATCAGAGGACTACTCCATTGGAAACTGCTGTCTACTGGACGGAGTACGTGATTCGGCACAATGGTGCCTACCATCTGCAGTCACCAGCTAGAAATATGAGGTAATTTTGCATTTGCTGAATAGCGCTGAATTGACATTTTCACTTTTTCTGACTTAATATCGTTTGCATTTTAACAATTCAGCGCTTTATTTTCACCGCTTACACAATTCAACAAGCTTAAATCAAATTCAGCGCGGACTTTTTTGACAATGCTTCAAGATTTTTAACTTTCTCGGCCATCCAGCGCTTGTAAATTCAATTCAGCTTTCGATTTCTTGTTTAATTTTGACTTTTTACGCAATTCAGCGTGTTTAAATCGAATTCAGCTGGAGGTTCTTTCAATTCAGCTCCTTTAAATCAAATTCAGCACGAATTTTTTTGACAATGCTTCAAGATTTTTAACTTTCTCGGCCATCCAGCGCTTGTAAATTCAATTCAGCTTTCGATTTCTTGTTTAATTTTGACTTCTTACGCAATTCAGCGTGCTCAAATCGAATTCAGCTAAAGGTTCTTTCAATTCAGCTCCGTTAAATCAAATTCAGCGCGGACTTTTTTGACAATGCTTCAAGATTTTTACATTTCTCGGCCATCCAGCGCTTGTAAATTCAATTCAGCTTTCGATTTCTTGTTTAATTTTTACTTCTTACGCAATTCAGCGTGGTTAAATCGAATTCAGCTGGAGGTTATTTCAATTCAGCTCCTTTAAATCAAATTCAGCGCGGACTTTTTTGACAATGCTTCAAGATTTTTACCTTTCTCGGCCATCCAGCGCTTGTAAATTCAATTCAGCTTTTGATTTATTGTTTAATTTTGACTTCTTACGCAATTCAGCGTGTTTAAGTCGAATTCAGCTGGAGGTTCTTTCAATTCAGCTCCTTTAAATCAAATTCAGCAATATAAATTTCATGATTCTACTTGAATCTATATTGATTTCAGACTGTTTTCACAATTCAGCTCATTGGAAACCAATTCAGCGGATGATTTTTGATTGATTTTGCTTGAATTTTCACCTTTTCACACTTTTTCACTAATTCAGCTGAGAGTTCTCAGTTCTAACACATGATAACCGCCTCAAATTTAGTCCCTCAGGTTTCAAAGCAAATTTAAGTGCTCTACCATCACTGCTGACAAATTCAGCTCACATCTGCATCTCTCAACATGCTTCCCCTTGCCCCTAATAACCATTTCCACTTTTATTTCTTCCAGCATCTTCGAGTACTACCTAGTCGACGTGATCGTTCTGTACATTTCAGCCGTCCTAACATTTTTGTACATAGTCAAAAAGCTGCTGCGCTTCGACTACTCAACGCTGCTGAGTAAAAAGCACAAAATCCACTAACTTATTATACAAATCTACCAACACAAACAAACAGAAGTTTCGTAGTTTATTTATATATGTGTAGTAGTTGTTTTAATTTATGTTTATTTAAGTGTTTTTTGTTTTTGGTGTTAATTTGTAAGCAAACATTTTGTGAAAATTGATTTTCCTTTGTAGCACTTTCCGTTAAAATTCAAAATTCGTCGAAATCCACGTGGAAAAATTCATTTTCCGAAATTTACGCCCGTAAGACGACTCCATATCGAAATTGCATACCTACCGGCTGATTGATTTTGTTCCCGCAGTGATTCAATTAAGAATTACATACATTGTGAAATTGCATACTTTTCGGGTACTCATTAATTTCCCACTTGAAATTGTATACTTTTCGGCAACTCAAAATCATGAAATTGCATACCTTTCGGAACTTGAAAAATAAATTTTAATCGGAAATTTGAATTTTTCCACGTAGCATTTTCACCTCCCCGCAAGTAATTTCCCCGTGTATTATAGACACTAGAAATAGTCATTAACAGTCATTAAAGATGTGTTAATTTTCAATAGTTCTGCTTTGTGTTAACGATTTTAGTTTTAAGCTATTACCGTTAATAGTAGTAGTCATGTCACCAACACTATAAAATTGTGATTTGATTTGATTTGATGTATTTGTTGTGTGTATTGTATAAGGTTAGTTAAGGATAAATTTGATTAATTGATTTAATTAAGGCTAGCAGGAGATAAGCAGGAGTTGTTTTCTTTATATTAGATTTTGGATTTTCTCAAGGATTCTCAAGTAAAGGACCTTGTCTTCGTGTGTGTTACGATTTTATGTAGGACGTGATTATTTATAATGAAATAAAATTTGTTTTAATTGATAAACAGTTGTTGTTGATTTAGTAGGCCACTCTTTCGCCGAGACCGTCTTTAGCTGTTCTCGGTGGATCTGTGTCGTTGTCGAGGCCGTTGTTGACGTGTTCGAGAGCACTCGACTTGACAGTGCTGACCTCTTGAGTGTGAATGACTTTTGATCGCTTGAAGTACAGGTAGCTGCCAGCAATGGTGCCGACTGTTCCGATGATGATGGACATGTACTTGACGAACGCGTTGAACTTGAGGCCACTGTTCAGACAGACGTGGAAGGGAAAGAGACATGAATGAATGAGTTTGGGGCAGTTAAGTGGGTTTGTTGGGCTTACAGAAACAGCTGGTACTTGAGCATGTTTGTGTAGGTCTTGTTCAAGTTGGCTCCTTCCTGGATCCAGAACATCGGGAACACCACTTTTTGTAGATCTTTCATTTCATCAACGATAGGAACTGGGCCGAGGTCCAGATTGAATTGGAGACGCTTTGCAGCGGACAGGGGTGTGCCAGAGATCTGAAAGTGTGGAGATCGTTAAATTCCCCCCAATTGTCAGTAGTTCAGGTCAGTCTAACTATTTCAAAGTCAATGAAAACTGCGTGGGCTTCCTTAGTCGGATGCAGTCCTTCGACATTCTCCAACAGCTTCTCGTCCGCTTGGTAGAAATGCGGCATGGAGGCGATCAGCGGTGCTCCGACACAAGGGAACAGATCCATGGTACCTCTGGGTGGACAACCATCTGGTGGATCGTTGCAGAAACAGTGCAGTTTCTCATCAGCCTGAAAAGAGACTTGAGACTTGATCAACTCATGTACGAATGCCTCCCTCCTCACTTTGAGGTCTCCCAAATCCAGAGAGTAGCGCAACGCTGGCAGACCTGCATACGACGACTTCCGTTCGAACACTGCCCCCATCGACCGACAGATGTCGGGAGTGTAAGCCCACAGTCCGTCTTCCTTTGTTAGGAATGGCGGGAATATTGTTGAGTCCGTGCCGATGTACTGGTTGCATTCCTCTCCGTTCCACACATCCATTTCCGGTTCGTCGTTGTACATCACCACTCTCCCCAAGTCACGGACGTTCTTGATGCCACGGTAGACGGTAAACTTCCCCGCATCACTGTGATTCCCCTGAAATTCAAAAGAGTAACTTCAACTCGACTCTCACAACTTGGTTCTGCGCTCTCACAGCACCGAACAGCGAAAATGAGTAGAACGTGCTGTTGAACTTCTTCATCCCCTTCACGTCTGTCTCGAATGCCGAGCACACTGCTTTCGCATTGAAGTCCTGCGACGCACAGTTCACTGGCATTCCGTCAAAGAACATGTCGAGGAACGTCGTCTTCATGAATGCCGTCTGGTTGGGGAATATCTCTTTGAGGGCTTTCGCTACTAGCGGCAGCATCGGCTCTCTCTCTCGCTTGACGGCCAGCGGAATGGACTGCAAAAGAATAAAACAGTTCTCTCATTGTGCTCTCTTGTCCGATCACGTCCAATCGATTCTCGTGATCAGACATGAAAGTGGGTGTGTGTGTGCGAGTGCAAAGCGGGCGATCAACTTTCATTGATCAATTTGGGAGGCATCAAGCCACTTACTTGAAGCATGGTGTGCGTTTGTGTGCAAAAAGGAGTATTAGAGGGTTATTCAAGTTTGTGCAGTGAGGACAATCAACTTCCATTGATCAACTTGTCGTTCAACTTCCATTGATCAATTGAATTCACACAACCACCACGATCGCCTTAAATAGTTTTGTACGATTCAATTTTACATAATTTCATCGTTCAACTTCCATTGATAATTTATCATTCAACTTCCATTGATCAACTCGGGATTCAACAAAACTGTCACTAGTAAAATTTCGTATGTTTGTCCGAAGTGGACGACTTGGGGGCGATCTAACTCAATCCACACAATCAATTCATCATTCAACTTCCATTGATCAACTTGTGATTCAACAAAACTGTCACTAGTAAAATTTCATGTGTTTGTGTGAAGTGGAAGACTTGAGGGCGATCTCATTCAATCCACAAAATCAACTTCCATTGATCACCCCACTATTCAACTTCCATTGATCAACTCTTGATTCAACAAAACTGTCACTAGTGAAATTTCGTGTGTTTGTACGAAGTGGACGGCTTGGGGGCGATCTAACTCAATCCACACAATCAATCAACTTCCATTGATCACCCCATCATTCAACTTCCATTGATCAACTTTTGATTCAACAAAACTGTCACTAGTGAAAATTCGTAAGTCTGTTTGAAGTGGACCACTTGAAGGCAATCTCATTCGATCCACACGATCAATCAACTTCCATTGATCATGGGGCACCCAAACAAAAACAAGAGAATGACAGGTGAGGGCCGTGTTTGTCCGCGAGACGTACCAGGAACAGAATGTTCGGCATGACGAGCGTTTCCTTCCCAGTCAGTCCGTTGGACTTGTCCGGCCTGAAGATGAACGTGTTGCGCAGATGGAACGATATGGTGTCGTCCTCAGCGTTGTCCTGTTGATCGTATTTCTGTTTCCACTCTCTGATCAAGAGAAAGAGAAAGAGAAAGAGAAAGAGTGAGATGAAATATACATTCCCTCTCTGTCATCAACTTTACTCTAAGTAGAACGGCCCGACTTCCTGCACTCTCGGCTTCCCGCCCACGATGATCTCCTCCGGATTGGTGACGTTGAACACGTAAATGAGGAACTCCAGCGGGAACGGGATCTCCGACCACATGTCCCGCATCTGCGACCCAGGCTTGAGTACGACTTGCTGGAAAATGAGTCCGCTCTCTCAGTTAATTAAATTAATTAAATTAAATTTCTCCTTACACTTTTCAAAATAGACTTCAGGATTTTCGGGAAAACCGCAAAACTGAACAGGACCCCGCTGACAAGAGTGATGGCGCAGCCAATGGCCATTTTCTTGTAATTTAATTTCATTCTTAATTAATTAAATTAATTAAATTAAATTAAATTTATTAAATTTTATTCAACAGAGAGAGAGACACACGTTGACTCGGCAAGCGGTTCGGATGGCTTCTAATCAGTTTCACTTGACCTGCAGCGAATGACAGGAAGTGGAGGTGGAGATGCCAGCCCTCTTCCTTGTCGGGGGATGCCGCCCTCATTGCAGTAATTATTCGTTGCTGAATATGATACGAGTCGGAACGGTGCCAGATGTTAAATGACGGCTGACGTCTGACGGCTTTGATTGGCATTTCTTTTTTTGTAACAGTTACAGAGGGAGGCCATGATATGAATTTCAAATGAGGTGTCCTGAAGGGCGTCCGTATGCAGAACCTCTGACACTGGAGACTCTTTAATTTCAGAATAAAAACTCCGAAATGACGTAAAGAAACAATTTTCACTGAAGGCAAGCTGCTAAGTGCAATGTCACTAGTGAAAAAAAAAATGGTGGTCACCTGTCACTAATTACTGTACTTGATGCACCTGTTGGCGATCAAGGTGTAATTAAAGTTTTTTTTTTATTTTCTCCTTAAGAAAGCATGGCCAAAGTCGAGCGACTCGGCACAGTGTCATTGTCATGCCGTACTTGACCATCTTACTGATTTTTCGTTCCCGTATAAGAAAATTACTCGCACAAGCACTTCCCCACCGTACTGACATTTGACAGTTGTTAATTTGATTTTGAATTTGTTTATTTATTGGTATTTTGTTAAATTATTAGTAAATTAATTAATTGTAACTAATAATTTATTGCTTTTTGAACATTTTTTAATTGACATTTTCACTGAAAGTTACTGAATCTCCGTTCCCGTACTATTTTCAGTGTTTCGCTCAAAAAAAAGTACTGGAACAAACCTGTCATGGCGGTTCTTTATTGACATAAGAGTATGAGAGGAGTTAACAAAAAAATAGATTAAAAATTTGTTTAGTGCTGTCCGTGGACGGGATGGGAGACACTGCCAACCCATGGTGTCTGATGATGGGAGTGTTGCCTCGGTGGAGGTTCTTCGTGCACTGATATGTGCTTGACGACATGCACAGGAGGGTGATCTGGCTTTATGTGGACTGGCACTGGAACGGGCCGATCGTAGGGCACTGCCACAGGAATCTGGAATGAAGAGAGAAGTTGGTGGTGGCGCTGATCACTTGGAGCACACTTGAATTATGTCTCACCTTTACCGGAACTGGCAGCGGACAGTGGACTGGAAATGGTACTGGAGCTGGAACGGGGACTGGAGCTGGAACAGGTACTGCCACTTTTTTCCCGAACAACGCAGCTATGAATCCAGCTATACCCCCGAATCCGTGTGGCGCTGGAAACGGGCCAGGGTACGGACCAGGAAACGCGCCAGGAAACGGACCAGGAAACGCGCCAGGAAACGGACCAGGAAACGCGCCAGGAAACGCTCCAGGGAATGCACCAGGGAAGCCAGCAAATCCTGGAAACGGCCCCGGAATGGCCAAATGATTGAATCCGAATCCCCCAAAGTCAAAGCTCCGCTTCTGACGATCGCCCACACTGCTACAGATCAACCACACGATCAGCACCGACAAACACACCGTCAACGATCTCATGGCGAACCCGATCAACTGTCAGACTCCTTGAAACTAAAGCGGCACGATCAAACGGTACGACTTTATAAAAAACAAACCCTCCCTACACAATGTCATGACACTGCATCTATCACGTGTTTCCCGAATGTCATTGAGCAGCCATTAAAAACAATTTGAAGCCACCATCTTCATTTTCTTGCTGCGCTTTTTCTCACCGCGCAGACGTTCAAGTGTCAATTACTCCACATGACTCGGCAGACGTCAGTTTTTGCTGCTAGTCTCATTAACTTTCCAATTTCAAAGAGAGAGAGACAGGCCAAATGGCGTGTGCTCATTGATCGGACAAAATGCACTAACGATCTTCAGTGGGACAGTGGTACGATCGACCATGGGACGTCTGGATTGAAAGAAACCATGTTTTGTTTGGTCTTAAAATGACTTTATGTGACATGTACCGTTACACAATACGAAGTGACAGCTCAACAAAAGAGACACATTCGTGTTTGGCATTAGTGGAAAAGAGACACTACACTAAAAATGAAATTAGTTACGAGAGATAATACAAAATGGCGGATTTAACTAGAGATGATACTTTGACAGGAAGCTTCCTTTGAGACTTATTGTTGGTGCACCTGCTAACAGCTTGAGGAGCTGGGGCGGGAGTGGTGGTGGAGCTTGAGGGAAGATTGATGGTTCTTGGGGTGTAATTGAGGCAAGACTGTAGGTGAGAGGGACTGGATAGGGGATGGGACGGGGAATTGCCAGAGGGACTGGTTTGGGAATTGGTACTCGGATTGGGACTGCGTATGGACGATCGACTGCGACGGGGTAGGGTGAAGGGTAGGGCACTGCGAACGGTTGCCTCACTGTTGTTATGATGTTCCTCGTGACAGTTGGTGCGGGAAGATTGAACGCGGGAACTGGAGCTGCAGCTAGAGCTGCAACTGGTGCTGGAGCTAGAGCTGCAACTGGTGCTGGAGCTAGAGCTGCAACTGGTGCTGGAGCTGGTGCAGGAGCAGGTGCAGGAGCAGGAGCAGGAGCTGGAGCTGGTGCAGGAGCAGGAGCAGGAGCTGGAGCTGGTGCAGGAGCTGGTTCCGGTGCAGCAGGGGCTGGTATGTTGTACGCAGCTGAGAGTTGGATGGGTACAAACGCTGGTAGAGAAATGCGTGCTGGAACAGTAGCTGGGGCTGGTGGAGCTTCAGGAGCAGGTGCAGGGTCCGGCGCTGGTGCTTCAGTAGCCTCCGGCTCTGGAGCTGGTGCTGGTGTTGAAGCAGGCTCTGGTGCGGCAGGTGGAGCCGGCTGTGCAGGAGCTGCAGCCGGAGCAGGCAGAGAAGCGAGCAACGATGAGATATCAGCAATGCTCAATGAAGGCAATCCGTAATCATACAATCCGCCATGATACAAAGCGCGTCGATCTCTCAAAACAAATTGCCCTTGACTTTGTGTCACGACCACCAGAAGAGCTGCAACGACGTAAACCTTGAACAACAAAAAACATCACAAAACATTCCCCAACACGTGTCCTGAGCTATCCTTACTACTAGTGTCCTCATGATTGAAGTTAGTCCTGTTGGTCCTGTTTCTGGTGCAATTAAAACGACTCCTCCTATATCCGATGCTACCAGATGACTTGATTAACAGACGAAGTGCTCTCCAACTTTTATACTAAATGCCATTGCAGAACGCATTCTCCCAAACAGCCGAAACCGGCTCGAAACGCTCCAAGCAGCTCCAGTGCAACTCGCCAAATACAGATCAGTGCGATCGCCATTTAACGAATGTCGCACTAGTTATAGGTTCGCCTCGTTCGAGGCGTGTAGGAAGTTGTCGAATTTTGCATTGATTCGTTAAATAATTGAGTGAAATTGAGCCCATTTTGGCTCTTGTCCGCTTGCCCAAACGCGACATGAAAGTGTCGCCAACTTCCTTCCCAGCAGCACCAGCACCAGCACCAGTATGCTAAATTGGGGTTTCCTGTTCGCAATGTTGTCTCAACTCGGACTCCTGTCAAATCTAACGATTCTTCTGACTGAACTGTCAGACAGCCTGTCTCTGGAGAGAGCCTTCCGAGTGTCTCGGGAATGACCGGATCACCCAGATATTTCCCACGATCCTAAGATCATAATTTGCAGTTAATCAACATGCAGTGTGATTGACATTTCTCGAGTTTCACTTCACCTATTGGGAGCCGCCCGACTCGCACTTCGTGTTTCTTTCGCACCCGTTTAAAGACCTCAACGCCATCTTTGGATCGATGCGACAGAATTACATGAATTTGTCATAATTGCTCACTTGACGTCCATTTTGATTTACTCCAGTTACATCACGCTTTGACGTCTTACACGCGCAACTTCTTCCACAGATGGCCAGACAGCTTCCGAATGCAAATTTGCGAAGCTTCCTATTGCGAGTCGTGCTGCCATCGTTGGACATTAACTCCTTTCCTGCACACTCCAATGGATTCGTGGGGGATCAAATACAGGAAATTCATATGATTCTCCTGAAAAGAAGCTCTCGACATTCCAAACACTTCAGACACTTCAGCACTCAGAACGGAGAAGAAAACGAAGACAAGGCCCGGACTCAAACCATTTATCCAAGACACAAAGCAAGTTTGACAGAAATGAAGTTTACGTTCTCGCAAACATTCTGGTGTTTTTAATTTTTCTCTAGGACCTACCGTTTCCGAGATATCAGCTTGCAAAGTTAAAAACAAGATTTTCGCCTCCTGCTGATTCTGTTCCCCTGGTGTTCTGGGCCAAACTAAATTTTTACGAATGTTCAAAATTTCAAAAGCTTGTATCTCAGAAACCGTTGGAGCTATTGGAAAACTTTCTTCACCATTGTGTTGGTACGACTGCCTGCTATCAAGATGCATTCAAATAAACTAAGAAACCGGAAGAATATGGAAATTTATTTAGCCAGGCCTCAAACCATTTATCCGAGATAAAAACCAGTTAACCAGAAATGAAGACTGCGTTCTCCTCAACATGCCAGTGTTTTTCATTTTTCTCCAGGACCTACCGTTCCCGAGATATCAGCTTGCAAAGTTTAAAACAAAATTTTCGCCTCCTGCTGATTCTGTTCCCCTGGTGTTCTGCGCGAAACTAAATTTTTACGAATGTTCAAAATTTCAAAAGCTTATATCTCAGAAACCGTAAGAGCTATTGGAATACTTTCTTCACCATTGTGTTGGTATGACTGCCTGCTATCAGTTGGCATTAAAATAAATTGATAAATCAGAAATTTTAGAACATTTCTTTAGCCAGGGCTCAAACCATTTATCCGAGACAAAAACCAGTTTAACAGAAATGAAGTAAACGTTCTCCCAAACATGCCAGTGTTTTTAATTTTTCTCTGCACCTCATGGAATTGAAATGAAACGCCTGTAGTTTTTAAAATATCATATTTTATTGAGAAAAAATTAAATAACTTTTTCATTTGATGATTCATCTCAATGTTTTGTCTCACATAATGTGTTATTCCCCTCTCACTCGAAAGGGTATTTCGAAAATAAATACTCGTGGAAAAGATTTTGATTAAAATATCTGTTTTAAAAATGTCTGCGAAACCTTGAATGGGTTTATTGGATTTGCTTTTGGGTAAATGCAACTCGTACTTGCTTGTTAATAATGTATGAATATATAGTGATATTTAATATAAATATATCGATTCAATGATTCTCACGAGATATAAGTTACAAATCTATAAATATGTTGGCTGACTTTATGTTTACACACGTACACATATTATAAGATGGTATAAAAATTAAAGCATTCACTTATGCACTTTAGTTGCTTGTTAGTAATTAGAATATATTATATAATATATATTTTAAAAGGTTTTCACTAATGAGAATATGTTAAAAATTATATAGAATGAGGTTTACTAATATTGTGTTACTAATTGCTAGTGTTAGTGTTAGTTTTAGAAAAGGTTTTTCAATATAACGTTTCAAATTTACAAATGTTTCTTCAATCTTCTCCATCATTAAACTTACTATACAAAATTCTACTTCATTCTGTCTCTCTCACAATACACAATTTGTTTCATTTGCTCATTCGAAATTCTGTATCCATACATACTACACTTACTACACTTCTTACTAAACGACACATAAATAAAGTTATTAACAAAAATATTCACTTAATTCTAGTAAGTAGGCTTTACCATTTCTCTTGTGACTCTCTTCTCTTGCAAGTCATCTCTCAATCTTCACTCGTATTAAAATTACGACAAAAACCTCTTTCAAGTCAGCCATTTTTTAGTAATTTAGACAGGCACGATGCAAACTTTAAGTCGTACTTTAATTATGTTATGATTTCTATTGATTTCTGTTAATAATAATAATTATTTGTGATTAACTGATAAATGAATACTTGATTTGTGATCTGCTTGCTCTTCACGATATGCAACTCTCGATATATAACATTTATGAAAATATATAATTGTATGTGAATATGATTTGATTAGTATAATATCATTTACAATGTTTATATTAAGAAACAAACTTTACATATGTTTAGTACATGCTATTCGTTTTGTTATACAATAATTCTTCAAGTTAAATAAATAATTGTTTATAATTGCAATAAGATTCTATCACGTATCACGGGATGATAATTAAAAATGTAATTAATTATAAATGTTCGTTTTTATTTAAATAAAAAACACAAAAACTACAATTTAAAAATTTTGTGATTTCTTGTAAAGAAGAAAACAAGGACAAATACATACTTTACATAATTTACTTTCTTTCATTCGTTAAATATATATATATATACGTATAATTTGTATTAGATTTGAACATGTTCTGTTAATTAACATTAATGCAATGAATTTTAAATCGGTAAACTTAAGTTTAATTAATAACCATTGTAGACACTAAATTCATGTTCGTTAATTTAAATTATTTTTGTAATTACAAACCTACAGTCGAGTTAATTAAACATTTTCCAACTGAATTTCATTAATTAATCGATACGTAATTAATTGAATTTAAATTAATTGGAATTTAACAGATGGTTATAGTATTATATTGTATTTCATATTGTTGTTTTCGTTTTCATTTCAATACTGATTAGTCAAATCTATTAATTAAAAGAAAATTTTTAATATTTTAATTTAAAATTTCACATATGCGTTTTGTTTGTAGAAAAATTGAGTGTCAATTAATTAAAATAAAAAAAATATTTTTCTTTTAAGTCATGGAGGGCAGTGTGTGTTTATGATTAAAGTAAATTAAATTAAAATTAAAATTAATTTTGGAATATTCTCTTATCCAAACGAGGCAGACGTGGATGTTGGCCAGGCAATTTTCGCATCGATACGTTTATATGCGAGCATACAGTGCTTTCCCCTAGCGGCAATTCTGGCATCTTGAGGGCATTCGGAGTCGGCTAGAAGGGTTTCTTCGCCATCGACTAATTTGAATAGCCCGTAGTCCTGTGGATTGGTAATGCGAGCACGATGGGCAATTATCCGGCATACTTCACGAGTGGTTGTATGTGGACGAACGGGTAGCGTTCGGGTTTGAAGGGAACCATTGCATTCGTCTGGGATTATGACACGTAGAACTGAGGAGCATGCTGGGAGTGATGATGATCTCCACTAAAATGTAAATTTTGATTTAATTAAAATTTTTTATCAATTAACTTCAGTTACTTACATCCAAAGATCCTGTGCCTTCATTGTCGGAAGCCATGAAACTTTTGAGAACGTGTACTGCACTGCAGAGTGCTGTCAAATAGTAACCAGCTTCGCCACTTAGCAATGGCGGTTGCAGTAGACCCCACATGAACTCTGCTTCGATTTCAGCTCCGACAAATCCACATTTCGCAACTACAAATACTAGAATTGGCAAGAAATCATCGGCGCCCAATTGCTGGCCGCGTGGACAACCTGTAGCATCAAATATGGCGGATATAGCTAGAAGGAACAGCTCCAATTTCTCCAATGGCAATTCAGCTTCTTGGAGCCGTAGCAGCAGCAACGAGATTTGATGGAGAGCCATTGAAGATGGTGGCGTCACTGACGGCTGGATACCGAAGTCGGCTGGATTCCGAGCGCACGCATATTTGACATTTTCCACCAGCAATTGAATGTCTGACGATCTGGTATAGTAGTCGACAAACATTCCGTAGAGATGTTCTCGCAATGGCAACACCACTAACTGATGCATGACCGCCTCCAGGATAGCATCCAGATTCAGGAACTCATCTGACTTCAGACGTGATCTAGCTTTCAGAACTTCCTGCTGAAAATCACCCTCACCATGCTTCACCAGGTAGTTCTTCATGCCGCTCATGAACTGCCTCATGTTCCTCATTACCACTTGTGGTGCCGCTTCACGGGACTCCTTTGTACAGGCGATGAAGTTTTCAATATTCCTCGAAAACGTCGACGTGTGATCGTTGGCCAACTTCAGTGTGTATGCTCCAACTGAATCGCCTGGACCACCCGATTGGCTTTTGTTCCGGGGATGACCTGCAATTTGAAAATAAAATAAAAATTAAAAACTTTTTTTCCAGTGATTGACATTCACGAACAGATGGCGTGCAATGCAGTCATTTAAAATGATAAACAAGCCCACCACAATACGAGTATGTTATCGTGCCTCCAATTAAGGTAATCCCATTGCAAATACAAGGTTTTTGTCCGTTGAGACATTTTTGGAGCGGTAATGGTGCGGTCGTAAATCTTAATGGAAAACCCGACTTAATCGCTTCCTACCGAGATGTGCCGTCTCTTTATCAGACAAATTTGAGTTTGCAAATATTCGGGATTAGATCAAGGACAAGTGGAACAGATGTCAGACGATCCTGAATTTTGTTTCATCTCCTGTCAAATGCACGTGAATTGACAAGAATAAAAATTGAATGAAATTTATTAACTAATCAAATAAACCTTATCTACACATAGATACAGCAGATGGTATAGCATTTGATAATATTAATTTAAGATAACCAGATGCATCTAAGGTTGTTTAACTGCATGTTGTTGTTAGAAACGATACACTACGTCACATCATGTCAAATGGATTTGATCCATGATAAGTGTATTTGCTATTTAATTCTACACAGAAAAATTTGACACTTACCAAATACATAATCCCTCAGAAATTGAATGAATCGTTTAAACAAATCACGTTTAACCAAATATTCTTCATCAATTTCAACGCCATATTTGATGATTTTGTAAACATTCTTATTACGTCTCATTAGAAATCCACAGCCATTTTCAACATTAATATGATTCATATTAATTAAAATATCACCGTCGTCGTTTAAATTAAATAATTTACTAATACTACAAATATTTGTGCTGTTGTCATTACTGTCATTAGGGTGATTCAAATGTATCCTCAATGCACCCATTAATGAATTGGATATAGCCTTATCAATATCACATTGATCGTTACTATGATTTTCTTTATTGCATTTCGTTATTGTTTTTGTTTCCGATGATTGTTTCTGAATGGTATCGTTGCCATCCTTATCACTCACAATTGGGTTAATAATAGCTGCTTCGTACAGAAGATTAGCCTGAGTGCTGCTATGGATGTAATCATCGGATGATTTGATCTTGATCCCAGTCTGTATGTCGTCACAGAGGAATCTCGGGTAGATTGCTTCAAGCAACCGATCTTCTGGTAAAGTGTACTGGGATCCGAACAACCCATACTGATCGTCGTCATCGTTATATGTTGTTAGTGATATAACCGATGGTGTACGTTTGATTTGAACAAAATCTTCTTTAGATGAATGACATGACGTTTCCTTATCCTTCATACAATAGTATGACATTGGTATGTCTGTGAAATCGATTATCTCCCATTCCGATACCATGTTCAGGAACTCCTCTTCCTCCTTGTACTGTCTTATATGGTCTGGATCTTGGAAGAACTCATCTGGATGTACTACAATTGCATTTGGATCGTTTATCTTGATTCCACTACAACTTGGTATTGGTTTATCTAAGTTATTGTTCACGGGATCGTTACTTTTAATACTGGACTTTTGAATACTCTTCGATTTTCGATTACTTCCCAATTGGTTAAACACATGCTTTGCTATAGCACCAGCTAAACTATTCTGGTTCTCTGACTTTGCGAGTGACAACTTTCTGAACCACTTCATGATTTATACGGTAACGATTTTTACCAGATAATACGAATTGACGAAAACGAAAGTTTCTCATCGGCACCCAATACTCGCTCGATTATTAATTGATTAATTAATAATAATTATTATAATTAACACGCACATTTCACATTCTAATTATTTCCCGCCAAATTTTCTTCAATTTTTCACGACATTTGAACGGTATCAACTTGTTATTGTTTCGCGATTTATAATAATTCCCGTCACAATACGATCAGTCTGACTGACTGATCGCTCTTATCATTCGACTTGCACTGATCTGGAAAACCAAAATCCTGCTTTATTTATGCCAGCGATTAGAACGTGCAGCGGTGATCTTTGTTTTTGTTTGGTAAACAGTAATCGACTGCACACAGTGTGGGTACCTGTCATTGTAGTTGTTATTGAACCGTTATGTCAAAATTCGAGACGTCCGTCAGCCTCACTCTCACATAACACATTGACAAAGTAAACTTCATGGCTTGTCAATACATACAGAGAGTTTTGTTTGTGAGTGAGTGAGTGAGTGAGTGGGTGGGACTTGAATGTGTCGTGATCCTTTGCAGATCCTGAACGCGTCTTCTGGGAAAAACTCATTTGACTCTTGTTTCGTTTCCAGTAATTTCATAATGATCTTGTATCGATTCCAGGAAGTCCCTACACGATCCATGAACGTGGAAATGATCCTTGATCGATGGAAAATTCATTTCCCACTTCCTCGTGTCAACATTCTCAACTCAAAGTGGAACAATGCGAAACGGGGAAAAAATTCAAACTGATCGTGTAATCGGTATTTGGTGTTGCATCAGCTAGATCGATCTAATGCGCATCGATCGATTGATTTCATAGTGATTGAAAAATCCTGATTCAGATCCTTTCGGCAGACATGCGTGAGTCTTGGGAAAGTCAAACAAGGAAGTGATCGTGCCAGAACTGTTTGACAAATTTGTTTAAATGGAATTTTGGTCACACGCTTTGAGTACACGAAACAGGAGATAACCGGATTCCAGCGACAATTAGACGCTCGTTATCTAGGGTTTTCTGTGGTGCTGCCCTTTGAACTGCACGAATGTGACGCACAATTTGAGTGCGATCAGTGCAAATGACGTCTGAGTGTCGCCGATTTTGATGGTTTCGAAGTTTCACAAGTTTCCCGGTTGATTTGTTTCGGTGGGAAATGGTAAAAAATGAAAATTTTTAACATTTTCCACTGATAGCAACGCTGCGATCGACACGAGACGCAGTTTTCGTTTGTAAATAATTGTTTATCGTATTGTAAATGATGAAATGCAAATATCAAGAGCGATCGTAACTAGTTTCATTAGTTCTAGTTGAAGATCAATTGAGTTTGAAACTAGAATTTGAAGAATTCCTGATAATTTTCGTTTTGGGCAAATATCGGAAAATGCGTTTTATGAATTGTGTGCGATGAATGAAGACGAAAGTGCATAGGGCAGAATATTTTTAGTTTTCTTTATCATCGAATTGGATGATCTAGTTTGTGGACGCGATCGTTGGCATGCTAATGCTAATATTTTCATTACAAATATCACGAATTTGAGAGTGTTTTTGTGGGGAAATACGAGTAAATTTTGTGGGAAATTTGAAATTTTTTAAGTTTTTAACGATTTTCCGGAGGAAACCCGAGAAAATTCGGTTCAAATCGAGCGAAGAGCGAAAAATTCCGATTCAAATCCACCGCCATCTTGGCGAACAACGATTTCGAACAGTTAGCAGAGACACAAATGTTTGACTAGCACAGACGAACAACCAGTCGCAGTTTGAAAGCCGCAGGTGTAACCTTAGCCACAGACAATCCCTTAGCAAAGGCACAATCAGTTGTCAAAAGCATTTGTCAGGATTTGCCGCATTTCACGTGGTGGAAATGTGGAAATTCGAGTTTTTCCAAAGGGAATTTTTGAAAATCGTTTATTTTAATGAATTTCCCATCATATTCAAGTGAAAACTGTGAGTAATTTCATGTTTTCAAAGAGAAATTTTCATTTTTCTAATATCAAATCAAATTGCTGCATTTGTCAGGATTTGTGACATTTCACTTGGATAAAATGTGAAAATCCCCGCATAAATACGAGTTTTTCCAAGGAAAATTTTTTACAAATTTTTATTTTACTACATTTTCCATCATATTCAAGTGAAAATTATGAGTAATTTCTTGTTATTATTAAGAAAATTTGATTTTCCCGATACAACACGGAACCACACGAACCATGTCACATTCTTGCATTTGTAGGGATTTGTGACATTTCACATGGGGGAAAATGTGAAATGTGAAAATGAAATTCCCGGATAAATACGAGTTTTTCCGAGGAAAATTTTTTACAAATTTTTATATTACTACATTTTCTATCATATTCAGGTGAAAATTTTAAGCAATTTCCTGTTTTTAATGAGAAATTGTGATTTTCTACAGACAACACGAAACCACACGAACCATGTCACATTCCTGCATTTCCCTGGGATAAAATGTGAAAATTCCCGTGTAAATTTGAGTTTTTCCGAGGTGAACTTTTAAAAAATTTGTATTTTGATAAATTTTCTATCATATTCAAGTGAAAATTGTGAGTAATTTCATGTTTTTAATGAAAAATTTTGATTTTCCTGAAACAACACGAAACGTGTAAAATTTCTGCATTTGTAAGGATTTGTGACACTTCACATGGGGGAAAATGTGAAATGTGAAAATGAAATTCCCGAATAAATTGGAGTTTTTCCGGAGAAAATTTTTAAAAAACTTGTACTTTAATAAATTTCCCATCATATTCAAGTGAAAATTTTAAGCAATTTCATGTTTTCAATGAGAAATTTTGATTTTCCCGAAGCATCACGAAACGTGTCAAATTCAAATTCCAAATTCCAAAGTGTGAAAATTTGGAAAATTCGAGTTTTCCCACGGTGAAAAGGTGAAAATGTTATTAAATAAATCAATTTTCATGTGTTTGAGTGTTCAAAAATCGAAAGAATCAATATTATTTGATAAAATTACAAAATTCTAAACCTTACAAATGACAGAAACAGGGTTTTCATGGAAAACTTGGAAATTTAAGAATAAATTGAAGATTTCCCGAGGAAAAACCCCAGATAATCTGTAGCTGAATGACATGTAATCAATAAAATCAAACTCACATAGAATTTCCCGATCCCTGCAGCTTCGACTGCGCAGGATAGTAGCGATCTTCTGCTGATGGTGATGGTAATCCTTGTTAGCCTTGAGAGTGCCATGGTTATCGTTCACAATGTTCTCCTCAATGATGGTATCGTCCTCAGAAGGACATAGAGCCGATCGACACTTTGAGAAATGAATAGATTCGGAGTTATCTAGAACGAAATGAGCATTTCAATACAGATCAAATCAATATCACTAACAGTAGCAACTAACCATCACCATGTGGAATGAAAGGATCCCACTGAGAGCTGTCCCACGGCTCCGAGAAGACAGTCCCATCATCAGACTGTGCACTGTCCAATCCGTTGAGGAAGGACGTGGTGTAGGACAAGTTGCCACCGTTGCGTTCGACATTGTCATAGGATGATATCCGATGGCCATTGTTGTTGTTATTGACATTATTAACATGATTACAATTGCTATTACTACTATTACTATTGAAGTTATTGTTATTATTATTAATGTTACTGTTGTTATTATTATTGTGGTTACTTATACTACTATTAACATTACTATTCGATGAGACGATCACAATGTCATTTATCGTTTGCGGAGTTGAGCAACGTATCAATTCGGGAAGATTCAGGTCTGGCAGACGTTTGGCAATGATCTGGTGAACAGTTAAAGGTTTGTTCTTATTACAAACATTGTTATTATTATTTATATTAGTTGTATTGTTATTGCCACCAACTGGATAGTTGCTATTCACTTGACTAGCTACGTTATTCTTTGATTGTACAACACTCCACTGTTCCTGGGAGTCATAGTCGCCATATTCGTCAGCATGATCATTGCTGTGATTGTTGTCATTGTTGTGTCCCATGAACTCCCAACTGCTATCCAATGGCCAGGGATCTAGACGTCCTCGGAGACGTTTCTGTTGTTTCTTCTTTAGTTCATCCAGACTCCCAGCTATCTTCTCTATTTCACTTGGGATAAACACCGGACACACTGGTGTCCTGGTGATTCCACCTTTTGGTGGCTCTGAATGCCGATGATTCGGTGGTAGGAGGACATTACGTTGTGATCGTCGTAATACACATGCACTACTTCCTCCCGGATTACTAGTTGCGGCTGCTGCTGCTGCTGCAGCTGCTGCTCTCAATGCATCAGCTGGTTCTGCATAAAACGGACTGCCTTGCTTCGATCGTGACAACGAATTGCTTGGCATTCCATTTGTATCACATTCAATTGGTGATTTAGATATGATATCCTCATTTGCTAGTGGCAATACTAATCCCAGCCTGTTCCTTGACTCCTGACGGGATGTGGGACTCAAGATGTCTAATAACTTATTACTACTGGTCTTATTACTAAATTGTTTATCGCTACAATTGCTGTTATTGTTGTTGTTATTCAAATTGTCCGCTTGCTGCTGGTTCTGATGCATCGGCGGACTTGGATTCGAGGAGCTGACAGAGTTCGCAGGTGACAGGACGTTACAACTGAGTGATGTTATTGTAGCTGAAAAGAGGACGAGAGGATTTGTTAATAGTTGAATGTGATTCATATGGCACTCAGTGATCTTACGAGTTTCTGGCAACAGGTCCGGCCGTTTCCCTTGCACTCCGTCTGGTCTGAAACTTGACAATTGTCCGCCAGATCGGGTTAGTGGCGTTGTGACGTTGTCCTGTGACCAAATGTCCTCGTAGTCGCTTATTTTGTCGCCCAGTGCACTGCGACAATAGACTTGAGGTGATTCTAGAATGTCTGACTCCTAAAATGAGAGGAAATGGTAAGTGGATTGCACTGGATAATGTTTAAGTGTTGCCACATGCAATTACCTGATAATGTTTGGATTCTTTTTTGGCTTTACTTTTCTTCTGACGACCACTGGTCGGTGTTTCACCTGAATTTGGTGAAAGGATTTTCCTTTGGCTTGGATTTGAGTCCTTGCTGCTTTGTGACTGCCATCGATGGGATGATCCTTGAGAGGATATCGAGTCCACAGTCGTTTTGCACTCACCTTCTGGTGAGAGACGTTTCGAGAATGTTTGGAAGGATGATGTTGATGCACTCGACGTGAGAGCTGTTGCAGATTGTGGAACTGTAGGTGATGTGACTTCGACGAATTGCTGCTGCTGCTGCTGCTGTTGCTGGGATTGGTTCTTGTTGTCCACACTGAATGTGACAGTTGTGGTGACTGTGAAGTTATTTCCGTTCATGTGGGGCGCTTCAGCGCCTGGTGACGGCGCTTGTAGCACGGGTGGAGGTGGTCCGACTGGACTGATTGGTGTCAATGGCTTGGACCATCGTACAGGTGGAGCTGGTGGTGTTCTGAGTGGTCCCAGATTGAGTGTATTTGGTGGAGTCGGTCTCTGAGCTCGGATCACTTGTTCCGAGCTGGACAACTTTTGATTCGACGACTTGAACGTGGACAACTTGTTGCTAGCGTTATTCAGACCACAATTGCTCGGTCCTCGACTGGATGCTGGCACTTCCACTGGCGACATTGTCAACACAACACTATCAACTGATTCTGGACTCATCAATTGTTGATTCAACCCAGTGCTCGCTGTGAAGCTGCTCAGACTGGACGTGGTGTCCGATGGCGTTCCTGCTTGACTGAATACTCCACTCAAGGGATTCGTCGGACTAAAGATCTTCATTTGGGAAGAGGATTGCTGTTGCTGCTGGTGCTGATGCTGACTGGATGTTATTGTTGAACTGAACACAGTCGTCCCAATGCCACTGGTGTCTGTCAGTGAATTGGGAGACTTTGCTTCAACCACACCCGAGGGCTTCGGATTCGCCATCGGATACCGCCAGAACTCTTGTCCCAGCAGTGCCAGTGATGAGATTTGCTGGCGATTCTTGGCTTCCCTCAGTGCTCGGGGCAATGTCAACTGAACTGGCAGCTCGTCACAGCATTGGGCGTAGTGGGCAATCAAAGCTGGAATCGAGTCAAATTTGAATCTTGAACTCTCCAAACTCAGAATGTTCTCATTCGACTGGATCAGGTAGTGTTCGATGTAGGGCCCCGTATCTGGCGGCAATCGCACTGACACTGCCATTGTATTCGGTTGACTGGAGCCACGCACAATGAAGTTCTGAAAAGAGAAAACAAAAGTTACTCCCTGTCTCTTTCTAATTCACAATGCAACAATCTGATAAACCATACAAGGAAGACAAAGTTTGAACTTCAATGGAGCCTCTGTTTCGTTGGGGTTAAAGTTTGTTGTTCCCCTTGTTCCGGTAAAGTGATGACGACGAGGTATGGTTTCGTTTTAATGAATCGCCAGCCATTTATCACGCCATTGTTCCGGGTTTCGAGGGGTTGAAAGTCGATAAGAAAGTTTTCTGACGGAATGGACGAAACTTTTTCCCATCCACCACCATTTTATTTTCGTTCAATGCGAAGCGGGACAAAATCAATTTATTAATTAATGAGTAATGTCATTTCCGCTCATGGAAACGAGTTAAAGTTTCGCCGGCAAATGCTTCACGCAATGAGTTACCAATACACATGCCGGTCGCATGTCTCCCGAGTGTCTCGGCAGACGAACGTGACCTTGAGTCTTGACTGTTTCGTCGCTTCCACCTCTTCTCATTTTCGTAATTGATTTTTCCTCTTTCATTTTTGACAGTCTTTTCGGATTTGCATATTGTGTTAAAATGGAACTGGTTTCGGGAATGAATAATTTCTGTATCATAACACAAACTGAATGTTAAAGGATATGGATATGGATATGGATATGGTGATAGCTTCAATCTGCTGGATATCGTGATTGTAATCAAATCACAGAACTTTGAAATCTGAAACCGAATTAAATTTCATGAAATTACAATTTGTGCATTTGGAAATGTTCGGTAAGTGGTAGTTTTTTCAGGAGGAGCAGACGGGCAGACGGGCTGAGTGGAGGGTTGTCGTTGCCTCCCTTTGTCATTTCGTATTCAAGGCACAATCCAAACTTAATTTACAAAAGCTCCATACACGATTTGTATATAAGGAGATGTCCTTAACGGATGTAAAGGATTAGAAATGTTCAAATCTATCCGTGTGTGTGTGGGTTTGGGTTCAAGATTTACATAACACCACTCTCTCACACATATTACTCTGAAGTTATCACTAAATCCACACATTCAGAGGTACAGAGACAATTCCCCAGATTGAGACGTTGCTTGAATTTTAAGAGGATATTTTCATATTTAAGACGCTCGTTCGAGTCCTTAAGAAGCCATATTTCACAAACCTGGAAATTAATTAAACGCAGAACACGTCGAGGCTTAAATCGTTAGATGATTCAAGTTTCAAATGTCAAATTGAGACTAGCTAGGACGCTTTCCGCTTTATGTGGACATTTTGTCATCAATCTGTCAAACTTAAAATTCTAATCATCAATCTGTCAAACTTCAAATTGAGATCAGCTGGGACTGAGTCCGTTTTATGTGGATCTGTAGTCATCAATCTGTCAAATGTCAGAATTGAAATGTCAAATTGAGACTAGCAGGGACTCTTTCCGCTTCATGTGGACTTATTGGCATCAATGTGTCAAACGTCAAAGTGAGATTAACTGAGACTCAATCCGGTTAAAGCGAATTTCTAGTCATCATTGTGTCAAATGTCAAATCGAAATTAGCTGGAACTCAGTCCGCTTCATGTGGACTTATTGGCATCAATGTGTCAAACTTCAAATCGAGGTCAGCTGGGACTGAGTCCGTTTTATGTGGATCTGTAGTCATCAATCTGTCAAATGTCAGAATTGAAATGTCAAATTGAGATTAACTGGGACTGAGTCCGCTTCATTTCAGGTTGTAGTCATCAATGTGTCAAATGTTAGAATTGAAATTAGCTAGGACTCAATCCGCTTTATGTGGACTTGTTGTCATCAATGTGTCAAATGTCAGAATCGAAACGTCAAATTGAGATTAGCTCGGACTCAATCCGGTTAAAGCATGTTTCTAGTCAGCATTGTGTCAAATGTCACAATTGAAATTAGCTCGGACTCAATCCGCTCCACGTGGAGTTGCAGTCATCAATGTGTCAAATGTCATCATTGAAATGTCAAATTGAGATTAGCTGGGACTAAGTCCGCTCCACGTCAAGTTGTAGTCATCAATGTGTCAAATGTCACAATCGAAATTAGCTCTGGCTCCATCCGCTCCACGTGGAGTTGCAGTCATCAATGTGTCAAATGTCAGAATTGAAACGTCAAATTGACATTAGCTGTGACTTAATCCGTTTAAAGAGAGTTTCTAGTCATCAATGTGTCAAATGTCACAATCGAAATTAGCTCGGACTCCATCCGCTCCACGTGGAGTTGTAGTCATCAATGTGTCAAATGTCATCATTGAAATGTCAAATCGAAATTAGTTGGGACTTAAGCCACTCAAGGCCGGTTACTGGTCCGCATTGTGTCAAATGTCAAAATGGAAACGTCAAAATAAGTTAATCCAAATCCGCTCGGACACAATTTGCTAAAGATAGATTTTGCCTATCAATCGGCGTCGTTCCACCAACACAACAACATGAATCCACAATTAAATGTCCTTTTCTGGACGGATTCAGAGTAATGAATTAAAAGTTAATGCGATGCTGCCAACTCAACCGCACCGAGAGAAGAACAGCCGCACCGAGAATTCATTTTCCAGCCACGTGAATATTTAATCGCCATTAAATGGTTAAAGAGAAAATTGCAGAAAACCAGAGAGAGAGAGAGAGAGAGAGGTAAGTGTAACGACAAATCGCATGATTGAAACAGACAATTGTCTCTTAATTAAAGACCCGGAATTTACCCGTAAATCACTGATACAAATTACAATCAATTAAATCGGCAAACAATGCTTCATTAAAATATCACAGAACTGTTGTACATATGGATCGTCTCGTTGGATGTTGGGCATGTTGTCATGTGGATGGAGTGTAGCTGTTGTTTACAACGATTAACGGGTAATGGGTGACTACCCTCCGTTCAAGCCCGGATTTCATTGTTGCGTTTGTCATGTTGTGTCTGTCTATCTGTCTGGACATAGAACTAATGTTCAGAGGATGGTGTTTCAATGTCCTGACAAAACATTTACTCGTAAATTGTTCAAATTGTAACGCATACGTGTGCAGGAGAGGAGCCGACATTTTGTTGCGAAAAATTCCATTTCTTCGAATTTGCACAGAAGGGAGTGAAGTTATCTGCAGGTTACAAAATGAATTCCAACAAATGCTACAAAATTAGGGGGGTTGAATTTGGAATTTCTGTGATGCTGGAATGGGGTTTATGTAACAAGAATCTGTGGCATGTACTGGATTGTGGCCTCCGCAAATTACATATTCCCTAATGAATTCCAACATATGCTGACACGGATGCGTTGCCATGTGTGTAACTGAGAAAGAGGGGGTGTTCTCTATTCAAAACCCCCCCCCAAAGACTGGATGCAACATTTACAAGGATTTTGTGTTAACAATTGAAACGATTTTCATTTGAATTTTCCAAATTTCCGTGGTAAATCAAAATTGATTTGATGGTACATTCATGAAATTTCCAGTGAATCAATCAAAATCAATTTGAAATCAATTCGAAATTTCATTCGGCAAGCAACAGATGGCGCAATTTCAATGAAATCAAGTGAAAAACTCCAAGAATTATGCAATTGCATATCAATCGGCGTTTTTCACGAACAAAACATTCTGTAGTGATTCATCGGAAAAATAATTGCATATCATTGGGAGTATTCTTAATACAAAACATTTCACCACCGAATTGCATACCCTTAGGCGCATTACTGAAGAAAAAATTTATTTGCAGCAATTTAGGCGTTCAATAAATTTTCTTTTCCTGCTTTTTAGTTGAGTGCACTGCAAGGAATCTAGGTCTGTGGCAATAAATCGATACTTGAATGAGATGACTTCATGTATTCGCCATTTGTGTCGATATTTGTAATAATGACGCAGGACACGTACCGTCAGGGAGGACCCCTTGAGCACGTTCCAAGATGGATTTCAACTTCCTTCGTACACCAACAACAGGTCCTTGAATGGAACTTTTTATATATAACAGCAAGGGCGTATCCTTGAGGATTGTGAGTCGAGCAAATCAAATTAATTGAATTGAACAAATCCTACAGGAGAAATTTTTATTTAATTTCTGCAACAAGGACGAAACAAGGACGAAGCAAGGAAATTTACAACTTCTTGAAGACATTTGAAAATGTGAAAGGAATCGTGGTCACTTCAACGACACGTTGTGGCACCAGTCTCAAGGATACAGACTCTGGCAGACATTTTCCAATGGACGTAATTGATTTTATTTGCCAGGATACCATGGAGCAGAGTAATTATTTCATTGAATGCAATTTAGTTGAACTGTAAGGATTCATCGCCAGGATAATGACGTTAGACGTCAGCCGTAGAAAGGATATCCTGTCGTTCATGTGGTCGATGTCCTTTTTCACATTTTTCACAAAAAATTCTCAAATCGGCCGTGACAAATAGAGTATCCTTTTTTCAGGACGTGAGAGAAACAAAGCGGTAGATGGCGCAAAGTGAATTCCTTGTCGGGTTGTGCCAGGAATTCTAATATAAGAATCAAAGCGAGCAGTCCTTTGATGTGATTCCAGGCGTGAGTCCTTCAGCGGTATTTCGTTTAACAATCAATGAACACTCACCCCTTCCTCTTTGCCCTGCAGCAGGTGCACAGCCCCGGCACGTTGTATTCCAGGTAAGAACCACACTGGATGTGTCCTCAGCAGCCGTTCCACTAGGCCCAGATCACAGGGTGGACTCGCAGATCCTTCAGATGTCTCGCTTGATGTTTCACCTTCTGCCAGCATTCCGCCATCGGAGCTCGACACGAGAGAGGCACGTGACTGAAAAGAGAAAGAGTGAGAGAAGTGAGTTAATGAAAGTGCATTTGTTCACACACAGATGGCGTTACGCCGTTTTATATTTTCATTATAAAAATGGCTTCCCTCATTGATTTTGATTGAATTAATTTGAATTTCGCACACCACCGACTTTGAAAGGGTCAAAGGTTAACAGCGAAAGGTGGCAGGATCAACAAGGTAAATGAATTCGAATTGAAAGGATAAAGGACGAAACAGAAATGTCCTCACTGCGTGCATTACAAATCATTCAATTGTTCAACACAAGGAGCAAAAAGTCAAGAGTAATTAAAAAATGGAGGAGTGTGCGGAAACAAAATGGCCGCACACAATGGATCCTTAATCCTTTTCGAATGGAAACTTTTCAGGGATTTACTCCGATTCGGTGTGGAAGTGATAACAAACAGGATAACCGAAAACGAAAAAAGATTTGTACGAAAATTTGCAAGGATTCAAATGATTTGCATTATCCTTGCAGCCCTAATGGCGGCTAATCATAAACTGAATCACTTTCGAGTTCCATATATCCTTGTGAAATTAACTGCATTGCATTTATCATCATCGTCATAACGTTATGTGTTATCCTTATGGCTGGTGTGTCCTGGTGTTATCCTTGTAGGCAGTTAACGTGTGCAGATATCCTTGCAGATGCAGACACCAATGTGAATTATATCAAATTCACACACATGGTGTCCGCCATTTCCTGTTTATTAGTCCCATCAGTTCAAACTGACAGTCCGATATCCTTGTTCCGCCATACTGGATCCGGGCAATCCATGTCCGGATGGTTCAACGCCTCTCTCACCTCTGTAGTAGACACTATAGTCCTTCGTGGGTCCAATGCTTTGGTGAATGGAATCAGGATATGGAATCAGGATTTGAAATCCTGCTAACGCCTTCACTCTGTACTAATGTGTGTATCCTTTTTGTTATCCTTTTTCTTGTTGGACGTGGTGCTAAAAGTTTTCCAGCCTTCAGACGGGATTCGATGCAGACACATCCTGGCCACATGTGGACTCGGGGATTCAATGCAGGATTCGAGGCGGGATGAGAAATGGGATTTCAAGGGTAATCAATGTTCGAGTTTGAGTTCGAGTTCGAGCTTCATTTTGAATTTCAGTTTGAGGTAGACGATGAATGTTCGAGTTCCAGTTTCAATTCCAGCTCAATTTTGAATTCGAACAATTAACTTTCGAGTTCGAGTTCGAGTTCAATTTTGTATTTCACAAAGAATGTTCGAGTTTGAGTTCGAGTTCGAGCTCCATTTTGAGCTTCAGTTTGAGGTAGACGATGAATGTTCGAGTTACAGTTTCAATTCCAGTTCCATTTTGAATTAGATAATGAATGTTCGAGTTCAGGTTCGAGTTCTAGTTCAAGTTAGAGTTAGACATTGAATGTTCGAGTTTCAATTTGTGCTCGATTTCCAGTACAATTTTGAATTAGACAATGAATGTTCGAGTTTGAGTTCAATTTTGTATTAGACAATGAATGTTCGAGTTCGAGTTCTAGTTCAAGTTCGAGTTCACATTAAATTTTGAATTAGACCAATGAATGTTCAAGTTCGAGTTTGAGTTCAATTTTGAATTAGAACAATTAATGTTCGAGTTCGAGTTCAATTTTGTATTAGACAATGAATGCTCGAGTTCGAGTTCTAGTTCAAGTTAGAGTTAGACAATGAATGTTTGACTTCCAGTTTCAATTCCAGTTCAATTTTGAATTAGAACAATTAATGTTCGAGTTCAATTTTGAATTAGACAATGAATGTTCGAGTTTGAGTTCAATTTTGTATTAGATAATGAATGTTCGAGTTCAAGTTCAAGTTCAACTTAGCGTTAGACAATGAATGTTCGAGTTACAGTTTCAATTCCAGTTCAATTTTGAATTAGAACAATTAGTGTTCGAGTTCAGGTTCGAGTTCCAGTTAGAGTTCGAGCTCACTTTTGAATTAGACAATGAATGTTCGAGTGTGAGTTCGAGTTCAAGCTTGAGTGAGACAATGAATGTTCGAGTTCAAGTTCGAGTTCTATCTCAAACTGAGATTCTGACATCACGCACTCTGACATTTGACAGTTGAACAAAATGGCGTCTGATGAAAATCACATCACACCAGCGAATCCATCCATTGAGCACGTGACATTGACACGATTTTCCGATTGTTTTGACACTTTGTCATCATTTGGAATGACGTCATTTTGTCAAGCTGTCAAAGTGACAGTTCATTATTCATTTTCCTCAAATTTTTTCTACCATATTATATTCAGCAAATCACTCTTAAGTACAGGAAAAGTGTTTGGAAAATGACGTTGAAATGAGATCCACAGTATCCCCGATGATTGATACGATATCGAGCCGGGGAGAGTGTGGGGGGGGGGCATCATAAATACCGGGTTTCCTGTCATTCTTCTAATATACAACGGAAACGAGGGTTGAATTTATACACTGTTGCTGTTGTTTAGTTAACAAAACCTTGTAATGGCGGTGTAGGATTATTTTGGGAAATATTTTATGGAGCCTTCGGTGTCCCCTTACCCCCCAAGTCCTTTGCTGATAACTCACAGTCTAGCGTGGAGGGAAGGAAGTCCTGTGTTTATAAATCATTTCCAAAATGGCTCTGCTATAGACAGCTTATTGTTGCTGGTCCTTGTCGTGGTCCTTGTCCTGATCCTGGTCCTGGTACTGGTACTGCTCCTGGATAGAATATCCTCTTTTGACGGGTTATCCGGGTTATTGATTTTAATCTCTTCTTTCACATTTGAAAGGCACACGAAGGGAGGGAGGGTGGATGCTTGCACTGATCCTTTTCAATTCCTAGCAACAGGACGAGGGAAGATTTTTCAAAATAAAAATTATGAAATTCGAGACTTTTGCCAGAAGAGCTGGAGGAGATATCCTTGCTGGGTGGAATGGAAGGACATCCAGGATGACCAGCAGCAAGTGGACATTCTGACGGAAATGTCAGACTTTCGGGGACAAAAATTTCCCTAATTAAATTTTCGGGATTTTCCATTTCCTCCCGCCAGGATCAAAAGGACATTGAATGCAACGACGTTTCAAGCATTTTCCATAAATTTCCCATTTTCCCGAATGGCAGCCATTTTGAAAAAGGACATTTTAATAACAGGAGAGTGTCGCTGTTGCATCTATGTACCTTTGACAAAAACGCCAAAAGACAATCCCTCATAAACAGAAGAGCCCCCCCCCCATCCCCATTTGTAAATGGCTGACAATGTTTTGTTTTTTTTTGTATTTCCCTTAAGCAGACATTTTGTTTTCCATTTTATGGAAAATATTTTCTGCTAAAACAAAGGACTCAAGACAAAATATTGAACAGGATGAATCCGTGAAGGGCTCGGCTCGGCTCCACCATAATGCTCCGCGACAAAGGAACGTCAAGTAACAGGAAGGAAAAGGGACATTTTGCTGGAGTATTCTTGAAGGACCCCCACCCGGGTGCCATGGCATCTTAGTTGTGCTCACACAAAAAGGACAATGAAGCCATGAATATGGATGGAGTCACATTGACTTTTTCATAGACACCGAGCGGTTCACCCCATCTTGGCGACTGGTGACTGGCGACAAAACAAAAAAAAAACAGGACCCCATCATATTTGCATAGTCCTGGGAATTATTTTGGCAAAGGATTCCTAGACTTTCGCCATTGACATGTGCCAGCTTCTATTAAGAGCGTTTAGCGTAAATGTCAGCAGCCATTTTGAATGTCCTTAAAAGACACATCCTTGTGTTGTGCCTCATTTTATTTAATGGCTGGTGATGTTCTTTATTGTCTCACAATTTATTCAACATCGACAACACGACCCGAGGATTCGAAGGATCTAAGGACATTTTTATTTCACTCCACTTGCATTGGTTTAACGACGGCGACAGGACATGGGTCCCATTAATTTACTCAATAAATTCGAAACATTTGTCCAATTAAAAAGCCGCATTCAAGGATAACGCGGAAAAGGACACTGTAGTCCCTTAATAGCCACTCCGACAGTATCTCGTGTCCTGGATGGGATGAAATCAACTGGCAGCTTGCAGTAGCCATAACTGGCTGATAAGGACATTCAGGATACAACATGAAACATGGAACCATCATAACTCCATTGCTTATCTACCCGCCATTTTGAATGATAAAAAATGTTTGACAGGCACGTGGCCTTGCAGGATTCCCTTGGGAAATGATATTGGGAATTTCATTTCCACAAGGACAACGGGAATGCACCGCCACTTGTGAGCTTCTCGACAACCCCACAGAGTGTCCTTGAAAAAGGATGCATCAAAAAGGATATTTGTAAATTTTTCACAAAACGTTTAGGCACAAGAGTCCTCCGGCCATCCGAATGAAAATTCATTTACACTTGAAGGAACTGGTGACAGGAGAGTGAGAGAATTATCCCCACCACACCTGCCAGGATAACGGCAGTGCTATGGTGAAAGGATTCAGTACTTTGTCATAACATTTTGACATTTTTGACGAAGATGAAAAAACTCGGAATGAATTCAATCAATTAATCACAAGCACGAGGGTCCTGCCGGTATCCTTTTGGTCCTTGATCCTTCCACACATGTCACACGTGTCAGAATTCATTTCATTCCGTCTTCCTTGTGTCTGTAAATGTCATCGTTGCGTCTATGTCAAATGAATGTCTTCGAGTGCCATCAGGATTACGTGAAGATGATGTATCGCCATTTTGTTGGTATGCTTGCAAAATAAAAAAAGGATATCTAGCGAAAATGGGGCCCTAATGAAATTCCTTAAATTCCAAACAAACATGGCGTCTGTGACGCAATAAATGTGAACTTGACAAATGGCAATGAATAAATTTTTTCTTTTACGCTTTAATCAAACGCCATCTATCCGTGTCATTTGCAGTTAACGGGGAAAATTAAAGGGACGCAGAGTACAGGATATGTGGAAGGATATGTTTATAAAACAAATGTCTGTCATTTTGAGACGTCTTATTTTTCTGACTTCAGATTTATTCACCGCCAAATGGGGGGCGGATGGGATTTTTAGTGTGACGTGAATATGACATGGATGAAGGAAGTATGGGGGCATCCTGTTTCGTAATCCTTTTTCTATGCTTTTGGCTTGTTAATTGAACCATTAGGGTGTGTGTGCGAGATTTAATCCTTTTGAATCCTTCTCAAGCCCTCGTTGGGAAAATGGGGGAAATTCTAAAACAAAAATCTTCCGTCAACAGTCGAGGTCGGATTAGACGAAAGGGGAGCGCGGTGAGCGGTTCCATTTGCCACACGTGCATTATCAGATACATCCCCATCAAAATTTTTGAGCCATCCATTAATTCAGGGCGTCCATTTAAAAAGTTTCGAAATTTCGAAAAATTCGAAATTCGAAAAACAAATCGGAAAAACTTTTAACAGCTTACAGCGCCATCGTGAGGATATGTGGGAAATTCATGTTTAAACAATTAAAATAAACCAGGGAGTGCGTGAATCCGTAATAAATCGACTAAATACGAATTGCATACCTGCGGGCGTATTCATGGGTTATCGCGGTTTTTTCGAGATTTCTCGATTTTTGTTGGGAAAATTTTGGAAATTTTGATGGAAATGAAGATGTAATGGATGTACTAACATTTCCTCATTTAAAAGACGCCATTTTGGTTTTTAGTTTAGGCGGAAATCGCCTTCAATTCGAGATAACGTGATCAGTGACATAAATTCGAATTTTTAAGATTTCTCAAAATTTACGCGGAATTTTATCGAAGTTCCAATCAAGAAGAAGACTTTAAGGATCCACTAACATTTTCTTTATGAAATGCCGCCATTTTGAATTTTGATTACCGAGCAAATCAGCTCCAGTTTTGAGTCAAAGTGACACAATCAGTTTCACAACGAGAACATCAATCAAGGAGTAATTTTGTTGCCAAAGAAGGGTTGAACATGAAGAGATATCCTTGAGAAAGGACCTGCAAGGACATCACCCTGATACATGTATCTCGAACAGAAGCGGAAATTGCATAAAACAATTTTATGCCTCAAAACGGAAATTATGTGATTTCCGAACGGAAGTGATTTGTTCATCTTAAGACGGTGTCACGTGGTTAAAAAGGATAACAACAAGGATATGAGGGAAATTTTCACTTCATTAATATCCTTTTGAATAAGAACAACGAAAAACATTGACAGAGATGTTCTAGTGAATTGCGGAACGTTTCAACGATTAAATTTCTGTTTTATTCAAATACAAATGCAAGTCGCCATTTTGAAAGGATATTACCAGGAGTATGTGACATGGAAGCGGGTAATTTTGCAAGGATTCAAGGAATAGTTTTTCCTCAAACGAGTCTCAGTCAATCACAGACAGGCACACTGAGCGTAGATGGTTTTTATGATTCTTTCCAGGATAACAGAATTTCTTCCTTTATCATCGTCCTTTTGAAGGATGCCACAGACGAAGGATGTTTTGTATCTTAAGATAACAGTCAAGAGAAATACAGTAGCTTTATATGAAACCGGAAGTTTGGTTCTATTTGTGACAGGATTAAAATGGCGGCAACGGGGGAGCACACCAAAGTCATATCCTTTTGAAATTTGTTACCATCTCGAGAATTTTTTCCACCGGCAATTGGGAGAATCCTCGCAAGGATAATGAAAAGGATAACGAATTTTTCAATATTACATTGTTGGAAGTGGGACGCCATTTTGTTTTCTTTTCATGAAACCAACTAATATGACGTGGGTGGCAGGATAAGAGGATATGAAATTAAAAGGATATTTTATCCTGTTATTCAAGTGAACCCACGTGGAGTTCACCAACACAAACAACTCCATCGTCATCGTCATCGTCATCGTGGGGATCAGGATCAGAATCAGGATCAAGGACGAAATGGAAACGACGTTGAATGTGACGGTGTCCTGGAGTGGAATCGAAGACGATAACACACGTTGCCGGAAGGACACTCGAAATTTTTATTTGTGTCCTTCCTGATGTCCTGCACACGTCGGTGTCCTTCTCAAGGACTAAGGTGAAGATGTTATCAAATCAAAACGAAAGGAAAATCATAGTTAAACGATGCGGAAAGGAAAATCATAACTTTCGAAAAAAAGGACGAAAAAGGATGTGTTGGCATTTTTATGATTCACTCAAATGGAACGATGAAAGTCCTTAAGACGACCATTGTGACTCGGCAAAATCATGACAGAAATGAATGAAGAAAAATGGAAGACGCTGTACTGCTTCACTTGACAGCTGGAGAAAGTGACAGATGAGAAGGGGAAGAGTTGCTGTCGAAACATTTTCAGAAAAGTCACCGGATCAGAGTGGGCGCCATTTTACAGCGACTTGTTGATGGTCCCAAAGGACAGAAGCGAACTGACACTTATATCCTTGCCAGGATATTCGTAATTCAATCCCAGGTTGAGAAAGTATGAAATGAAATTTTAATTAAGTGAAATCGAAGAGACCATTAAAAACTTCACACATGCCAAAATGGAGATCGAATTACAAGAGTCCTGCCACAAGGACAATGATACCGATGTCCTTGTGAATTTCGCTTTGATGTCTTCTTTGAACGACAGAAGTGAGACAATGATTGCGAGGGGATTGAATGAAATGGAATCCTTCCACAAGGATAACAACTGGAATGAAGGGAGTCATTCAACCCCCGAAATATCCTCGGAATTATCCCTCGCATTATCCTGCCAAAGTGCACTGGGATTATGTAAATTTCGTAAATGTACAAGGACTTGTTGGAATATTATGGTAAATTGATTTATTTGCTAATGTAATTGATGATTAATTGAAGATTGCCCTTTATCATATTGAAACAAGGACATCATGTCGGCCATCTTGTATTCGATGCGAAACTGAGAGGGGGTTTCATTTTCGAATGTTGTAATTAAATTGATTGATTGCTTTGGTGGATTCAAGGTAATGGATTAAAAATGTCCGCCATTTGCCTGGAGGACATTTTCGCGCATCCATCAGCGCCATCTGCTGATGGGCCACCATTTTTTTTTTTTACAAATGCCAGCACGTCCTGTGGAATTTTTCCCAAACGGAGGTATTGAAAAATTTCACCAGTGACAAACACACAGGACTCCATCTTGATTTTTTTGACATTTGATGATTTCTGTCATTTTGCACGCATCAGCGCCATCTGCAGGTGAGGTACCTTTATGAATTAAATTCGTGGAGCCACTTTCAGTCAAATTGTTAAAGACAGTCACACAAGAGGCCATCTGGAATTTTTGACGTTTAAGGATTCCATCTTGAATTTTTGACATTTGACGATTTCTGTCATTCTGCACGCGTCAGTGCCATCTGCAAGTGAGGTACCTTTATAAATTAAATTCGTGGAGCCACTTGTAGTCAAATTGTCAATGACCAACGCACAAGAGGCCATCTGGAATTTTTGACGTTCTAGGACTCCATCTTGATTTTTTGACGTTTGACGATTTCTGTCATTTTGCACTCATCAGCGCCATCTGAAGGTGTGGTTCCTTTATGAATTAAATTCGTGGAGCCACTTCCCGTCAAATTGTCAATGACCAACGCACAAGAGGCCATCTGGAATTTTTGACGTTTGATGACTTCTGTCAGTATGCATCCATCAGCGCCATTAAATTTTTCCACATTTTCAAAATGGAGTCACTTCCATTCAAATTATCAATGGCGGCCGCAGAAGACTCCATCTTGATTTTTTTGACATTTGATGATTTCTGTCATTCTGCACGCGGCCAGTGCCATCTGCAGGTGAGGTACCTTTATGAATTAAATTCGTGGAGCCACTTCCAGTCAAATTGTCAATGATGGACACACAAGAGGCCATCTTGAATTTTTGATATTTGACGATTTCTGTCATTTTGCACGCGTCAGCGCCATCTGCAGGTGAGGTACTTTTATAAATTAAATTTGTGGAGCCACTTCCAGTCAAACTCTCAATTACGGACACACAGGACTGAGGACACCATCTTCAATTTTTGACATTTGAGACTCCATCTTGATTTTTTGACATTTGACGATTTCTGTCATTCTGCACGTGTCAGCGCCATCTGCTGATGGTGAGGTACCATTACAAATAAGATCCGTGAAGCAACTTCCCGTCAAATTGTCATACAAGACTCCATCTTGAATTTTTGACATTTGACGATTTCTGTCATTCTGCACGCGGCAGTGCCATCTGCAGGTGAGGTACTTTTATAAATTAAATTCGTGGAGCCACTTTCAGTCAAATTCTCAACGATGGACACAAAAGAGGCCATCTTGAATTTTTGACGTTTAAGGACTCCATCTTGATTTTTTGACATTTGATGATTTCTGTCATTCTGCACGCATCAATGCCATCTGCTGAGGAGCCACAATTAGGAATTCAATTTATGAAGTCACTTCCAGTCAAATTGTCAATAGCGGCCGCACAAGACTCCATCTTGATTTAGCTGTTATCCTTTTTCCCAAGTGTCAGAATTCATGCATTTTTAAGGACACAAACCATCGGATGCGGTCCTTCATCTTACACACGCAACGCTCAAACCAATAAATAAACACGGCGACACGGAGGGAAAAAGGATCCATATCCTTTTTGGAAAAGAATTATTATCATATCAAAATGGAGTCCAGGTGACAGTCGTCGTCTGAGTTGTCGGAGTGAATTTGCGAATCCACTCACGTTCACTGCCGGGAATCCTGTCTCTATTAGACTATTTTGTATCCCAGTCTCGTAAGCTTTAAGGACACGAAACAAATCGCTTTAAGGACGACCGAGACTTCACTCGAAAATAAAACAGGAACAGGACGAAATAAAATCAATAAAAATAAAGTTTCACTCAAAGTCCTGCCGGGAGAATCCTTTCTTCATTTCTTTATTGTTCGTTTCGCATTTTCGCCATTACAAGGACTACGTCATACTTGTTGGGAATATCCTGGCGGAAGTGATATGGCCACTTATTTTGTTTGTGAAATGTGTTTAAAAGTTATCCTTGACATGGGAAGTTTGTTGTGTTGGTCCTGCTTGCATTCCTGATGGCAAGGATCATGTTAACGAAAACTTTTTATGTGTTTTACAAATATTCCCAAGGACATTTGTTTGATGGCAAAATGAGAAAATGAGGAAAATCGAAAAAATGAAAACGTCACAACTGTCGCAAAATGGAGCCACACGCGAGGATTGTCAATTGTGACTCTGAGGAATTTGTTAACCAATACATGAAAAACGAGAAACTGAAAACACAAAGAAGACGAAAACCATTTCGATGTTCACCTCGAGTCCACTCCAATTGGAATGAGACGAGAATTCTAATTGGGAAAATCTCAGCGACCATAAAGTCTTTATTTGGCCACTGCCTGCCTATCTGCATGAAGACGTTGTCCTTAAAACAACAGGACACTGCATACAATTTAAGGATTCTTCCAAGGACATTGAGTAAACACTCGGCTGAGGGAGTTATCCTTTAAAATTTTGTCCGTCCTTAATTAGATTTCACGTTCCAGGACGTTTCCTCGGAAGGATGCTCATTTTTCCAAGGACGTAAATATTCAAGATGGCGTTGAAAAAACATCAAAGGAAATTATCCTTTTCACATGCCACGAGTGGCATCTTGGTAAAATGCTCGGCCGCCATTTTGTGGTGTTTGAAATGCAAATTTTTTTTTCATCTTTCATCTTGTTGTTGTTGTTGTTGGAACAGGACGAGGCTCGGAATTTTCTGGACCGGAAGGTGAATTTTTTCCGCTTCGTTTCGCTGTGAATAAATTCCGAGAATTTCAACTGTCAAGGACACTCTCCTGCTGCCAGAGTGTGGGTGGGGGAGTGTGTGACGTTACCAGGTTTATTTGTTTGATTGAGTATTGGCGGTGTTGCCAAGCAGCGAGTTCCTAAGAGTTGAAGACGGGTTAAGGACCAATCCCCTCCAGCCACAGACTGGATTCTATCGAGTTGCGACAAGATATCGCTTAAAGGACGAAACACTGTATCAGTGTCCTTAAAGAGTTTCCCGTTACAAAATGGTTGCCAGACACTCAAGCACACATGCGAGTAAAAGTGAATCCTTGTTCCGAAAAGGATACACTGCCAAAGGCAAATCACAGTGTCGTGTGTCATGTGTCATGTGTCGTGGGTCGTGGGTCGTGGGAAGTAGCAGTAGCGACGACTCTATCCTTGTATTTTTATTTCTTTGGATTTTTAGTCTCTTTCAACTTCAATTGAAATTGAATTGATTCAATAAATATATAGAGACAAGGACTACACTCACCTGACTTAGTTCGTCCCTTGACAGTTGTCGACAATTTGGCAGTAGGGCCTGTAGATCATCTTCAATGAGTCCATCGCCACAGCAACCGTTTTCAGCATCAATGGCGTCTAGGGTTTCCACACCGACAGCGATATTATCGCCGCCATTGCCATTGCCATTGGCATTGGTTGTTGTAGTGTTGCCAGTGTTGCTGTTGTTTGTTGTGTTTGTTGATGTTAGAATAACATTCTCGATGTTATTCGTTCGATGGCTATTTAAATTTCCTCCGTTACCACCACCGCCACCTCCTCCTCCTCCGCCAGCATCGACTCCACTGAATGGCAGTCGACGCGATTTGAGCTGTTGGTGGGTACTCGATGATGTCTCTGACGACCTGAAACCGAACAAAATACGATATCAATATAAATTGCATACTTGGAGGCAATTAATTAAATTCTTCATTGAAATTGCATACTTTTCGGCATTTAATCAAACAATTACATACTTTTCGGCGTTAAGAACTCCTTTTCACAAATTGCATACTTTTTGGCACTTAATGAAAATCACAAATTTCTCCAGAAATGCATTTACTTCGAATTGCATACTTTTAGGCGCCAAAGAAATTATTTCCAAAATTGCATACTTTTAGGCGTTTGGTAAAAATTTTATAATTTACAGCGCGTATTGCATTTTTATTCTCTATTTATTTGAATTCTAAATCCAAATGAATTGGTTAAACTTTCTGAATTACAAAAGATTATTAGAAATAATTTCGTAAAGGGTTTAGCATTATCATTTTTAATTTGATACACTTTAAAAAATTTAATTTAAAGATACAATTCAAAAGTAAACAAAGAAGTTGAAAGGAAAGCTGGTGGAAAAATACCAGGGGGAAGCCAGAAAACTCTGATGGGGAGTTTCCACTCCTGATTCCTGAAAATCCAGGATAATGGTAATTTTAATTTACCCTCCTAAGGACTTTATTTTTTCTCTTCTTCAATTTTCCCGGCTCAGCATATGGCTTCGGCATAAAATATAATTAAGAATGTTTCATTTGGATTTATGAAAGAATTTTTTGAATTTGAATTTTTTCCTCCGTCATATTTAATTTTGTTGAATTGCACAGGGGCACACCGAGTGGTGCGGCGTAATTTCGAAGAAAGGGTTGTAATGAGATTAGCCTAAATTAGATAACGAATATGTATGAGGTGTTATCGTTTGCAAATTAGGTGATACAAGCAACAAAACCAGCAGATTATGCTGTGGTAATGGGTTAATTTGTTTACGGCAAATTATCTTTGCAATGTTAAATGTAAGAAAACATGTCGGCCGTGTGCGTGTGGGGGATGTCTTGGGGATTGGATTTACGGGAAAAATGCAATTGATCAATTTGTACACTCTTGTGGATCTTGTGTGGAGGATAAATTCATTAAAATTTATCGTAGGTGGCGCCACAATCCCGTTAAATGAAAACAACAATTAGTGACGGTAATTTATTGGGGGCGCCATTGTGGGGGCGATGAACACTCGGCGACACGCGTCTGCCGGATGTTTTGAAAGAGGAAAAAATACAAAATGGAGTCGAGTCCAAATGGAGTTGATCAATAAAAATATCCACAAAATTGAAATCTGCATCTGAGGTCTGGGCGAGAGACCTCCCGGATCCGAATTGAGTTGAAGGGCCCGGGGTGCATCTGTTGGGGGACGTTCCAGGCCCGAAATGAATTGAACGGCCGGGGATGGATCTGAGGTTTGCTAGAGGATGCGTTTGAGGTCTAGACGAGGATGCAACTGAGGACAGGTCGGGGATGCATCTGAGGTCTGGTCGGGGATGCATCGGAGGTCTGACCGGGGATGCATCTGAGGTCTGACCGGGGATGCATTTGTCGGGAGACGTTCCGGGTCCGAACTGAAATGGAAGGCCGGGGATGCTTCTGAGGTCTAGCCGGGGATGGTACTGACATCTGCCAGAGGATGCATCTGACGTCTAGCTGGGGATGCATCTGAGGTCTGCCATAGGATGCGTTTGAGGTCTTGTCGGGGATGGATCTGTCGGGAGACTTTCCGGATCCCTTTGGAATTGAACGGCCGGGGATGCTTCTGAGGTCTAGCCGGGGTCTGGGTCCGAATCCGAATCCATCTTGAACCTTCAGTTTTGTTCGAAATACGAAGATTTGCCACTAGATGACAGCGAGTCATGTGTCGCTAAGTGACGCATGAAGAAAATTTTTGATTTTTGACTTTCACCCCATGAAACCACCAGCAAACAGAATCCCTCAAAATCCCTTTGAATATAATTCCAGCTCAAGAGCAATTTACCGTATGTAAGTCCTCGAGTGAAGTTCGGAAGGATTCAAATTCACAAGAACGCCATCAAATCCACTTCAGTCATGTGAATTGGTGTCTTAACTTTCATCCGAGCGTTTCGAGTTTGTTGTGTTTCCTCGTCAAGATTGGAATATTTAAGGACATAAAATGTTCCCCAACTATTCCGTACAGTTTAGTATTTAGAGAAAACGAAGTTTTCCGTACCAAGGATTCCCGTCTAATTTAGTTACATGACGGTTGGAGGAATTAGAATGTGGTTAAACATGATGTCCTCATCCTAACTCATCCTGACTCATCCCGATTCGTCCTGACTCGTCGTGAGCTTGCTCCGAGTTGTTGTGGGTATGCGATGCAACAACTTCAGATGTCGATTGCTCCGAAAGGGTCCTGCCCTTTGAACCCTCCTTCAACTTTCAACTGAACCGAACCACTTTGGAGTTCTTGTTAAGATGCTGTAATGGTTATGAATTCAGGGAAGAGTGGTTTTATAGCTTCTAGATATTAAGTTGAACTTCTCGCACGTGGTAATGGCGCCTGCATTAGTATACTTTGTTAGTGTGAAATGAATTAGAAGGAAATTTGATTAACTCTAGAAATGACAAAAACTTTTTAAGTATGCCTTCGGAGAATTGTTTGGTGGAATTCAATTTAATTCGGTTTTATTTAATTGCCCGTGATAAAAGACTGAATTTCAATTGATAATTAAGAAATTTTTAATCAAAGGAACTGAACTAAAATCGGATTAAGTGAATTTCGGAGCGAATTCTGGTGGAAAGTTTATCAATTCCCTGGACCAGGACCACACAAAAGTCACACTTGATATTTGTCATTTGCAGGAGAGCCGGATTCAGAGGAATCACCCTCGGATGTGAACCCTCGTAATGTTGCAAATGACAGGATCAAACTAATCTCGAAGATTTTCCGGAATTTTTCCAAATTATTATTAATTATTTACAATTCATCTTAATGTTTCCGAATGTTGGCCCTGGACCGTTTTCCGGAGACGTCGGGATGTTCCTCGCAGGGGTGGAAATCACCTCGTCATTTTGGGGAAATCGACGTAATAAAATGAACTCATTTCGAATGCCTTGAGCTCAAATTAATTCAAATGTCAAATTGACAGGAGCCGGGGAATGTCCACAATAGCAGTTGGAGCAGTTTGATAAATGAAAATCCACTCAAAAACCCATTTGGGAGATGATGCAAGTAGCAGAAATCACATCTGCAAAGAATCTCAAGTTCTAACGACACTAGCGCCACAGTAGCACACGTGGCAATCTCATGAATCAAAAGTTCTCTTCACAAATCACCAGAAAACACGATAGAATTGTGATGGAATCGAAAAAATTCAAGAATCGACGGTTTTGTGCATTCTAGCGACACTAGCGCCACAGTGCCATTGACGAGAAGTAAGAGAATTAAAGTTTGAAAATGCCAATTCCAAATTCCATTAAGAAATCTGAGGAAATCGGAATTCAACATGAATTCAAACATTCTAGAGACACTAGCGCCATCTGAGCACCTACTGGTGGTGTTGGAAAAAGGAAAAACTAAACTGGAAAACGAGAAAATGAAGATTCCCTTGATAAATCCCTGAAAATCAGCACCCGACGATGGGAATTTTGAGTTTTACATGAATTCAAACATTCTAGTGACACTAGCGCCATCTGAGCACCTACTGGCGGTACAATAAAACGAGAAAATGAAAATTCCGTTGATAAATCCCTGAATATCAACACCCGACGATGGGAATTTTGAGTTTTAAATGAATTTAAACATTCTAGCGACACTAGCGCCATCTAGAATCAAGTGAGAACGTCCACAATTGAAAATTCCATCGAAAAATCACAAGAGAATTCCACCCATTCCGCTAAAATCGTGAAAAAACAAATTACGCCAAAAAGTATGCAAACTACGCCGAAAAGTATGCAAACTGCGCCGAAATTTATGCAATTCATATTTAAACATTGAATTAATGGCGATCGTTGTGGTATTTTTAGCGTGAATCCTTTGAATTTCTTATAAGAATGGAAAGGAGTACGCCATTTTGAAAGTTACAATTACTTTTTGACACCTTTTCACGGGCGAAATGAGAAAAGGTTTCCTCCCGTGATGAGGCCTTAATGGCTGACGTTTAAAAGGAAATTGTCCTCGTCCTTCGGGATGAATTCGCTGTGAGTGTCGCGGAAGGACGAAGGAGCACTCCGTCAATAATTAATTTGACAGAAGAGTCTCATTAAAAATATCCTTGAAGAAGGTGAAAGTTGAAATTCTCCGAATTCCAAGATGGCGTCCAGGACGATGAGATTGTTGCACTGCCGCAGGACACACTTTTATTTAGATTGATGCGACACGATCGAGACGAGGTGACACTGAACGATTTCCATCAGGAGCAAATATCCACCTCCACCTCCACCATTTTGGAATATCCTTTGGGGTGACACACACAAAGACCCCCCTGGCTGTGTGTATTCGATGGGGTTCGTTTGCAGTGAAATGAATTCCTTTGATTTCAAAGGACATTCACGTAAATAAAAAGGAAAATGAAGAAAATGTGAATTGGAAAATAGACAGGAGTCACAGGGTGAAAAAGGATCCTTGCGGTGTGTGCTGAATTCGAGGGAGACCGAATCCTTGAATCACAGCAAATTCTGAATCCTCGATTTTGTGACGTGGCGTTTTTATATTTCATATTGTGAATGGTATCCTTTTCATGTTGTCGTCGTCGTTGGTGGTGTCGTTAAAGGACAACAAGGAAAAATTTCTTGTCAACACAGAACTAAGGAGTCACAGGACTCTATTAGCTGGGATGTGCGGTGGAGCGAATGATTCGAGAGTGGATTCGATAAAACGACAGAATTCGGTAAATTTGATTTCGTGGGTCCTTTATTTATTAATTTAGACACCAGGCAATAAGGGACAGGACAGGACAGGACAGGACAGGACGAGGGACAGGAATCACCCTTGAGTGAGTTCACACGACTATCTTGGAGTGTCTTGGAATTAAACTTCAAGTGACACTTGACACTTCGGGATTCATGTGGCAACACTACACTCGAGTCAAGGGTGTCACTTTGGCATTCATGTGGCAACACTGCACTCGAGTCAAGAATCAAATATTGAATTTCATTGCCACATGATAGTACTTCAAGTCGTGACCATTATTTCAAGGGGAGTATTAAAGCTGACACTCAACCGTTGATATGGTAACACTAAAACGGGAGTTATGACAAATGTGACAGATGAAACGTCAAAATTCTGCGGATCACTACCGCCAGCATCTTCGTGAGTCACTGAAATCAGAATTTTTTCGGACGAGAATTAAAGGAGACACTGACAGATTCATATGACAGCACTAACAGGAAGGTATGACATATGTGACAGATGAAACGTCAAAAGCTCGTTGACAGTTTCGTCTCGTGTCATTATAAGACTTCCAACTTGTGGAGCAAATAAATACAAACACTCAAAAATTGATTTGGAAGTACTCAAAATGGAGGACCTGTCAAATGTGACAGATGAAGCGTCAAAATCTAATTGATAATTCCATGTCATATCCTTATAAGACCCTCGAATGACGATCAAATCAAAATAAAAACTCATACATTGATTTGGAAGTACTCAAAATGGAGGACCTGTCAAACTTGACAGATGAAACGTCAAAATCTCGTTGATAATTCCTGGTCATATCCTTATAAGACTCTCGAATGACGATCAAATCAAAATAAAAACTCAAAAATTGATTTGGAAGTACTCAAAATGGAGGACCTGTCAAATGTGACAGATGAAACGTCAAAATTCCGGATATAAAGCTGTTCATTTCTCACTATGAATGATCATATCATTGGAAGACCCTCGAATGAAGATCAAATGAAAATGAGCAGTCACAGACTGATGTGACGGTCCAAAAATGGCGTCCATTCAAGTGTCAAATCAGAATAAATTTAAACATTCAAATTTCGAAACATTTCCATGACACACATTGAATGGAGGCGGACATTTTTTCCCAGAATTCCACAGCACGGCAGCCATTTTGTCCAGACGTTTATAAAATTTTTTCTTTATTTAATTTTCGCGTCCAACATCTCCACTCGGCTCCGTTTTAATGACCGGAAATGAGTTCTTGAGTTTGAAATTTTTCAAAAAGTAAAAAATAAATTTCACGGACGACGGAGCGGATTACGATTTGCGGAGAGTGGGGGGGAAAGTGAAATTAATTTGATTCGCTTACGTCATCGCTCGTCATTGATGCGAGTCAATACTCGGGAATTTCGAAATTTGCATTCAAAATGGCGTCACATGCTGCTAGCGAAAGTAAACACAAAATGTCGATGGGTCCAATGACACCGTGAGACGAGCATCAAGTTTCCATTACTCACCTCCACCAGGTGGCACGACGAGAGACGACCGTTCGAACGAGAGCAAGAGAGAGAGAACAGCTCCTCTTGACATTTGAAACGGTGCCAATTCGAAAATCAGTTCAAATGGATTTTGTCCAAGGCCGCCGCATGTAACTGTGGCCAGTGTTCTTTCGGATCCAGGAATGTTTGTGAGTCGTCCGCCATTTTGTGGAATTGCTTAGCATTTCAAAATGCTCTCACCTTTGCTATTTGACTCCCAGGTAGATCTGTCTGTGTATTTCTTGTCTTCTCTCACGATGCAACTTCACACGGCACACGGTCCGAGTTGCGAAACACGACGAAACAACAAAGAGAATAGCAAAGAAATTGAAATGAAGTTGTTTCCATCAGGAGTTGACACGAAGGGGCCACAAGTACAGTGGGTGACCAAATTATTATACTCAAAACAGAAAAATCATTTATTTGGGCTCCATTTTTGACATTTCTAAGAGTTCTGTCAACACCTGTTCTTTTCGACTTGATTGGGGTCCGGTGACGTTTCAGACCCTAGGAGCTTTGTTTGAATTCAAGGAAAAACATTCTCGTTGCTATGCTGAAATAATGAAAAATTAGCTCTGAATACAACAATAATACCGTCTGTTTCCGCAGTTTGACAGATAAGTTGATCAATACGAGTATCTGTCCAATGATGCATCCATTCACCTACAATAGAAGTGGAAGAAATTGAATTGACACGAAATGCATCCATGTCATTCAACTGAATGGAATTGATGGAATTGTTACGAAACGGATACCGGTACGGGTACGGGTACGGGTACACCGTGCCATGGGACAGGAAGTTGCAAAATCGAATGTACATAAATTTTCTTTCATTTGACAAACAAAATAAAGATGTTATTTGAGATGCACAACTTCATTACCATATCAAAATGGGTTTTCTTGTGTATTTCTTTTGAGATACGCGTATCAAGATGCAGAGCATCTGATTAATTCGAATTCCATTCGGATTGCCACTGTCCACTGTCTTTATTTCTTTCATAACTTCTTCACAAAAACCGGAAATCTCTTAAGAAATGTCTCTCCTCCTCTGGTCGTCTCCTCTACTCGTGGTACATCATCTACAACAAATTCTTCAGTGAGTGGTTCATTTGGGTTGGACAACATTTCGCAATTCTCTACGTCTACACAATCACTTTCCCTCTACACTGTTTCTTGGGATTGTGGGGCTTGTGGACGTCAATTAACAATTCTACAAACGTTTGATGAATTTCTCTGTTCACTGTCTTATCACAATTCCATGAAAACGTCCATTTTGTGATCCATTTCTCACATGACGTCGTGAAACATTCAAAACCTAAAACGAGGAATTGATTAATTCAATTTTCATTCGATTCAACTTCATTCCATTTGGTTGCATCCACATTCCATGTGATTTCAATCAATGGTTTTCATGATTTCGAATGTTTTCGATTTTCACCGCGAAAAACAACGTGAACCTGGTGGGAAACACTGGAAATTAAATGATTTCATGATTTTCCACAAATTTTCCACGAAATTTCCACTGGAAAAGTGCTTAAACCTTGAGAATTTCCCAAATTTGATGTGAGCATTCCATGTCGCCGTACGAGATTCTGACGTTTCGCAGGCACAGGAAGAAGAACAGCAAGGAGTGGACGACGTTACTTGACACGTGACACAGAGAACATTGTCCACGTGAGCACTGTCACACCGACATTTTCAAACAGACGTCAGACGTCGTTACGCAAGTCGACCGCCATATTCAATTACAGCGGTTGAGCAAGACACGATCGTTTCGTTTGTGGATCGAGTTGCAAGGTTTGCATATATTTTGTTCGAATTAAAGAAATTAAATTTTTATTGTCTCTAATCGCCTACTCTTACTTTTAAAACTGTTATTAAACGGTGAATTATGTTACACACCTAGTTGTTGGTTGCTTGACAAACAAAATGGCGGATCTCTTTAGGTGAAACACTGAAACCTACACGGAATAGGTTCTGGTGAAATCGGAGAGGGACCCTCGTGGATGACATGTTTCAAACGATGGCGAGGTTACGACACGTTCAGACGGTAATCGTAACAATCACCGCCCAGGCCATGATGCTGCTCGACTGTCAAACAATTGACCGTATAAAGCCTGGCTTCAGACTGACTGCTGCGCCAAATATGGACGAAATGCCTCCACACGAGCGGACATTTGCATTTCAAAACGTTTTGAAATTTCTGCTTTGAAGCAAAGTGTAACATGTAATTTTGCCAATGGTTCACAGATGGCTCTGCAATTCCTTTTAACAGTTTATCGATGAGTTCGTGAATTCTTGATTTTTCCCACTTTCATTTTCTCGAATTTCAAAATGCATTTTTGAGAAATTCAAAATGTCGTCTCACGTGATATGTCAAATTTTGACAGTTTGACAGTAAGACTCATTTTGACGGATGACCAAGTGGAGTTTTGATTTGTGACATTTTTCATATTTGCGAAATTCAAAATAGATTTTCGGATATGCAAAATGTTTTCACACCTGAAATGTCAGATTTTGACAGTTTGGCTTAAATTCATTTTGACAGATGACCGAGAGGATTTTTCGCAAATTACAAACTTTTGACAAGTTCAAAGTGTCATCATGGCACGTGAAATGTCAAATTTTGACAGTTAGAGTCATTTTGACAGATAACAGAGTGGTTTTTTCGCAAATTTAATAACGCATTTTTGAGAAATTCAAAATGTCGTCTTCTTAATTTTGACAGATAACAAAAAAAAAAATCAATATGTCGTCTCACGTGAAATGTCAAATTCTGACAGTTTGGCTTAGACTCATTTTGACAGATGACAGAGTGGATTTTTCGCAAATTTCAAACTTCTGAGAAGCTCAAAATGTCGTCTTGGTTTAAATTCATTTTGACAGATGGCACAAAAAAAAAAAAAAAATCAATATGTCAAAATTTTTGACAGTTAAAATTAAGAAAAACATTGAAATAGACTTTACCATTTGGAGCTCTTGAACTGAACAATTTCAGCATACCGCCTGCCGATCGGTGCCTCGTGCGGGCTGAGCAAAGTGTCACACGAGAAGCCATTAGTAAGAGATGGCGTTGTAGTCGTTGAAGTAGTAGTGGTCGTAGTAGTTGTTGAAGTAGCAATACAGGTATTCTTGATGATGGATTCATTGACGATATTCTGGAACTTCTCCCTCAGATAGTAGTCATCGTAGAAGACGCCATCTTGGTAGTGATCATCCCGAGGATCGTCGATAGTAGTCGTTGCTGTCGAACTATCGATACTAACGATCGAGTTACGATTACTGGGTGTAGGTGATCCGTCTGTTGTGTCAGTTGTCAGTTTGTAATCGCTGTCATCGTCGTCCTCATTGCTGTGCTTCATCTTCAAATTGTGACTTTTCAAATTGTCCGCGCTCAACAGATGGCTGTCGATCTTGTGACTATCGCTGTCAATAATCAAGTGACTAGTTTCTGTTCTATTCGACGATACTTTGTGCAGATCATCTGTGGACGATCTTGTCCGATTCGATGACAGACTTATGCAGGTCTTGGCTGCTGGCACTGGGATGCATCCCGGCCGATGCGGGATTATCCTTAGCGAGGTACGTTTCCGTTGCAGCTCATCCTTGAAGTCGATGTTGTTCTTTATGGTGTTGATCGATTTCGTTGACGTGATCATGATCGTTTCGGAGCAATTCGGAGTTGAAGGTGACGATTCTGTTGTTGCTGTTGTGATCGATACACTCTTACTCTCATCGAGGATCACTGACGATCGGCGCGGTTCCACATCGATACTATTCCGATTCTTGGACGGTATCGATGTTATCAGACTCTGTGAATCCATTTTCGGTGGAAGCATGATTTTGTTGACACCCTCTCACTCACAAATAAATTACTCTTATTAACTAAACACTTGTCACTCTCCCACTACCTCTCTCCGGTCATCACACTCTCTTATTCTTGTTTTCAATTTTATTTCATCAAATTTTCAAATTCACTTTCTTCTCTTCTCTTCTCTTCTCTTCCCTTCAATACAAATTCAATTTCATTAATTGATCATCATTGTGATTGTGATTGTGATTGTGATTGTGACTGTGACTGTGTGTTGCAAGGCACGTGTACACTCGTAAAATAAAATTGAAAAATTAAAATTTGAATCAATCAAACGAGAATTCAGCGTAAGGCAGAAACCAGTCGAGGAAACTCGGAAAATCATTGAGAAAGAACACGTTCCAACAAGAATCGAACGAGGGGAAATTCACGAAAACAAAACAGAGTAACTGTCAATTGCCAGTCGGTTGCATACACTGTGGGGAAATTGAACGACACGAAATTGAACATTTCGTTCTCAATTCACTTTCCAAGTGATTCAGCCACGAAAGACGGAAATTTTTAAACAAATTTAATTAGGAATTAATTACTAAAAATTATTTTAACGATTTCCACTAATTTTCCCGACTGGTTTCTGAAGGAAATTAAAGGAAAAATTATTAAATAAAATGTAAGTTTTGAATTTTCAACAATTTCCGCAGTGCAGCCAGCATACAAAGCCTTCAAAATGGAGTTTTCTTTGTATGCCGGTGCGCTCCTGGCTTTTGAATGAATTTTATTTCAAAATTAAATGCTTAAAAATTAAGTGTTAAAAGTTAAAATTAAATAAAATGTTAAAAATATATTTTGAAATGCGAGGAATGCAGCCACGTTGGGGGTAACTTGAGTTGGGGAATGATCGGATTTTGAGGAGGAGCAGGTGACTCATTGCCACCTGAAGAGGGAAAGTTTTTGGAACTGCCTGTGAGAGAAAGGTTTTTCCAGGAAACGATGACAGGTGACGCTTTCCGGGCAATGGTTTGCGGAATTCAAGATCTGCAGAATTCAGGAAGATAGAGAAGATATTGGAGAAGATATTGGAGGAGATAAACAAGAAGTTATTGAAGAAGATATTAACGGAGATATTAAAGAAGATATTGAAGAAGGAAATTATGGAAGGAGATATTCGAGAAGAAATTGTAGAATATATTGGAGAAGATATTCAAGGAGATATTAAAGAGAAATATTGAGCAGATATACAAGAAGATATTAAAGATCTACAAGAACATATTCAAGAAGATATCTAGGAAAATATAGAAGAAGATATTGACGAAGACATTGAGGAAGATATTCAAGGAGATATTAAAGAAGATATTGAAGAAGATATTTAGGAAATTATAGAAGAAGATATTCAGGAGAAATATGAAATAAGATATTCGAGAAGATATTGAAGAAGATATTCAAGAGAAATATAGAAGGAGATATTAAAGAAGCTATTAGAGACGATCTACAAGAAAATATTGCAGAAGATATACCAAGAGATATTGAAATATTCAAGAAGATATTCAAGGAGATATTGAAAAGATATTGAAAAAGGTATTGAAAAAGATTTTAAAGAGATATTGAAGAAAATGTTAAAGGAGATATACGAGAGATATATGGAAGAAGATATTCAAGAAGATATTGAAGAAGATATTCAAGGAGATATTAAAGAAAATATTGAAGAAGATATTCAAGGAGATATTAAAGAAGATATTCAAGATAAATATTGAAAAAGATATTGAGGAAGATATGCAAGAAGATAATGGAGAAGATATTCGAGAAGGTATATTGAAGTAGATATTAAAGAAGATATTCAAGAGAAATATTGAAGAAGATATAAAAGAAGATATTGAGAGATTCAAGAAGATATTCACAAAGATATTGAAGATATTGAGGAAGATATTTTGGGGATGTACGGGAAGATATTCAAGACGATATTGAAGGAGATATTGAAGGAGATACTCAAACCCAACTCTATATGGAGCCGGTTCAATGTGGATTTTTAACACTTTCATGAGAGATAAATGAATTTTTAAAAACATTCTACTGTTACTTATAAAAATAAAAACAAAACGAGTCCAACAGATGGAGTGAAACGTTTAAAAATAAAATTAAAAACAAATTTCAAATCGAGAAAACAAATTTTGTACACTGAGTCATTGCAACACACGAGACAGTAATAAAAATTTTTCTAAATTTTAAAAACATTTAAATGTTAAAAATAAAAACTCAATGATTTCCTTCTAATTTTAAACCCACTCACATTCATTGTTTCATCACTTCACTTAAAGCTTAAAACATTTTTCAATTTTCCTTGTTTTCTTGAAACTTTTGCTTAAAACTGTTTAAAAATTTTTAACTGAAAGTAAATTATTTTTAATATTTTCAAACGGAAACTCAACTTAAACGCACGTGGAAATAATTAATTTTTAATTTTTAATGAATTTTTAACGATTTTTAACGATTTTTAATGAATTTTTAGCGATTTTTAATGAATTTTTAACGATTTTTAATGAATTTTTAGCGGTTTTTAGCGACTTCTCGTCGTGTTCCGTGAATTTCGAGGTGAAAATTCCATTTGTTTTTGTGAATTTTTAATAATTTCCAAAATTATTTTCCCAATTTTTAACAATTTTTAAGAATTTTTAATAAAAATTTTTCAATTTCCATGATTCCGAAATTGAATTGAGTAACAAAATCGAATTGGAAAAATCGAAAATGAAAATTTCAAAATCACAAAAGCAAAAAAATAAAAATAAAAAAAATAAAAAATCCGTGGAGCCGGAGCGGAGTGGAGCAGAGTGGTTTCAATCTCCATTGGAGCACCACCACAACTCCCCGGACGTGGAGAAGAAGGTGTGGAGCAGAGAATTGTTGTTTTGGAAGGCCGTCATGTTTTGAAATTTTTTTTATTTTTAATTTTTTTTCAAGTTTCCAGTCGTGGAATTTTTTTTTTTTTTTTCATCTTTCCAACATGAGCGTGTAGGCACCGTCACAGGCCACGGAGGTGTGCTGCTAGCGCTGCGAATTGAAGGCGAGGTTTTTCAATAATTTTTCCAGAGTAACTCCACCAGTCCCCCCCGCACTTTGCCCCTCTTTGGATTTTTCAAAAAATTTTCACACTCGAAATTCGAATTTTTTTAGCTACTATTTTTAATTTTCTAGCGCGGCCGTTCGCTTAAAAATAAATTTCACGTTGAACGCAAAAACAAAAAATTAAAAATAAAATTAAGTAAATAAAGTAAAATGTAAAAAATCCACTGGAGTTATTTTGATTTTTAATTTTATTTTTATTTTTATTTTTATTTTTGTGGTATCACTGGAACGTAACAAAAACCACACACTCACTGCTTGTGTTATTCACACGAACGTCCGACACGGCGAACGTTCAAATCACGACTGCGACGACGACGAGTGTCACATCCGCACCAGACCCTGACTAGCGACTGACTTGGTCTGGTTGTGTGTGGATGCTGTGGAGTACATCCCGAATGACGTTCGCTCTCAACAACACTCTCCCTCTCGCTGTCTGCCTCTCGCTCGGATGGATGCCGGTACGTATGGAATGGACCATGTGCGCCTACGCACACAAAAACACTTTCCTCGTGCTCGTGTACTCGTCTCGTTCGGAACTTGCTTTGTTGCATACACACCGGCGTTTTTCTGATTTCAGTGGGAATTTCGGCGTTTCGTATTTATTCATTTTTTCTTGCATACATTTAGGGGGGTGATGGAATATTTTCGGTTTACGCCTAGAAATCGGCAATTTCACTCAATGGTCAAAAGGAGTAAGGGACAATCAATTGCGCCGTGCCCCGTGTTAAATTTTTAATTTCAATTTCACACAAACATTGCACTTGCATTTATTGTCCTGTCAAAACCACACATGTCCGCCATGTCCACATGTAACAATTACAGGTGTTAATTAAAAATTTAATGACCCGTGGCTCAGAGCACAGGGTGACAATCATTTCCTCATTTGAACATCATTGAATCACCAGCATATGTCAACGGCCCGAAATCTGTGTATCCTTGTGCTGGAAGCAACAATGTCCTGGATCATGTCCTGTTCATCATGCATCCATCATAAGTTCTTCCTTTGTCAAAATGTCAAATTTTTTGTGTCTGTCGGATTGGTATCATTGAAAAGTTAATTTGTCAAATAATCCTTGTCCCCTTGCGCTTACCACCAAAATGGAATTATCCTTTTCAATATTTCGGAAGGTCCTTCTTCCTTGAATGAACGAATGAATGAGTGTCCTCGACTTGGCAAGTCATGCATCATCGTCTCTATAAGCCAGTCTAATAATCGCATTAACTTTGGCGATATCCCGGACTCAGTGATTAGTATCAATTTTTCAGGATTTAACAACAAGGACGACAAGGACGATGTTGACGACTATACAACGTGACAAGGGGACATGGCTGTGGACTTCTTCTATTGTGGGAGGGAAAAATTGTATATAAATCCTGTCATCATCGTTTCACAAAACTTTAAGCCACAGCCAAATGAAGTGGAAGGATTATTATTGAATGAAAAGGACATAAAAATGGCGTAATTATTGGCCCCTTTCAGTCGTGGCGAGTGGCCGGCTCATTCATCTCTTTTGATTTATTACCTTGGGCGAGCGGGTTTCGTGTCTAATTCGGTGTCGATTAAGTGTTGCTTTCTCATGAGTTTTCTCAAAGGGGGGAAGGGGGGAATTGGGTGCTGAATCGTAGATAAATCTATTCCCCACATTTTGAGACTGATCTCGGGACAATCAACCGGTTTTAGATGTTACAATTTGAAAAAAACTCGAGAAACGTCAAAATTTCATTTTCTTTGGATCCCATTGGCTCCCATTAGCTCCCAGTGGATCCCATTGGGAAAAATTTGATGCTAAATCGTACATGAATCTATTCCCCACATTTTGAGACTAAAATCATGCGAAACAACCGCCTGTAGCCACTACAATTTGAAAAAAAACTCAAGAAACGTCAAAATTTTGCTTTCCTTCGATCCCATTGGGCCCCATTGGATTCTAGTGGATACCATTGGGAAAAATTTGACGCCAAATCGTAGATAAATATATTCCCCGCATTTTGAGACTGATTTCGAGAGAAACAGCCATCTGTAACTGTTACAATTTCAAAAAAGGTCGAGAATCGTCAACTTTTTTTTTCCTTCAATACCATTGGCCCCCATTGGTTCCCATTGGACCCCATTGGAGAAAATTTGGTGTCGAATCTTAAGTAAATCTATTCCCCACATTTTGAAACCAATTGCAAAAGAAACAACCGACTGTAGCCGTTACAATTTGAAAAAAACTGAAGAAACGTCAAAATCGAGATAGACAAGATGGCGTCCCACACGTGATTCACTGGATTGCGCGGGAAATTTGAAATTTCCTCCATCACTCCAGCCTGGCAGCTATTCTCTGGCGATTTTTCCAACTATTCAACCCTTTTGCCAAACAGCAATTTGTCCATAAACGGAATTTGAAAGTTTTCGAAGCAAATACTATGAGGGGGGATGGGGGGATGGGGGGATGGGGGTGACGATAAAAAGGGTTTATCGCTTGGAAAACTTTCGAACAAATTCGAAAACTTTTAAAAGTTTCCACATAACAACAAGCAACCTGCACTGCTCCAAAGCAACTCAAAACAAATGGGACAACATTTTGTATGAAGTGGGGGGGGGGGGGTAAATTTTTCAACACATGCTCCCCCCAAAACAATTTGTTGAAGACATTTTCAAATAGTTTTCTGATAAACGCAATCGAGAAGTTCCGAATTCTTGGCACATCCCTGAGACAATTCGAATAACTTTCATGGTGTCAAAGTTTTCCTGTCAAACTGTGACAAGAAAAATGGCGGAAAATGAGAAATTTTTGGCAGAACACCAAATGACCGCCATGCCACGCCAAATGACTTACCAAATGACACACCAAACGACACACGTATCCATCGGCAGCCATTTAAAGTCAAGTTTGAGTTTTTCCACAAATCAGTCGGCCATCTTGTTTCTCCTGTCAAACTTTTGAAGACTGCCACAAAATGACCTGCCTCTGGTTGTGTGAAATTCCTGAAGGAACTCATGTGACAGGAGGAATCACGAGCTGCATCGAATCAGTCGGCTTTGAGCCGGGTAAGTGATAGTTCGCGCGTTTCCACCAACAGATGGCGCTGAACGGACACAAATGCAATTTACCGTTTTGGGCCAATTCTGCCTCCAGAGGGTTTGAAGACATTTCACCCAAGGTGAAGTGGGAGCACCGATCCTTGACACAGAATGCACAACAGGACACCACAGGACCAAATAACTCGAGACACTAATTAACGAGAGACGAAAAGGAACAGAACACGGCACCAGTGTCCTGCCACGAGCTGAATGCCGAATGCAGACAGGGATCCAACAGACACGGATCCTTGTTTCAGGATAATTAAATATTATCCTTAGTGCTCCAGTGGGACAAATTACTTTTCCCTGGCAAAAGTAGTAAAACGTAAAAACGTGGGGGAGGAATTGCCAAAAGTCAGATGAGTGTCTTACGACAAGCAATGGGGATGGGGATGGGGGACTGGATTGTGGAGTCATAAACCCAATCATCCTTAAAAAACCGAAATACCAGCAACATGCCTCACACCCTGGACGTGTTCCTGGGAACGCAGTTACCGCAACTGGGGAGGAGCAAGGGGGGATACCGTCAAAAGTGACCTTCGGCCCGGGGGTTTCTGGTCCATTGGACACCAACTCGAAGGTTAAAAGGTGGAAATGAAGCTTCCAAGACATTTGACGGAGACTCAAAGCTCCGCCAGAACCAGGGGGGATGGGGGGATATTTTCCATTATTTCACTAAATTGCATTTGTGCAATAAAACTTTACTTTAAAACTAGGAAAACTTAAAAAGCTCTTAAAAAGTTTCCCCCAAAGTGCATCACAGGCCCGAGGAGCACAGCAACATCCTGCGACTCCATCTTGAGGACGTTGTGTCGCTTGTCGTTTTAAATATTCAAAAGGAAATTTATTTTGACTTTCCACTAGCTTTTTCCAAGGAGTTTTCCGGGGAGTCATTGGAGTCATTGGAGTCCTTTAAAAATGTCCTTTTCGCCGAGGAACACGAGTTGAAACGGTAAAAGTTTTCTTGTTATCATTTTGACAGATTTTGATTGCTTCAAAGTTGTTATCGCGGAAATCGCTGGTTTGTGGCAGGGGGGACGGAAACTGGGGGAATGGGGGGATGGGGGACTATAGTCAAAGGATGCCATGGTGAAGACACAAACATGGCGACAACACAACAAGTTTAATCCTTCAAAGTCAATTAAAAGGGAAAAAATCGTAAGGGAGCCACGGGGAGAAGGGGTGGAGAGAGGGGGGAACAGAGCTGGAACATTTCTTATTCCGAAATAAACCAAATACAACTCTCCTACTCCGAATATTTTCGGAGTTATTATAAAAAGAAGAAGAAAATTAATTTTTTTCCGAACATTTTCAACGATTTCCGAAAATTTTATTTTGTCCGAATTTTCAATTTTTATCTCAAATGAAAGATTGAATATTTCCGAGTCCAAACATACCAGTTTCATTTCGGTACTCCAAATACTTTCGGAGATATGGACAAAATCATATTTGTCCGAAAATTTTCCTCTGTCCGAATTTTGTTGTATGGCTCAAATGAAAGCATGGACTTTAATGAATCCGCATCTGTTCGTTTCATCTTGCCACTCCGAATATCTTCGGAGTTATTGAAGAAAAAGAAATTCGGACAAAAATCCGAATTTCGATTTACCTGTTTTTCGATGTACCATACGAAATTTCGAAGATTTTGGAATCCGAATCTGTTGATTTAACTCCGCTACTCCGAATATTTTCGGAGTTATTCCGAATTTATTTTGTCCGAATTTTCAATTTTTATCTCAAATGAAAGATTGAATATTTCCGAGTCCACACAAACTAGTTTCATTTCGCTACTCCGAATACTTTCGGAGATATTGACAAAATCATATTTGTCCGAAAATTTTAATTTGTCCGAATTTTGTTATATGTCTCATATGAAAGTATGGACTTTAATGAATCCGCATTTGTTCGTTTCAACCTGCTACTTTGAATATTTTCGGAGTTATTGGAAAAGAAAGGAAAATTTAAAATTCGGACAAAAATTCGGATTTTGATTTTCAAGTTTTTTGGTGTTCCATACGAAAGCTTTAAAATTTTTGAATCCGAATCTGTTAGTTGCACTCGGGTATTCCGAATATTTTCGGAGTTATTAGAATTTTTCCGAATTTCCGAAAATTGTATTTTGTCCGAATTTCGTTTCATATTTCAGAAGAAATTCTGAACTTTTTCCAAATCCATGGATACTAATATCATTTCACTACTCCGAATATTTTCGGAGTAATTGGAAAATGAAGAAAATGAAAGCATCACGTGCAAGGCAGTTTCTAGTTGACTTGAAGTTGATCAATTTGCCCATCCGGTGGAACAAGTAGTTGATAATGGCGAAAACAAAAACAACAAATGAACAGCGGAGAGTTCCTTAACCTCAACTCGATTTCGAAGAAAGTAAAAATGAATTTCGAAATTGAACGAAACCCGATTCGAGTTTTCGAATTGAAATCGTAGCCATTTGCAATTTGCGAAGTGTCCGTTGGCAATTTATCATAATTACAGACCTTCATCCACTTAGTTATTACTAATATTTGTAGAAGTCTAGCGGATCGAATGAGAATTCGAAAATTCGCAAGAACAAACCGAGCAAACCTCAAGGAAGTCGTCAACCCACGCAGACGACGACTTGCTGTGGTTCTTTAATGAATTTCACATGGGAATGAAGGCGCAAGAGGGGGGAAATCCAGTGTTGGATCGTAGAGAAATTAATTCCCCACATTTTGAAACCAATTTCGAGAGAAGCAACCGGCTGTAACCGTTACAATTTCGAAAAACTTCCAAAAAGTCGATCCTCCGGATTGAGAAATATCCAAATGTCGTTTTCTTTTGATCCCATTGGGACCCAGGGAATCACATTGGGAAAAATTAGATGTCGAATCGTAGGGACATCTATTCCCGACATTTTGAAACCAATTTCGAAAAAAACAACCAGGTATGACCGTTACAATTTGAGAAAAACTCGAAAAACGTCAAAATTTCATTTTCATTCGATCCCATTGGCTCCCTTTGGCTCCCGTTGGTTCCAATTGGATCCCATTGGGGAAAATTAGATGTCGAATCGTAGGGACATCTATTCCTCGTATTTTGAAACCAACTTCGAAAGAAACAACCGCCTGTGACCGTTACACTTTGAGAAAATCTCGAGAAACGTCAAAGTTTCAATTTCTTTGGATCCCGTTGGCTTCCATTGGCTCCCATTGGTTCCCATTGGATCATATTGGAGAAAAATTGATGTCGAATCGTAGAGACATCTATTCCGCATATTTTGAGACTAAAATCAGGAGAAACAACCGCCTGTGACCGTTGCAATTTGAAAAAAACTCGATAAACGTCAAAATCACGAAAGACAAGATGGCGTCGCACACGTTACTTGGCGGGAAATTTGAATTTTTCACAACGAAACAGTGAATTTTCATTTAACGAGGAAATAATTGAAGAATTTCAACTATCCGACCGGCGAGACGTCTCCACACACATCGTGGAGCATCAAAATTTCCATGGAAAAGACATTTGAATGTGTCACATGGTTTTAAACGGTCACAAGTGTCGCAAGTGTAAGACAACGAGTTTGTTGGAAAAATCACTGCCGCATTCCAAAATGTAAATTACAGAATTCATCGTTGTCCATCTCCCTCTCTCTCGGTCTCCGTTCGTTTCCACACCAGCCTGCGTGTCTATTTGGCAGATTATCAAAATGAAGTCCACGGAATTCTTCATTTCCGTGTGGCTCCGGTGGGGGAGGACGTGTCTTCTCCACATTTTCCAAACTGCATTACCACCATGCGCCACCATCCATCGTATCATTCCATCCCGACGGTTTTCTAATGCAACGCCTTGTGGTATGCAATTTGGATTTTTTCATTTTCCCCGCGAACCGTACGAACTTCGAACTTCTTTCAACCGATTTTCGAAACTTCAAGGACCCTACATGAGGTACCACTACATGACAATTGATGGTTGACACTCAAAGCAAGATGGCGGCGATTCACAAAATTTCAAAATTTACCTTTTCTTGTGTTTAAAAATGCAGAACATCCTGAGGGCTGCTTCAGAAATCCCGCACAAACTTTTCACTGCACATTTTCTGACACTTCTCAATTTGACGTAACTCCGAAACGAGCAAAACTAAAAAAATTTTTAATAACTTTCCACGAATTCCGTCGAGTAACGTCGCAAATTCCGCGTAATTCCGTGACGCAGCAGCGATGAAACGCGGAATAATAATTTTTTTGTTATTATGCAATTGGCATTCCTGGCTGATAAATCACGACGAGAATTCTTATTAGAATAGTGGAAATTCCTGTTGCGTCGTACTGATCGCGGCGTGATCGTTGCGGCGCGTCGCGTTGAACGTCTGCGAGTGACTGAGTGAACTGCTCAAGTCGAGACGATTCATCGATCGGTGAATGAGACACTGCCCCGCGGAGTGGGGAGGGGAGCTAGCTCTGTTTGACTTGAACATCTGTCAGGCAACATTTCTTATCCAGCAGCCAGCAGCAGTAGCAGTGTGGAATGTGTGGAACGTGAATTTCGAAAGTTCGATCACTTGTCGATCACTTGTCGCCATTTTTTCTTAGAAAACCTCGTCTCAAATAACAAAAACCTTCCTCCACACAATCGATACCTTCCATTTTGGCGTAACTCCATCTTATCAGCCATTTTATCTTATCCCACACCACGTGATTATGTGGAGCAAATAGAAAATTGCGGAGTCGATTACTCGAGCTCGGGTTAAGTGTGCAGCTAGATATGCGCAGATCATACTCGGTGGAATTTTCTAATTATGGCAGCCATGACACATCAACGGCTGCCGCCATTACACCAGATCCGATTTCCTGTGTTTTGACGAATTTTCGAATTCTTATGTTCGAAAAGTTTAAAATTCTCGTCTTACACGGATGCAGGCGTCGCGGGGCGCTCGATCTTGCCATGCAACTGCTGGTGATCATGACATTTCAATGTCATTCTCAATGGCGCAGCCATTTCGTAGCAAACGTCATGTTTAACAAGAATTCGAACATAATTTCGAAAATCATTTGACAGTTCCAGAGTCATTTCAAATTATAGTTATTATGGTTACTGTCATTTGACCATAAAATCAAAATCGTGTCGGATTGAAGAATTCGAACATGATTTCGAAAATCATTTGACAGTTCCAGAGCGGCTCGATCTTGCCATGCAACTGCTGGTGATCATGACATTTCAATGTCATTCTCAATGGCGCAGCCATTTTGCAGCAAACGTCATGTTTGAGAAGAATTCGAACATAATTTCGAAAATCATTTGACAGTTCTAGAGTCAGTACAAATTATGGTTACTGTCATTTGGCCAAAAAATCAAAATTGAGTCGGATTGAAGAATTCGAACATGATTTCGAAAATCATTTGACAGTTCCAGAGCGGCTCGATCTTGCCATGCAACTGCTGGTGATCATGACATTTCAATGTCATTCTCAATGGCGCAGCCATTTTGCAGCAAACGTCATGTTTGAGAAGAATTCGAACATAATTTCGAAAATCATTTGACAGTTCTAGAGTCAGTACAAATTATGGTTACTGTCACTTGGCCATAAAGTCAAAATTGAGTCGGATTGAAGAATTCGAACATAATTTCGAAAATCATTTGACAGTTCTGGTTACTGTCACTTGGCCATAAAGTCAAGATGGTGTCTCTCTCGAATTCCACACTGCGGGGGAGTTGACAGAAATGGAGAGGATCAGGATCCACGTGGTTTGCTATAAAATTCGATTTCGAACCATAAAACGGTGACAGCACAAGGTCAAGTGCTCCTGTGTATATGCAAATCACAGCAAATTATGGCTTCCACTCGTTCCGCACGTTTATTCCGTCAAACTCAATTATATCCATAATTGAATCGAATATCCATAATGGCCGCCATAATTAATTGGAAAAAGTCGAGTGGATTTTTCTCATTATGGCACGCGATGAGCGCCATGTTTGTTTTTAAATCTTTTTTTAAACTTTTAATTAAAACAAATACTTGCCATAATTGCTGGTTTTATAGCACTGCTTGTTACCCATCGCAATCAGGTCGGACAAACGACGCTAATCGGATGCAGCCTCATGACATGGAAAACCGTGCAAGCGGATAATGGCAGCGGAATTTCCGGAGCACGCGACACGCAATGCACCGGATTATGGTTCATCCATAAAATGGAATTTAACCATAAACCGGAGCTGTACCTTTCAATTATGCGAATAATCACTTTTCCCAGTGATTATGGTAGTGCTATAAAGTTGCCATAAAGTTGCTATAAAACCGCTATAATTTCAAGTCGATGCTATAAAATTTGACAGAACCACGTGGAGACATTTTGTAACCGTTTTCAATCTCTCATGTTCACAGGACACTTTCTGGACTTTTATGGATATCCATAAAACCATGGAGTGGACAGTTTTGGTGCGGAATATTTCAGAAAAACAAAAAACCAAAATGGCCACTGCCACCAGAGAAAAAGGACGAAAGGCAGTTTTTCCCGTTTTTCTTTACGACATCGTCCTTAATGCGGAAGGACCTGGATGCGTTTCACCCGTTCCCTCTCCTATTAACATAAATTACGACGAGTCCTGGTGAGTCCTATGCAAGTGTCACGTCGTCCTTGCAAGTCCTGGCGCTATAGTCCTTGTAACATTTTCAGTTATGATTGTTTACCGACCAAAAAGGACATGGCGAAAAAAATGTGGAAGTCTTTTAAAACAAACATGGCGGCGGAGGCAGGCAGGACGGAATTTTTCCGATTTAACTTGAATGGCAATAAAAATGGACGACACCCATTCAGGATGTGTGTTTGAAAGGATCCATAATGGATTCCCATTTCTTCCTTTTTCGGTGCGTATCCTTGAAAATGAATGAATGGCCGATGAATAGCCAACATGGAGACAATCATATTTTTTAAAAAAGGGATTCCAAAGTTGACTTGTCCTTTTTTGATGATGTTATTCCGTCCTTAAAGGATTTCTTACTTAAATATTACGACCAGGACGATGGGGATGATGGGGATGATGGGGATGATGGGGATAAGAAACGTCTACGACTTTTGCCCCGATTATCCTCACTCCCCAGTCTTGATATCCTTTTTCTCTTGAACAGGACTTGCTGCCCTCAAACGGAATGAATAAAAAATCCCAGCCGAGACTCTTGGGGAGGGTGGCCGTGGCCGTGGCCGTACTGGCTGTGATTCTCTGCTGCAAATCCTTGCTGGCCATCGCATCTTGTATGCAGACCATTCGGAATCGTCTTACCGTAATCCTTTGAGGATTCGACCACATTCGACCAGATTCGACGTGATTCGACGAGATTTTGGAAATTTTATTTGCTGGATTTCGTGTCCTTCTGCCTGGAGACGGTAAATACAATTTAAGGACGTGATCCCGAACAACCACAGCCATTTTCGTCTTTCTAGGTCTTATAGAAACGAGTCCGAATTTTTCGGAGTAACGTTTCTTCATGGGTTATACCTTATTTTCAGTTTAATTCAACTTGACGGCATGATCCTGAAGTACCACAGCCGTTTTCGTCTTTTTCGGACCGATAGAAATGAGTCCGAATTTTTCGGAGTGACGCTTCTGGGTGGCTCATACTTTATTTTCAGCTTAATTCAACTAGAGGGCATGATCCTGGATAGCCACAGCCATTTTCGTCGTTCTCGGACTAATAGAAACGAGTCCGAATTTTTCGGAGTGACGCTTCTGGTTGATTTTTCCTTTATTTTCAGGTTAATTCAACTTTAGGGCATGATCCTGGAGAGCCACAGCCATTTTCGTCTTTTTCGGACCGATAGAAATGAGTCCGAATTTTTCGGAGTGACGCTTCTGGTTGATTTTTCTTTATTTTCAGCTTAATTCAACTTGAAGGCGTGATCCTGAAGAACCACAGCCATTTGCATCTTCCTCGGACTGATAGAAATGAGTCCGAATTTTTCGGAGTGACGCTTCTGTTTGATTCTTGCTTTATTTTCAGTTAAATTCAACTTGAAGGCATGATCCTGAAGAACCACTGCCATTTGCATCTTTCTCGGACTGATAGAAATGAGTCCGAATTTTTGGAGTGACGTTTCTAGTTGATTCTTCCTTTATTTTCGGTTTAAGTCAACTTGAAGGCATGATCCTGGACAACCAGAGCCATTTTCGTCGTTCTCGGACTTATATAAACGAGTCCGAATTTTTCGGAGTGACGCTTCTGGTTGATTCTTCCTTTATTTTCAGCTTAATTCAACTAGAGGACATGATCGTGGATAACTACAGCCATTTTTGTCTTTCACGAACTTATAGAAATGAGTCCGAATTTTTCGGAGTGACGCTTCTGGTTGATTCTTCCTTTATTTTCAGCCTAATTTAACTAGAGGACATGATTCTGGACAACCACAGCCATTTTCGTCTTTCTCGGACTGATAAAAATGAGTCCGAATTTTTCGGAGTGACACTTCTGGTTGATTCTTCCTTTATTTTCAGATTAATTCAGCTAGAGGCCATGATCCTGGACAACCGCAAGAATTTTCCCTTTTTCGGACATAAAATAAACATGTTTCGAATGACTCCGAATTTTCGGACAAGCATGTAACTTTGATAAGGACGAACTCAATTAATTTAAACTGCTTATAAATAAAACAGGCCATCTATAACCACAAGCAATTAATAAAATATGACTCCGAATTTTTCGGAGTAATTTTTCCGTATGACTTATTTACATTTTTAGGTGAGAAACAACTCTAGGATGTCATCCGTCAATGGTACAATGAGTATGGACGTTGTATTGGATGTAGTAGTGGATACAAGTAAGTCTGAATTTTTCGGAGTAATTTTTCCGAATGAACTTCTTCCGATTTTTGGAGCGAAATGTCTCCCAATTGCGATTAGCCAATAGTACCATCATTATAAACATTCTAGTACGACTCCGAACTTTGTCCGAATTTTTAGGACTACTTTAAATCAAAGATTTTCGAACCGCATTGATTTGTGTTTCCTCGGAATGCTTTGATGTGACTCCGAATTTCGAGAAACACTCCACTAACACACAATAAGCAGAAATAAATGGAGTCCGAATTCTTTTTTCAACTTTGTCCGTCTCGCTGTTGACAAATTGTCCCCATGACGGAACAGTCCACTCCCTCCCAACAAGGACATTAGCCGGAAACTAAAGGACGAAATAAAGTTAACTTTACCCCGGCCTGGAAAAAAAAACTTTGCTCCTTGAAGTAATTTTCGGAGTCTAATAAAATTTCATTCGTAAAACCTTTGACAGAACATACCCCGAGGCCGGACGAAGGTCCTTCCCTTAGCAAACAAACCCCAACTGAACGCAGCAACCCTCTGTCGCGTCCAAAGGATATTTCCGATTTTATTTTCCCAAACAAGGATACAAATCCGAAAAAGGACGAACAAAATCAATTCCCTTATCCGAAATAAATTGATAAGAAAATAATATAAATTTTGTAATCCTTAATTTATTTATTTTGATCCTTAAACTCCGAAGAAAAAAAAATATATATTCGGAAAATCCTTTTTAACACGACTCCATTTCGCAACATGTCCTTGCTTGATTCATGAACGAACGCACACACTAAATGAAACGAGTTATGATGAAAGTTTAACACCCTTTCTTTAACAGGATGTTGTTGTCCCGAATGTGCCAGGATATCGCAAGGACTCTTATCCCTAATTCGGAAAAAACAGGGAACACCTTCAGCGATTGCTAATACCCGAGGGCCATGTTTAAATTAATTTATTTGTAAAAGTATTTTATTAGGCTGGAAGGATCCTTAAGGACCACCACGCAGGCAGGAGTATCCTTTTATTTTTATTTTCTCCATTTTCACTTTCAAGGATGTGGGGCAGAGTGTAATTGCGTGGAGTGAAAAGTTTCACTCGAACCTTTTAAAGTAATTTCTCAATTTCTCAATTTCTCATCCATTTTGATCCTTTGGCCGTATCCTTGCTGTAGGTATCATTCCTCACACGACTTCAGATTGACTGGATCCACTAATTTACCGCAGGATGTTGATCTACCGCAGAAGGGAGAATGTATGGACGTGGTGGGAATTTGAAATTTTTACGCCATTTTAGAAAAAAAATAACGAAACGAAACATCCTCGTATCCTTTAAGGATACGTGGAATTGAAAATTTTATTTGATTCTAAATGTTCATGTATCCTGGTATTCTATGGCGTTGCACGTGATCGATTTATGGCGCTGTAAAATGGCGGACGATGCTTCAACCACGTGGATATATTTATGGCGGAGTGTCCGATTCGGGACGGGTGCCACTTGTTTCAGAGTCCTTGCAGCAGAATCTGGGAATCAACAAGGAGTCCTTGCTGCAGAATCTGGGCATCAACAAGAAGTCCTTGCTGCAGAATCTGGGAATCAACAAGGAGTCCTTGCTGCAGAATCTGGGAATCAACAAGGAGTCCTTGCTCCAGAATCTGGGCATCAACAAGGAGTCCTTGCTCCAGAATCTGAGAATCAACAAGGAGTCCTTGCTGCAGAATCTGGGAATCAACAAGGAGTCCTTGCTGCAGAATCTGAGAATCAACAAAGAGTCCTTGCAGCAGAATCTGGGAATCAACAAGGAGTCCTTGCTGCAGAATCTGGGAATCAACAAGGAGTCCTTGCTGCAGAATCTGAGAATCAACAAGGAGTCCTTGCAGCAGAAACTGGGACTCAACAAGGAGTCCTTGCTCCAGAATCTGGGAATCAACAAGGAGTCCTTGCTCCAGAATCTGAGAATCAACAAGGAGTCCTTGCTCCAGAATCTGGGAATCAACAAGGAGTCCTTGCAGCAGAATCTGGGAATCAACAAGGAGTCCTTGCTGCAGAATCTGGGCATCAACAAGGAGTCCTTGCAGCAGAATCTGAGAATCAACAAAGAGTCCTTGCAGCAGAATCTGGGAATCAACAAGGAGTCCTTGCTGCAGAATCTGGGAATCAACAAGGAGTCCTTGCTCCAGAATCTGGGAATCAACAAGGAGTCCTTGCTCCAGAATCTGGGAATCAACAAGGAGTCCTTGCTGCAGAATCTGGGCATCAACAAGGAGTCCTTGCTCCAGAATCTGAGAATCAACAAGGAGTCCTTGCTGCAGAATCTGCGAATCAACAAGGAGTCCTTGCTGCTCACTCAGACATTTCGGAGAGAATCCTGTTCTATACCCCAAGAACACTCTCATCCTTTAAAAGGGACAAACCCAGATGACGCCATTTTGTCATGAATTGAGTGTGAAAAATTCCATTTCCAGTTATGGCCTCCACAATTACTGGTAATTTGAGGGACAAATTCTTCCCTATTTACAAAAGGGATAGTTTGACATTTGCAAGGATACCCGAAAAAAAATCCTTAACAGAGTCCATTGAAAAGTTCACCACAATTTAGTTGACTTCCAGTCCACATCTCCATTTTCTTTGTGGGGGGCATGGGGACCATGTTACACGGCCAACAAACCGTGAAATGTCAGGACACTTTTCTCGGGATATTATTTTTATGATTGCTTGTCTTTATTCTTTTATTGCTCCAATAACGGGAAAAGTTGTCCGTGCCGATGACGATGGAAATGATGGAGATGATAGTGGTGAGTGGCCGGAGATGTGGTGGGGGACAATTTCGGGACAAGGGGGATTATTGTCAAAGTCATCAGAAAATTGCTGGAGCAAATTAGTCTTATACAAAACGACCTGACAATGGCGGTGGCGATGACAACTTAACCGAGACATGACACATGACACACTCATCGTTGATGGGATCCCCTTTAAATGGCGGCCAGGGGAGTGAGTCCTTTTCAACCACGAGACAATCAAAATGAATTGCGTCAATTTCTTCATCTTCAGTTTCTGGTTTTGGTAATTGGATGAAATCGACTGTGATGGGGGGGAGTGGGGGAGCAACAGCAGCAGCAGCAGCAGAAGACAATTGGGGGGACGATGAGGTGAGTGGACATTCGTTTAAATTTTCTTCTTAGTACATGTTTCGAAATTCGAAATTCGAAATTAGAAAATTTTCGAAATTGCCCCCACCACCATCTCATCGGATCCACTCCATTGAACTGAATTACTTTGATTCAATTACCCCAAATCCCCCGCATGTCTGTGAATCACTAAAAATCACTTACGACGAAAAATTTGCATACATTCAGGCAATTAAAAAATGTTCAAAGTACGGTGGCCGGTGGCCCGGACAAGGGAAGTGGAAGTGATTCGATTAGGAATGGATACGACCCAGTTCGGGGGGAGAGGCGCCACAGTTTTGTGGTTAAAACTGCTAATTTACATGCAAATCGAACGAGAGGTGCCGGAGCAGGACACAACTGTCACCTCCCTGCAATGGCGCCCTCTGCAAGTGTGGGGGGATAAAAATGAATCCACTGTGGTTTGATTTACATCGACAACGGGGAGGCAGTCCGCACGATGGCAGTGCATTAATGGGAGACCATCCATTCGGGTATTAGAAAGGGCAGTATCCTGAAATGCTGCCCAGAAGGAGATTATGTGTGGAGACTACCTGGACCGGGTAGACTGTGCAGCAACTGTCACAGGTGCTTTTAACACCAACAAAACCAGGGGACGAGTCTCATAAATCTCGGAAGCGCATTTTTCTGTTTAGGATTCTGTCATGTGTCCTCGTGGTGGAGGGACTGCTCCCGCAATCCTTGTTGTCCTCCTCGTCCCCCCACGCTATCAACACCTTCTTCTGCTTCTTCTTGTTTGGTGGTGGTGGTTTTCAAAATGGCGCATTCATTCACACAATTTTCCGTGTTCCCTGTCTCGACTTTATTTATTCGTATCGCGTCGCGTCGTGTCGCATTGTGTCGCCTGAGGTCGCACTCTGTCGCATGGCATCGTCATCGGAGTGAGGAGGACCAGACAGGAGTTTGTCCCTTTCAAAAGTTTCAACTCGTTGTCAGAATTTTTTAATAAACGTCACAACAAAGATAAATGTCTTGCGAAATCAAAATGGCCGCTGTCACATTGTCCGGCATTTTTGGCAACCACGAGAGTGATGCAGACTCTCCATAAATCTTTGCGGAAGCAAGTGGAATGAATCAAATCAAGGGCAAGTCGTTGCACTTGCATTGCCTACACTCAGGAGTAACAGAAAAGTTTCGGCGGAAACTAAAATTGCCTATACTCCGGCGTTGCAAAATGTGATAGAAGCACCAGGCGTTGTGGAAAACATTCCGAGGTCTGGTGCAATCAACGACTGTACGTGACCGGAAATGAAACCGTTCCAGATTTCGACGCGTCCCACCTGGGGATCGAATTCAACTTCTCCCTCCACAAAATGTCCGCTTGATATTTAAGACCAAATTCAGGGACACCACGCTTTGGGAAAAATTTAATTAACAAAAAACAAGAAATGGAAAAAGTTTCGTCTTCTTCTTCTTCCCAAGGCTCCAGTGTGCGGTTCCACGAGTCACAAGAATGGAAAAAAAAAACTTTTTCAATCTCCTCGGCCTTCATCGGAATAATGTCAAGTCCCTCGTTGCATTTTAATTACTTTGAGAGTTGGCAACACTGCTGCTGACAAATTTTCTACTTTCTCCCGTTGCCCTAATGTCACAAACTTCATTTCACTTCAATTGCAATTGGCATTTCCTCGGGGAAGAGTTTTGAGAAAACAAAACAATTTTTTCAGCAGTGAAATGTCCCCGTGGCAACATGGTGGACACGACTCCATCACGTTCCAAATGTTTCCAAACGAATTGACACTTTTAGCCGATGCACAATTTCGTTTAGTTGCGATTCCTCTTTCACCCACATTCCGTTCCTTGCGAATTTTCTTTCTTTGGCTAAACTCGATTGCTCGCCACGTGAAATGACGATCGAATTAAGTCCGCGAATAACGGCAGACAATCGTTTTATTGAGAACGAATGGAAAAGTTTGTTCAGCCTCTCCCTCCAGTCAAGTCCGCTCGTTCCGCCGTAAGTGAAAACCTTTTTCACGCTTTTGTAGAAATTACTTTAAGTAGAAAAAGGTAATAAATAAAAATGAAGTACATAGTCCCCCCCATCAGAAGATGCTCCATCGAGAAGACAAACTTTGGAGCGTTAAAAAAATAAAAAGGGAAAAAATCGTCCCTCGTCGCTTAATTTATCGCTTCTAATAAGCGCGACACAACAGCAACTTTTCTTGTGATTTTTAAATAATTTTTTTTATTCATTTATTTTTTTTTTTTTTTGTGTCAAAATGGCGGAAAGCGGGGGCGACCATTTATTCATATTTCATTTGCGTTTGCTGAATGTACAGCACAATGCGGAATCCTTAAAAGGGATTTTTTCTTAATTCCAAATCCTTGAGAATCAATGGGGGCCATGAGCCGGGGAGAGGGGGACATTTTGCTAAAACCACGTGGAACTTCAGTCGATATTGTTATGGCTACAATTATTCAAGTAATCACGTATGAATCACGTACGGCGTAGTAGAAAGTAGATCTACATGAGGTACGATTCGCCAAGGGGGATGGCAGTGTGATTGGGGCTGGGAAATATATGTAATAATCATAAATAAATAGAGTCCCCAAAGGCGGAATTCGATGAACATCTGGTTATTGGAATTTCCCATTCGGAGAGTTGTAATTCGGATTCAATTGATTCTCTACGGTTTCTCTACGGTCCTTTGATGTGGCTGGGATCCATGCATCATGGTTGCGTGGGAGACACAAAACGAGGTTAAGTTCATTTCAGACATGAATGGGAAAAAATGAAAATCACGAAAACACGATTGTCAGTGGGGGGACCGATGGGGGAGGGGGGATTTAGGGAACCTTCAGAGTAATGGACATCCTACATGTGTTGACGGCACATAATAATTATGAAAAAAACCACGAAATTCCGAATGAATGAAAGTGCAACGCCTAAATGTATGCAAAAAAAAACAGAAACTTCATAGATTGCATAAATTCCAGCGATTAAGTAAATCATTTGTCAGACAAATGAATAAAAAAATGATTTACTATCGGCAACAACAACAATTTTCAATTCCATTGCGGTTTGCCGAAAAGTATGCAATTTACAAAAACCAGAAAATAACGAAAAACCCGCATCACTTTCACATCTGTGGCATTCGGACGGTGTACCATGGCTGTGGAGGACCGTTTATAGTAAAAAGTTTATAGTAAATAAAAGTGGAAATGCTTTTAAATCATTGTACGCCCGAAAGTTGGCAAATGGCAAATGGCAAACGGTAGAGAGGGTAACGTTTTGAAGTATGCAAAAATCAAGAGAGATGAGTAATTGTTTGGTTTGTGACGTTTGTCTCGTTGTCACGTTTGACTTTTCATTTCGAGACACATTCGCATGAAATAAGAAACGCCGCAGTGTATGCAAATTTCAAGGAAACGAGGGAATGGCTGTGGTAACTGGAACCAGGTGGAGAAAAGTGCATCGAGAAAGTAAATATTCCTTGTGTCTCGTCTGGATTGACTCCCCCATGTTGGTTTGCTGTTGTTTTTGTTGTTGTTGTTGTTGTTGTTGTTGTTGTTGTACATTCAGAACATGTCCAAATCCAGGATACATTTTTATTCATGTATGTCATAACCTATTCACTGTGCAGTTTACAGTAACAGATAAAGAGGGAGTTAAATGTATTTGACAGAAGCAGAAATATATGCCGCATAAAAAATGTTCATGTTTTGCATACTTTTTGGGGTTAAAAAAAATATATATATGTAGAAGAGCCATTGAAACCACATGAAATTGTACCACAAAATGTTGGAAATCCTCTTTATCTTCTTGTCACACTTTTACGCTGAAATTGGTTGGGGGAATTTTCTATTTATCGCTGAAACCCATTTTTGATCTGCATTTTCAATTTGCCTAAAACGCTGCAAAATTACAACTGCACGAGGGTGATTTTTTCGAAAATCGACATGAATTCAGTTTTTCGTTTATAACTTTGGAAGTCTTCGTTGTAATGAGATGAGGTTGAGTGGTGTATGTGTGGAACGAATCCGACTTTCATATGACTTACAACACTTTTTACTTCCATTTATAATTCGCCTACAACGCTGCAAAAATTGCGGGCAATAAATTTTTCAAAAATCCCAATAAATTTTGTCTTCCTTCAGTAGCTTTCAAGGTTTTCGGGATTTCGGTTTGACAGGGCACACATTCTGCTAAGCAATTAACAAGCTTTCACAAGAGGTGCAACATTTTTTACTTCCATTTATAATTCGCCTACAATGCTGCAAAAATTGCGAATAATAAATTTTTCAAAAATCCCAATAAATTTTGTCTTCCTTCAGTAGCTTTCAAGGTTTTCGGGATTTCGGCTTGAAAGGCCACACATTCTGCGCGGAAATTAACAAGCTTACATAGGAGGTACAACACGTTTAACTTTCATTAACAATGCGCCTGCAACGCTGCAAGATTTCACGAAGCGGATTTTTCGAAAATTTCGGTGTGTTCAGTTTTTTGACGTTCACTTCCAAAGTTTCCAAGTGAATTGCATAAATCTTTTTGCCTCGTATTTAAAAATGACCATTCTCTCATCACAGGTTCGAATCTTCTACTCAACATATCCAATACGCCTGCAACGCTGCAATATCTCATGGGGAATATTTTTTGAAAATTTCACTATGTTCGGCTTTTGTCGGGTATCTTCGGTAATACTCGGGTTCTCGGAACAAAACTAATGTCGAACGTTAGCCTCGAGTTACGCTTTCAAACGACATGCAGCACTTGCAGCTACAAATTTTATTTCGCCTGCAACGCTGCAATATCTCATGGGGAATATTTTTTGAAAATTTCACTATGTTCGGTTTTTGGAGGATATCTTCGGTAATATTCGGGTTCTTGGAACAAAACTAATGTCTGACATTGGCATTGAATCACCCTTTCAAAAGACATATAACACCTTCGGCTAGAAATTTGTTTTCGCCTGCAACGCTGCAATATCTCATGGGGAATATTTTTCAAAAATTTCACTATGTTCGGTTTTTGGCGGATATCTACGTCAGTTTTCGGTTGTTTGGCATAAATTTAGTATATGCGTGCCTGTCTCGATTCAGGCTATCATTGGAGATACATATTACTAGGGAACTTTTCCAAATTACCCCGCAAAACCGAATCAAATTGACTTGATGGATTTGATCCCAAGTCATTTCGGTTCCCACTTGTTCCAGGGATGTTTCCCGCCCTGGAAAACAGCACTTAACCTAATGGAATTTGTTGATAAAAATTCTGTCGAGACCAATTAAGCTCCAGAAAGGGCATCAAGTGATATTAGTTTGACTTGAAGTTAATCTTTTCTTATTTACCTCAGTGGGAAGTTTTGCCCATAAGCAGTTACGTCTCCCCCCGAAACCTTATTTTCCAAATCTAAATCCAGATACTTGTCTGCTACACCTTGAGGAGCATTTATCGATGTTTATTTTACCTCAGAATGGAGTAAATTGAATTTCATCTCAACCTGACACATGTCTCTGTCCTAGACTTGACCATAGACGACACCATCACCATCACCATCATCATCATCATCATCATCATCAAGAGAATCATCTTGACGAGGAGCAACATGGTCCTGGCAGTTGTCGTGGTCGTTCAGATGATGCCAGCCATCGTTCCTGTGATCATAATCGAGCATCATCATCATTATCGTCATAAGAGCGTCATTCATTAAGTCTGATAGCCTTATAAGGACCGATGTGTTTATAAGACAACTACCCAATTTCTTTTTTCGAATTCAGCCACTCATGGAGATGACCATTTCACAAGTTATCCGAACCCACCCATCCCTGATTCCTTGCCACACAGATTTTCGGTTGATGGTAATCCTGTCGTTGCCATTAAGGACACAGAGGACACAGAGGACACAGCACAACAGGAGATAGAAGACAGGAGCCAACGAACACGAGAGATTCCTTAAGAGATTGAAAAGTTCCTTCACTCAAGAAGAAGAAGAAGAAGATGGACACTGTCCTCTTTCCCTTTAACGAATCCTTAAGACTTGTAACGAATGTTCGGTTTAATTAGGTCCAAAGGGATATCACAAGGATTAAACCAGATGTGATGTTTGTTCTACACTTTTTCCTGTTCTATTTCAACCACATGACAACCCTGGCACAGTTTCGTTTCACTGGAGGGATGATTTGAACTTTGAAAGTCTACTAATTTTTTGTTATGTTCAATAAAATCTCATTCGCAATGGAAACGGAAACGGAAACGGCAACGGCAATGGAAGTCAAAAGGTCAATATCAATTCCAATTAATCATCTTACACAAGTTACTCAATTTGTTCGAGTAGAAAAAACAAAAACTTTCTTTACGAGGGTGCCGCAGATGCGAGCCGCAAGGAGATTTCGTGGAATTTTCTTCAATATCTTCGAAAATAATTTCGTGAAATGAATGAAACCGGTTTCATGTGGTTGAAAATTCACTACTTAATCGATTTCCAGCAAAAAATTTTGAAAAACCTCAATACTTTTCAAGAAAACTGAATTATTCTCCAATTGCATACTTATCGGCGAACATTTTTCAATATCTTCGAAAATAATTTCGTGAAATGAATGAAACCGGTTTCATGTGGTTGAAAATTTACTACTTAATCGATTTCCAGCAAAAAATTTTGAAAAACCTCAATACTTTCCAAGAAAACTGAGTTTTTCTCGAATTGCATACCCATCGGCGAACATTTTCAATATTTTCGAAAATACTTTAGTGAAAATTCATGTTGTTGAAAATTCAAATTTTAATTGATTTACAGCATAAAATTGCGCAAAAGAGTAATGAATGTTTCTCGAATTGCATACCTTTCGGCGAACATTTTTCAATATCTTCGAAAATACTTTAGTGACATGAATGAGACCGCTTTCATATGGTTGAGAATTTAATAATTAATCAATTGGAAGCAAAAAAATTTGGAAAAACTTAATACTTTCCAAGAAAAACGCATTTTTGTCGAATTGCATACCCATTGGCGAAAATTGCATACTCACGGGCGAAAAATAAAATTAATTTTTTTCGTGTTAAATACTGGTTTTTCCGGATTTAGAACCGGATTTCGATTCTTTTCGGAAATTTCTTGAAGAAAATAATTTTTTCCCTCCATCCCTAGTGCAGCGGACACATTCCCCATCAATATATCAGAACAGGGGGCAATCAAACAAGCATAGATCCATCGAATTTCGCCCCAGAGACAAATAAACCACCAAACTAATAACAGCAAGCCCTGTTCGTGACAACACTGGACAAATGACAATATCAACAGCATCGAAACAAATCTCACTCGTATGTATGTCGTAAAACCAATCCGACAAAATATGACACAATTCATTGGAAAATGGAAAATGCCAGTAAACCACAAGAACAAACCCTTCCATAACAATTCAGTCCCCTTCAGTTTTTTCCGGTTATCCCGTCATAAAGTGATTTGATACAAGTAAAGGTGACACAAAGTCCATGTATTACATTGAACTGCCCGACACAAGTGAGATGAAACCATTTCACTTGGAATTGGATATGGACACGGACACAGGATACGCTGCCTCGGACATGGCTCCGGTTTGTACTACACGGAATCCTTAATTTTTGTTGTAAAATTTTGTGAACTATAAAACCGACATAAACCGAAAGTTTTACGACGAACAGGAGGAGGACGGGAAGGATGAAAAGGAAAAAGGAATTTCCTTCAGGTATTTTATTGTCCTTAAGGTTTATCCCTTTACCGGGAAAAGATGTCTAGTCATTTGGCAGACTTGTGAGTCCTTTTGTCCTACATTTTTACGCTCAACATGTTCACTATCGATAACAGATAAAAATCGTAATAGACTACATGCTATTCGGACCCGAACACAACTGATAAAGGGATACTGCTGGAACTGACGCAAATCAATAGAGGGATGGATGCTGGTCGCTTTTTGGGGTGAATAATAAAGTACCCATCGCTTCGGGGAGAGGGAGAGTGATGAAGTTTTAAAAAAAATTCCCTGTTCTACTCACCATAATAAGTTTCGCTCACTTGTTGCCGTGCTCATCAAATCGCTGGAAGGAGAAAAGTTCGGAAAAATTATTGATAAAAATTTAATTAATTTCGATTTAAATGATTTTATGGAGGTTTCTTAATGGAAAATTCATTAGAAATCGATTGGCATCGTTAAAACAATCGAAAGCCCAGCGGTTATAGGTTGAAAATTCAATTAAATGAGAATATGTCAAAGACCACGTGGTCGAATTGCATACCATTCGGCGTTTTTGAATTTTTCAAAAAGTGTTACTAAGAAAACTTGTTCACTATCGTGGAAGCATTCAGAGTTTATGACAGTTTTATTTCATTTCTGTCATTCCAGAATTTTCATCAAATTGCGAAAAAATTGGAAAAAATTCGAAAAAATTCGAAAAAATTTTAAATAAAAATTTAATTAATTTCGATTTAAGTGATTTTGCGGAGGTTTCTAAATGGAAAATTCATTAGAAATCGATTGGCATCATTAAAACAATCGAAAACCCATCGGTTCTCTGTCAAAAATTCAATTTAATGCGAATATGTCAAAAACCACGTGGTCGAATTGCATACCATTCGGGCGTTTTTCGTATTTTCATTGGAAATCGATTGAAAACATCAAAACAATCAAAAACCCATGGGTTACAGGTCAAAAATTCAACTAAATGCGAATATGTCAAAAACCACGTGGTCGAATTGCATACCATTCGGGCGTTTTTGAATTTTTCAAAAAGTGTTATTAAGAAAACTTGTTCACTATCGTGGAAGCATTCAGACTTTATGACATTTTTATTTCGTTTTCGTCATTCCAGGAATTTTCACCAAATTGCGAAAATATTAGAAAAAATTCGGAAAAGTTCGGAAAATTTCGAAAAAATTATTGATAAAAATTTAATTAATTTCGATTTAAATGATTTTATGGAGGTTTCTTAAGGGAAAATTCATTAGAAATCGATTGGCATCGTTAAAACAATCGAAAACCCATCGGTTATAGGTCAAAAATTCAATTTAATGAGAATATGTCAAAGACCACGTGGTCGAATTGCATACCATTCGGCGTTTTTGAATTTTTCAAAAATTGTTATTAAGAAAACTGATTCAGCGTAGTGGCTACATTCAGACTTTATGGCAGTTTTATTTCATTTCTGTCATTCCAGGAATTTCCTCCAAATTGCGAAAACATTGGAAAAAATTTGAAAAAATTTGAAAAAATTTTTAATAAAAATTTAATTAATTTCGATTTAAGTGATTTTATGGAAGTTTCTAAAGGGAAAATTCATTGGAAATCGATTGGCATCGTTAAAACAATCGAAAACCCATCGGTTATAGGTCAAAAATTCAATTTAATGCGAATATGTCAAAAACCACGTGGTCGAATTGCATACCATTCGGGCGTTTTTGAAAATTCATAAGAAATCGATTGAAAACATCAAAACATTCAAAAACCCATCGGTTATAGGTTAAAAATTCAATTAAGTGAGAATATGTCAAAAACCACGTGGTCGAATTGCATACCATTCGGCGTTTTTTAATTTTTCAAAAATTGTTATTAAGAAAACTTGTTCACCACCCTGGATACATTCAGACTTTATGACATTTTTATAACGTTTCTGTCATTCCAGGAGTTTTCGCCAAATTGCGGTCGCCTGAATATCTGCAATTTGTTCGTTTTCGTGTTTTTTTGTCGTTTTTAATGTTCATTAGAAGGTTCCGTTCATTTCAGTTTCACCTCAACCTCAATGTGGAGGTGAACCACAACACGATACGATTCCACGATTCCAAGGCAATACAACCAGGTTCTGCCAACATTACAAACATGGCCAACATGGCAAACATGGCAAACGTGAAGCAATGAAGCATTCAGATAGCATTCGCAAGTAGCGAAAGAGAAAAACGCAGACAATTTGTAATTAAAACTCGTTTCTCATTGTTTATCTACATTCAGGCGTTTGGATATATTCAAGTCGAGCATATTAATAGGCGAACAGTTAAAAATAGAAGAAAGTGGAAAATGTGATTGTGGTAAGTCTGCTCGTAAAGACTGAACGTCCGTACCTGCTTTGACAAACCAGAAAAAAAATAAGGGTGGATGAAGATGGACAAACAGAAGAATAGCATACTTCAGGGAACCGGATACCGAACCATAGTGTACCCATTTAAAATGCAGTAAAAGTCAAGCACAACATGACTTCATACCGGAAACAGGTTAACGTTGAAATTTGCATAAATACCGGATGAATTTGCATGAATTTCACATTTTTACCGGATCCGGCCTTTACTTAATCGTTGGCGTTGCCATTTCGTGGTTAAATTGTTATTGTTATTGCACTAATAACTAAGTCTTCTTTCACTTATTAGAATTTGTTTCGTCCTTACTTATTTATTATGTAGCCTATCATGTAGCAGTAGCGTCGTAATGTTTGTTCAACATGAATTCATTCAATTAACTCCAGTTGCAGCACTTAATTACCTTGTTGACTTGAGTTATCTACTGGAAGTCAATTGGAATTATCATAAACAATTTATTTTATCACTTTCACTTAGGAGCTATGGCGGAACACAGACATTTCAGCAATTCAGCTGGGTGTTTCTTTACGGCCACGTGTCACGCGATGAGCTGACTAGTTCGGAATTGACAACTTCATTCACATTTCAACTCAATTCCACCTTGAAATGTTGAATAAATTCGGTGAATGGAGAAGTTTCAATGAATCGCCTGCAATTATGCAAATTCAAATTGTGCGCCTTGGAGGTATGCAAAATAGTCGGGGATGTGTGGAAATGATTTGTCGACATGTAGAATTCATTATCGAATCATTTACAATTTTCAAATTCGAGTGAAACGAATTTCTTGATTTTTCTTGCGCCTGGAAGCCGGCAATTTTTGAAAATCTTCAATTTTCATCACTTTGCAATGGAATTTTGGAATTTTTTTTCCACTGCACCTTGTTGAAAGACCTTTCCTTTACGACTTTTTATTTTCAAGTGAAAAGTTGTCGGACACTCTACGAGCTTTACGGCTGCAAAATCAAATTGTGCGCCTTGGAGGTATGCAAAACAGTCGGGGATGTGTGTAAATGATTTGTCGACATGTAGAATTCATTATCGAATCATTTACAAACTTAAAATTCGAGTGGAACGAATTTTTCAAATTTTCTTGCGCCTAGAAGTCGGCAATTTTTGAAAATCTTCAATTTTCATCACTTTGCAGTGAAATTTTTGAATTTTTTTCAGCTGCACCTTGTGCTTACGACTTTTCATATGTTCCCAGTGTAGGGTTGTTGGACACTCTCCGAGCTTTACGGCTGCAAATTCAAATTGTGCGCCTTGGAGGTATGCAAAACAGTCGGGGATGTGTGTAAATGATTTGTCGACATACAGTCCTCTTTATCCAATCATTTGTGAACTTCAAATTCCAGTGAAATGAATTTTTCAAATTTTCTTGCGCCTAGAAGTCGGCAATTTTTGAAGATCTTCAATTTTCGTCACTTTGGAATGGAATTTCAGAATTTTTATTCCAGTCAAATGTAATAAAATGAAAAAATTAATATTTTTACGAGTTGTAAAGTGCACCTTGTCGAAAACCCTTTTCTTTACGACCTTTTATTCGTTCCCAGCGAAGGGTTCCCTCCGAGTTTTACGGCTTCTCGTCGACTATAGCTGCTGATACAATTTGTGTTAGACAATAAGCGAAGTAATTAACGAAAGTAATCGTCTTCCATCATCGTCGTCATAATAATTATCCTCATCATCGCCATTATCGTCTCGGAATCCGAATTCAGGACTCCATTTTGAGTGGCATCCATACACACAACAAGGAGTTAGTGTCCTGTGAGGTAGGAAGGCTGAAAGGAGGGTGTCTAAATATCCACAGTACAATGATCCGAGAAAGGATAACGACGAGATGAGAATTTGTCTTGAATTTGTCTTGAATTTTGTATTTTAAGGATAAGACACCAAGGAGTCAAAGAGTATCCTTAACGAAGGATTACAGTAATAGCGTTGAGAAGTGGATAACTACAGGACTCACCCCACATAGCAGCAACATTATCATCATCATCATCATCATCGTCACGTCAGACAAGTGGCATACATAAAATATAATTAATGGATTAATTTTGTTAAAGGACTCGGATCCACTTGGACTGTGATACGGCCATTACTGTCTCGCTTTCTCTTTCTCTAATGATTGTCAGAAGTTTGTTTCTTTACATTCGGTTCCATTTAATTACTACAAATAACAATTGCGGAAAATATGAGGGAGAGAATACATGAGGGGGATCATCATCAAACAATGGCTGAAATTATGACATGATCCTGGAAAAAGGTTGGACAAATATTTACATATCCTTTACCGTGGTTCATTGTGGAAAATTGTGTCAGCACAGAATTGGAATTTTGTTGAATCATTCAAGGACCATTGAGATGTTTTTCAGGACACATCCTGAATGGCACGTTTTGAATTGTTTGCATTTTGACAGGACTAATTGAAACATTCATTGTATCCTTGTGATTAATTAAGACATCCACTGACACTTATCGGACGTTTCCAATTCGATTCAGGACGTTTCCTTCATGAGTTACAGAACATTCTTTAAATTGCATACCACAAGGCGTAGTAGTGAAAATTGCAATTTGCGCCACAATTTGTGCCTTTTTGTAAAATGAAACACTTCCCAGTGAATCCTATTCAATTGAAGTCGCATCTGGCACATCTCCTAACCTCGTTTCACGATAAATGTTCATTTTGCATATCTGCCGGCGTTACGAAACTTGATTTTTCGATTCAACTTGATTCAAACTTGACTTCCGAGAATTCTGTCAATTGAAACTTGAAGATCAAAACATTAAAATGCCACATTGACTTAATTAAGAATTTTTGCATACATTCGGGCGAATAAAATTTTCCCTTTAAATTCGAAAGAAAATTGGTTAGAAAGAGAAAGCCGTGCTCATTATTCTCCACTTAAACGTTACAAAAATTACTCTTCAATTTCATTACATCATCCAATTACAGAATAAACAAGCAATTTTCCGAGCATTTTCCCGAACCTGAACTCTTGGCGAGACGAGTAAATGAGTGGCAGAGTGAAGGAGACGGATGGAAAAGTCAACTAGAGACAGGACTGTTGCCTGGAGACCTAATTAGGAGTGAATCGAGCTTCCACTGCATCCGGAATCATCATTATCTTTCAAACCTCATTCAAATCGCGTTGAAATAAATTTTTCGAAAATTAATTGACGCCGAAAGATATGCAAAATTTGTTGGAATGTTAATTTAACCATTTTCCTGTGGTATATTGTACTCCGGCTCGGAGTGGAATAGTTTATGAATGAAATCTGTGTGCTTGTGGCAAAATCTGAAAAAAAAATTGCATACACACTAGGCGTTTTTTTTTTTAAATAATTCGCTCACTCGATTTATCATTTCATTTCTTGCGGAATTTTCAAGGGTTTCCTTGTGAAATTTTCCGCTTTTTCATAATAAAATGAATTTTTCAATGGAAAAACTTGTTCGAGTGAAAAATTTTCCACATAAAAATTGAGGTCGTCTTTTGTGTTCATGGAGACCCTCCCTCGTACATGGAGACACTCAAGACTGGGGGGATTTGAAGAAAAGAAAAGAAAAGAATTTTCTTTTTTATCAATGATTTTCGGTAGGAAAAATTTAATTATATATCAAGGGAAAGTTCAAAATGGAATCATATCGAATTGTTGCCTTTCCCCCCATTCCCCCCATTCTCCCCAATATTTGAACATTGCTATAACAAAAGCAATAAGAAATATTTTCAATTTCATTGATTCAATAAAGGAACTTTTCAATTTAACATTTTCTCAACTCCGAAAGGTATGCAAATGTTTGTGTTACGATAAGAGGGAATTGTAAGTTACATACGTGAGACGTGGTTTAGCAACGATGAAACATCAGAATTACAAAATGATAAATTGCTCCTTCACTATTCAAATATGCTGCTCGGACACAGGCGTCGGGTTGTGGGTCTGTCTGTCATAACCGGAATTTGATTGTCAATTACTTCCGGTGGTTTGAATATGGATGGAATTGTCACTCGGTAATTTCCTGCCACACAATTACAGTCATTCCATGTGGTCATAACTTTAACTTTCTAATAAACAGTGAAATTGCATATTTGTTGGCGTTTCCGTTTAATCCATATAAACCGGAGATTTCATCGGCCACAGAGAGTAGTCCAGCCTTATACGGGTGAATCCATGATTTTCAAACATAATTTTCTTTGAAACATTTCAATTACACGAAGTTTTAAGAAATTGCATACTTTCGGGCGCAATGAGTTTTTTGGGGAAAATCCGTTTCTATGTGGTGTGTTAAGGATCATAACGAGATAAACTCTTCAAATATCTTCGAAACAAGCATAGCCCGAAATCATATTCGATTAATTCACGAAAATTGCATATTTGTTGGCGTTTCCGTTTAATCCACATAAACCGGAGATTTCATCGGCCACAGAGAGTAGTCAAGCCTTATACGGGTGAATCCATGATTTTCAAACACAATTTTCTTTGAAACTTTTCATTTATTCGAATTTTTAAGAAATTGCATACTTTCGGGCGCAATGAGTTTTTTGGGGAAAATCCGTTTCTATGGGGTGTGTAAGGGATCATACCGAGATAAACTCTTCAAATATCTTGGAAACAAGAACATCCCGAAATCATATTCGATTAATTTACGAAAATTGCATACTTGCGGGCAGTTAATTATTTTCAAATGAATTTTTGATGAATTTCCAAACGTCTAGAGGATTACTTTCGAATTCTCGAGTTAATTAAAAATGATTGTGGGTAATAAAAGTGAATAAATATTCTCAGTCTGGTTTGAATTCTGTGGAAGATTTTGGGCCGAAATTTGAGAGCAAGTTTCATCGACAGCCATTACAAAACCTCAGCCCACCATTTGTAATTACACAGATTTACATCGTGTCATGCTCCATTTCACTGTACTCTACTCCGTTTTCGGTAAAACAATAATTATTCAAAATTGCATACATACAGGCGAAATGAAAAACATTGAAAACATTGAAAATAGGGAAAAACACACACGAGTCTATCTCATTAGGAGTCATTAAGTGGAATAGAAGTTTTTAAAGACTTGTTTCTTGTTGAACAATGCCTCAAACAAAATGGAAAACATCATTTTCCACTTGAAGTTGGCATTAATAGCACATCAGCACATGGTTGGGAGCATGGCGACTTTTTGTTGAAATTACCCACTCGAATGGGGATCATTATGGATGTAGTTGTGGGGGAGCCGGTGAGGCTTTTAGTGTGGAGTCAATTGTTTTGATGAAAATGATGATTTTTATTTTCTCCTAGAGATATGCAATCGGAAGGAAGGCTTTAATGAAAATTAAAAAAAAAAAAAAACGTTTTAAAACACAATGGGCCACTGGTAAATCGCATTAATCGCATTTAATTGAATTCCCTGCCATTGCTATTGAGCAAAAATCAAAGAAAATGTATTTGCCTAATTACAGGCGCTGATTTATTTCTCACAACATTCCCGATAATGCCTACAATCAGGATCAATTAATATTCACAACGAGTTGAATAAAATCAACACTAATCGATACAAATACATTCAATTAATCGATTTTATTGTACAGACAAATATTTTAATAGCCTGTTAGTATGCAACAAGCATTTGAAAAATCATTCCACGCTTTTAATTTGCAAGCAAAACGAGGGGAATGCTATAAAAGGTATTTAAACGGACATGTTTATGGATGCTTGGAGCAGGGGTAGCTTTCGTAAAGTTCTGTCCGTGTTCCTCCATTTTGTGGTGGAAATAAATCACTTCGACAATGATTTCCACCTCTCCCCCTCTCTCTCCCCCGCTCTCTCTCGCAATCTTGGCTTCTTTTGTTCTCAACTACAGCTAATTATTTGTCCAGTGTGTGTGGAAAATTTATGACAAAGTCCCAAATGCCGGTAATGGCGATTAATATCGGGGACAAAACCCGGTGAGTTCTGGAACACTCACTTGCTCCAGCATTCTGTGAGTGGGGACTTTCTCGGTTGGATAACAGTTGGATACATTTCACCAAAAACTTGCGCCAATAGACCGACATCAAGTGATAAAATATTTATTTAATAAACCGCAAATAAATCATTTTAAGGAGACACTGCACTAAGGGGTTCCCAATTCAATTGGGATCCAGCTCTCAGTGTACGTGCCACGTCGGCGTGACAAATTCCTTCCCATTCAGTTCGAGAATGTATCAAGAATCAGTACTAAATATAATTTTTTAAATTTTTCTCAGCGCCTGGTGGTATGCAATTTTGAGAAAATTCAGTTTCCAACGCCTCAGTGGTATGCAAATCGTAGGAAATGTTGTCTCAAACAGTAATACGAAGAAAAAGAGTCGTGCACATGTAGAATTGAATTTCCCAACGCCTTGGAGGTATGCAACACTTAGAAATTGAAGTTCACAACTCGCAAAGCCTTGAGGCTATGCAACATGTAGAGACTGAAGTTCCCAACACCTTCCAGCTGTACAACACAAGGAATTAATGTCTTAAAACGCCTCAAAGGCATTTCAACAAAAATACAAGACTCAGCGCCTTCAGATATGCAACCGCTTCATTGGTTCGTGTCAATGAGATTCGCCTTGGATTTATGCAAAATCGAAATGAAATTTTGATTTGTTGAAATTCGATTGTGGCACACCGCGACAAAAATGCCGGCAAGTATGCAATTTGAGCGATTTCGTCATAATTAAACGCCGAATTTTATGCAATTTTTTAAAATTTTTGATTTTCTTCGGTTTTTCTGACTTTTTCAGTTGTAATTTTTCGGTTTTTCTAGTTTTTAACTAGTTCACTTCATTTCAAGTCGATTCCCTTGTACCAATTCGCATCCCTTCGCAAATAAAACAATTCTCACCCCATTAACATGACATTGACTGGTGTTAACAGTTCACATGTGGTACGATTTCATTTCATTTTTGGTAAGACCGGTAGAAAACCCTTGCATGTAATACCCTGCCGTGCATGCAATGCTCGACCAAAATATAAAAGGGGTTGAAAAATTATTTATGGTTTGTTAGTCGTTCGTTTGTTTACAAGTGGAAACGACAGGGACAGGGGCAGGGACAGGGGAAGGGGGATGGCTTGTACGTTTCTCGGTTTTTCATTTCTCTTTTTTTGGCTAAGGGTAGAAATCATGCAAGGGCTCTAATTAAAAGCTAAACTCTTTTTGGTTGAGCTCTAGACTCGGACATTCAGCAGGTCGGACTCCCTCGGTGATGTGAAATTTTATTTTGATTCAAAGCACAAACAAACACGTTCCACACATGTTCGAGTCAAAACTGGTCCACCATTTTTCTCTCTCTCTCTCTCCGTGGTAACACTGATGCTGATATCCGGTATCCGGCTTAGCGTTATTTGTTGTCCAGGGATTTTGTAGCTCGTCGAGCGGATTTGTCTAGTGGATGATGATGTGGATGGTAATTTTTTTGTTGTTGTTGTTGAAATAAATAACATGTGGATTGTGGAAGGTAGTTTAGCACGTGCGACAAAGAAAATATTTCATATATTCTGTGTGGAACATATCTTATTTTTTTTTTTCTTAAACATGTTCCACATTCCACATGAGTGTAATTAATGAATATACACTACAGTTTGTTTTGTTTCCAATTGAGACCAACTAAAATGATCCCACACATTCGTACATATTACGTTCCACATACGTTCCACTCGCGATAACTCGTGACTGCGCCCTCCCACAGTCATTGTTTCTTTGTGGATTCTATTGGAATTTAAATTTTCTACAATTCCCGATCGCGCGTAGAACAATGCGGCGAGCTTCACGCGACTGGGAGTCAATTTTCTCTATGCAAATTCGCCTACACTCGTGCCGCTCGCGGTAGCAGCACTCCTTGAAAAGATGCGGCCCAAGAATGGCGCCGGAAATGGTAGATGGGTCGGGAATTAGTTTAGAAATGAAAATCTGGACTTACCCCAAATACGTTGACGTCTGGTGGCTGGTGACAGTGGTGCAGTCGACCAGGAGCTGACTGGCAGGCGGTGAGTCATCTCTGGCAGTGTGTTTGGCATTTGCGGCACGCTGCTGATGCATCACCTGGTGGTGTTGATGGAAGGTCTGTTGCTGGAACGATGCCCCGCTTCCACCGCCACTGCCAGCAGCTGTCGCCGAGGATGGAATCGGTGGTGGTGGAGCTTCCCGGTGTGGCAGATGCACACCGAGATTCGGCCGCAAGCCCGCATTCGTCCGCACGCCACCTGTTGGCGGCTGGAGGTATCTCGACGTCGGCGACTGCCTCAAGTCATTCAGCATCAGATCCAAGTCCGTGGCCAAGGAGCTGAGCAGCTGCAAGTGAGAAGAAAAACTTTATCAACTTCTGAGCCTCCCCCCAAAATGGGGGCAATGAATTTATTTGTCAACGCAACATTTAATTGACGAAAATTGAAATTCATAGAATCGAGGGCACACAACCTACCGCCCAATTGCTCCGCTCCACTTCCATAGATGGATAAATTACGTTCAATCAACACAAATTGATCAACCGTCATGTTGAAGTTGAAGAAGGAATGCTTGGCATTTCCTTGATATTTGCAAATGAAAATGCCGGCCGGCATCATGATCCCCATGTCACAATCACAATCAAGATCCACCATCGACGCCATCTTATTTGTTTTTGAAAATTGTTCAATAAATGGAATGTCTCGGTCAATTATCAACTGGAATTATGATTAATTGAGACGAATTCGTGGTTCTGTTCAATTTACAACAGTCGATCAATTAAAATTGAATGGGGATTGAACGGGTTTTCGAAATGGGGGAAGGTCAAAACTCGATGATTCAATCAATTTCGTTAATTTATTCACTCTCAAAATGGAGGAATGTTTGTTTTTGGGGTTTCTGTTGACGTTATTAAGTTTCTGTCAATCAAATTTGATTTGGTTCAATTTCACTTTCAATTTCTTGTCAATTTCGAATTGATATTGGGAAAAATCGGGGAGCAATTCATTGATCTAGTGCGTGAAACATGATTTGCATACTTCAGGGCGATAGTTTCGTTTAGACAAGATCCTGATTGACATGGAGGACATCAACGTCATGGATCAGATCCTTAAGCAGTGCTAATGCCGGACATGTAGTGTCCGACGATCTATTACTTCATCTATTCACTTGGTACGACCATTTACGATTTGCATACTTCACGGCGATAGTTTCGTTTAGACAAGGTCCTGGTTAACATGGATGACATCAACGTCATGGATCAGATCCTTAAGCAGTGCTAATGCCGGACATGTAGTGTCCGATGATCTATTACTTCATCTATTCACTTGGTACGACCTTTTACGATTTGCATACTTCACGGCGATAGTTTCGTTTAGACAAGATCCTGATTGACATGGATCACATCAATGTCATGGATCTGATCTGGAAGCGGCGCTAATGCCGGACATGTAGTGTCCGATGATCTATTACTTCATCTATTCACTTGGTACGACCATTTACGATTTGCATACTTCAGGGCGATAGTTTCCCTTAGACAACATCCTGGGTGATATAAATGTCAGGGAACTGATCTGTAGGCCACTCTCATCCCAGACATTCATATATTGCCACAGCAATTCAAGCAGCATTGATTTCTAGCGACTTGCATACTTCACGGCGATTGTTTGATTTTAACCGGATGTCGGTTGTAATAGAGGATATGGGAACCACGGATCTGACGTGTAAGCGGGACTCATCCCGAACATGTTTCCATTGATATATTTCCTCAGCAATTCACGTGGCATAGCTTTCTAAGGATTAGCATACTTGTCGGCGATTGTTCGATTGGGACAGGATCCTAGTTATCATGGAGGACATCAATGTCATGGATCCGTTCTTTAAACCGTCCCCATCACAGACATCTTATCTACATTGACATAAGTCTTGAGCAATTCACGTGGCATTGATTTCTCACGACTTGCATACTTGTCGGCGATTGTTCGATTGGGACAGGATCCTGGTTGTCAGGAAGGACATGAATGTCACAGATCAGTTATGTAGGCCGTCCTCATCACAGACATGTTGTCCCCATCGATATATTTCTTCGGCAATTCACGTGGCATAGAATTTTCACGATTTGCATACTTCAGGGCGATTGTTTGGTAAAGACTCGATCGTAGTCGATTTGGAAGGTTCAGGTGCACTAATTCCGGCACTTCGAGTCCATTAATCTACTTCACTTGCAAATACCTCCACTCGGACTGGGTTTAATGGCGGCGCGTAATTGTCAATAAAGAAAAATACGACCTGCCGCCAACTTCACATCGGAGTGGAGTCGTTAAAATTCGTTAAAAGGGGAAACTTTTAAAGTGAATCAACAAATAAAAATAAAAACAAACGACCAGGGGGGCTCCGAGTCCCCGCAACACAATTCCCGCGTAATGCAGATTTACAAGATGTCATCCCTCGTCATCCCTCGTCATCCCCCTTGTAGCCCTCGGGGAGGAATGCCCGTAAATGATGTTTAACAGACACGGAAAGAGTGTCTTCAAGGGTTAGCTCCTTGCAAGGGGGATGGAACACAGCACAACGACGACATTGTGGCATCCAATAAACGCGGCCATAATTCATGCAAATAATCTCCGGGAAACACTTGCCGTCGTACGCCGGTTGTTATGCAAAGGAGTCCCGGTGGTGAGGCCAGGACGGGACAAGAGTGAAGTTGTTCCGGTTTCATTCGAGGAACAAGGACACTTTACGACTTCCATCACGTCCACACCGAGCCGCCATTACTTTTTACGGCCTTGCGGAAGTGATCCTCGGCGGAAGCCTCCCGAGACTCGAACCGAAACTTTTTCCCTTTTCCCTGTAAAGCTTCCCTTTGCAAGGCAAGTGGAGGGAATTGTGCAATCAACGTTGCACGTGCGTTTGTGATTGACATTTGACATTTGACGTTTGACATTTGACGTTTGACGTTTGACGTACTGACAGCCGCCATTGTCAGGACAAATGCAATATGGCGACGATTCATGGCGCGCTTTTGAACCACATTCATTTGCTGAATTTTGAGGCACGATTTAAAATTCAAAATGGCGTCTTGTTGGATATAAATTTTTTGTCAGCAACACGGATTTCCCGGTTTAAAGGGAATGAAAACTTCGTCGAACGACAAAATTATGAAAATTTTCAACTAAAAACGCATTCAGCACAAACTTATCCCATAAATCACATCATCAAGTCCTTTAAACCTTCAGCAAAAGGACGAGAACCGGGACGAAAGTCACTTGAGTGAAAGAAACTTTCTACCCACCTGTACAAGACGCTGAAAATATGCCACACAGTTTCCATTACTCGGGTAATTCATTTGTCTAACCCGGAACCGGCAGCAGGAATTCAGCGCCATCTTGTGCTGCACTTGAAAGCCCCCTCACCCTCCGTCCTATGCTAGTTGCAGTGAAACCTTTCCTTCTTCGCCTTCTCAGTACATTGTTATGTGCTGGGAAAATTTCATTTCCTCCACAGACGGATTTATTCGCTGAATCGTGAAAAGGTATTATGCCGGGGCTTTGTAATTCACTTGCGAGGAATTTGTCTTACTGCTTTTATTGGAAACAATGAGGTTTGCATGAGTCTGAATCAATTCAGCGCGGATTTTCTTAATTCAGCGGCTTCATTTCGATCAATATTTGTCTGTAGAGGCATATTGCATTGAATATTCACCAGGCGCTCCAATTCAGCTCCTCATTATGGCTGAAATCGATCACATTCTAGTTGAAAATCGCTTGAATCGAATTCAGCGTTGTAAGCACTAACGGAAATAACATCCTGCTACTTCTGTGGGCATTTTGATTCATTCAGCACATTATAAGCACCTGCTGAATTCGGTTTTCTTGTGTTTAAGCTAATTCAGCGGCTTAAATTTTGATTTCCTTGGACCGTAGAGTTCTACATTTTGACTGAAATCGAATTCAGCGTTGTAAGCGCCGAAGGAAACCCTCCAACTTTAACAATTATCGTTCATCCAAGCTCTGTGAGTGCTTTAATCCATTCAGCACATTGTAAGCACCAGCTGAATTAACTCAAAACGACAATAAATCCACTTTCATCCCCATTTTCTCAAATATTTGACAAAATAATGTTGCGGAATAACACTCCCGCGGTTTTTTTTCCCATATTTCCAATCTTCCACATGTCGCCACGTGGAATTTCTCTCACGTGGTTTCTTCTACCAACGTGGTGTCGTTCGGCAGACGAAGTAAATCCACTTGAATTTGCTGAATTCGGATTATTTATGGTAATTCCATGTACACCGTGGGAAATTTACGGTTATTGCGGGCTTTGCGACATTCCGCGAGGGGATGCAGAGGATGTAGAGTCTCTGTGTCCCCCGAAATGATGGCGCTGAATACGACTTGCAGCGCCGTGGAGACACATATCTTGTGGCGAAATTGAGAAACATCTTGACAATTCTCTCAACTGGAAAGAGAGACACCTGCAGGCCTTGCAGGTTTCCATTGATCAACTTCCGTCTCCTATCGATTAAATCAATAAACTCCAATTCAGCGCAACGCAAATTCCAGTAATTACGCGCTGCACAAGTGCACTGCAATTAATGCCAGAGAAACGACTCCACCTAGTGGAGAGACTCGCAATTAACCTCGATTCACGAGAGGCTTTTTCTGATTTTTAGTGCGGAAAGTAAAATTTAAATCTACTGCGCGACACACCGAGCTGCATGGACTGTCAGTGAATTGTCAGTGAACTGTCAGTGAATTGTCGAAAAACTGTCAGTGAAGTGTCAAAAATTTTCATTTACAGAGGGACACACCGAGCTGGATGGACTGTCAGTGAACTGTCAGTGAATTGTCAGTGAACTGTCAAATAAAATTTTCATTGTCACTGTCACTGTCACTGTCAGTGTACTGTCAAAGAACTGTCAAATAAAATTTTCATTTACAGCGCGACACACCGAGCTGCATGGACTGTCAGTGAACTTTCAAAGAACTGTCAAATAAAATTTTCATTTACAGCGGGACACACCAAGCTGTATGGACTGTCAGTGTACTGTCAGTGAACTGTCAAAGAACTGTCAAATAAAATTTTCATTTACAGCGGGACACACCGAGCTGTATGGACTATCAGTGAACTGTCAAAGAACTGTCAGTGAATTGTTGGAGAACTTTCAGTGTACTGTCAGAGAACTGTCAAAATTTTTCATTTACAGCGGGACACCGACCATGGTCGATGATGATGGACTGTCACTGTTACTGTCAGTGAAGTGTCGGAGAAATTTCAAATAAAATTTTCAGTTACTGCGCGACACACCGAGCTGCATGGGCTGTCAGTGAATTGTCAGTGAACTGTCAGTGAACTGTCAAAGAACTGTCAGTGAATTGTTGGAGAACTGTCAAAAATTTTCATTTACATCGGGACACAGCAACCTGGATGGACTGTCACTGTCACTATCAGAGTACTGTCAGTGAAGTGTCAGAGAACTGTCAGTGAACTGTCAGTGAACTGTCAAATAAAATTTTCATTTACAGCGCGACACACCGAACTGGATGGACTGTCACTCTCACTGTCAGTGAACTGTCACACAACTGTCAGTGCTTCCATGCAACTGAAACCGACGGATTCTGTCAGAGAACTGCCTCGGAGGTCTCACAAAATTTCAAAAATTCAAAACCTGAAATCGGGTTTTCTTCTTCTTCTGCTTAAAAATCCAGTTTTTCGTGTTTGATTTGAATAAAATTTTTAAAAACAAAAAGTAAAATTTAAAAATATTTTTAATCAAAAACTCACCGCAATCGCGTCCATGACAGCGTTCACCATTTTGTCGGAGTAAAATTCGAAAATTAAATCACAAATCACAAATTTTTCACTAAATTTTTAAACATTTTCAAATTTCACAACTGAGAGAGAATCGCTCTCCAATTTTCTCTCCAAATCTCTCACATCTGACAGCACGAAAATCGCGTTCAAAATTCTCGACAATTTCATTTTTCAAATTTCCAAAAGAAAAAATTTTTACCACTGACATCTATCGCGTAGGTGGCCACACTAAACGCGATCGCCATTTTGGGTTGTCGCATTTGCGTTACTCACTTTTTTTCTCATTTTTGACGTTTCATTTGGCGCACATTACCTTTTAAGGCGGCGAATACTGAAGCGAATTCAAATTCACTTTTCACTATTACTTCATGTCGTTGTTGCTGTTGCTGTTGTTGTTGTTGTGAATTATTAATGATCGCACACTCTGCACTCTGACACGCAACACGGCGGCCAGAGGAACACAATGCACACACGACGAGCACCGACTATTATTCAATTTCAAGTCCAGGCGAATTCTAAAAATAACCACAAACCTTGGTTCCATTTGAATGAACCCAGAAAACCTTCTGTCAGATGGTACTGATAGGAATTGCCGCTTGTACGAAACGAGGAATTGCTCAAGAACAACTCGGCAGTGACGTCACTACAGCGAGACAGTCACTGCACGCCATCTCTATTGGGAAACTTTGTGAAATCTTCAAAAATTTTTATGTGAACAAATTTTTCTTGCAACGGATCCTCACATGGAATGCGTGCGTGCGTGTGGAACATCTCCTTGTGTGTGTGAGGCAAATTTCATTTTTTCTTCCATACATTTCCCGTTAACTGAATTTTTTAAATTTTCGTTTTTTGGTTTCTCGAATTTTCATTTCAAATTTTTTGGATTTTTAGCAATTTTTATTTTTTATTTTTAATTTTTAATTTTAAATTTAATTTTTAATTTTTAATTTAATTAAAATTAATTAGAAAGAGAAACAGTTAGATCTGAAATGAGAATTCAAATTGGGAGAGAGAGAGAGAGAGAAAGACAGAAGTGATTCCATCACCAAAAGCTAAAAATCTCAAAACCCCGAAAGCTTCCAAGAAAAGCTCTGACCGCTGTCGATGTCTCTTAAGAAATTTTTTCATCTTTCAGCAGTTTCTTGGAAATTCCGGTTCCGGTTCAAAAATCAAGTTTCGTCCAAAGCCCAATTTGTCTCACACAAAAGCTTGCGTCACTATGAAAGCTTTCACTTCCCAAACAGGATACAGCTGGACACATTACTTTTAAAAAAAAATTTTACAAAACAAAATTTTTTTTTGGCCGCCATTTTGTCCAAGACCCGCCGATAAGAAGACTCACTGCACTGCACTGCCTCGGAATCAAATTGTCGTCGAGGAGGAAATTGCGATAAAAGTCAGTGGACGAGGGACACAGTGCAGTCAACTTGGGATGACCGCCATTTTGACGGCACAATCGACCGCCATTTTGTGGTTTTTCGCTTTTAAACAGCAAACAAAAGAAGAAGAAGACGAAAATGTGTTCTCCGAAAATTCTTATCAGAAACAAACAAACAGAGGAGCGACATTTTTGCGCAAATCCCCCCCGACCCCGTTCCGCCATTTTGTCCTCCGTCATTTTGAGGGCACCAGTTCTGTCGGTCATTAACACATCGAAATTGCAACAAAATCCACTTGACACATAAAAGTAAATTTTTGGCAGAAGGTGTGCGCCATTTTTTTTTGTTGTTTTTGTGGTTTGCGACAAAAAGGAAAATGGCGAGAGTCGATGTCGATGGCACAGCACAAATGTTTTTTTTTTGTTTTGACGTTGATTAGAAAAAAATCTAGGACAAATGCGTCAGTGTGCGTGAGTGTCTATGGGACGGCCATGGTTTTCGTGAGTCAATGCGATGAATCGCATCGCATCAAGGTCATTGCGGAAGAACGCATTCCAACAAGAAGAGAACGAACGATCCAATTGGATTGAAAATGGAATTTTTGCTTTGCTTTGCTTGTCTGTCAATGACGCTTCCTTGTCGTCGTTGTTGTCGTGGTTGTTGTTGTTGTTGCTGCCGCCTATGCGAATTAATTATCATCAGGTTGGCCAACCACTGATTTACATCGCGTTCTCGAGCAATTACGAGGCGATATCTGTTGCGACAACGCGACGATGCAACTTTATCAAAACGACACACGACACACGACAACTGAGCGGTTAGCCAGTGAGCCAGTAAGCCAATGAGCCAATGAGCCAATGAGCCAGTGGAGTGAGGGCCTTAGCGGGGGTCTTCATTTTGTTTTTGTTTTTGGTTTTGCATAAAGATCGCGTTTGGTCGCCAAGACCGCTTATGAATTTATAAATAGAATTTGCAGCGCAAAAATTCCAACGGTTGTCGCCAGCCTCTCGCTCTCTCGCCCTCTCGCCGTGCATGCCGTACCTCTTCTGTGTTGTCTGGATGGGTGTGTTTGTGTGTCATCAAACCAGACACTCGTCTGGTGGTCGTCTTCGAAATTCGAAAATCTCGAAAATGGACGAAATTTGTAAATTCGAAAATGGAATCAAAGTGTCACATTCGCAGAAACAAGGAAAACGAAAATTCGAAATTCGAAAATCTCAAATTTGTAAATTCGAATATGGAATCAAAGTGTCACATTCGCGGAAACAAGGAAAACGAAATTTCGAAATTCGAAAATCTCGAAAATGGACGAAATGTGTAAATTCGAAAATGGAATCAAAGTGTCACATTCGAGGAAACAAGAAAATCGAAATTTCGAAATTCGAAAATCTCGATTTTTGGAAAGTTCGAACTAGAAAATGGACGAAATTTGTAAATTCGAAAATGGAATCAAAGTGTCACATTCGCGGAAACAAGGAAAACGAAATTTCGAAATTCGAAAATCTCGATTTTTGGAAATTTCGAACTAGAAAATGGACGAAATTTGTAAATTCGAAAATGGAATCGGTGTCATATTCGCAGAAACAAGGAAATCGAAATTTCGAAATTCGAAAATCTCGATTTTTGGAAATTTCGAACTAGAAAATGGACGAAATTTGTAAATTCGAAAATGCAATCAAAGTGTCACATTCGAGGAAACAAAGAAATCGAAATTTCGAAATTCGAAAATCTCAAATTTGTAAATTCGAAAATGGAATCAAAGTGTCACATTCGCGGAAACAAAGAAATCGAAATTTCGAATTCGAAAATTGAACAATTCGCCTGTCTGTCTTAAACAGTTCGAGAGAAAGACGTCCTTTAAACCTGACTCCAGCCTGCCTAACTTCGAAATTCTAGATTTTCGAAAATTACGAGTTAGAAAATGGACGAAATTTGCAAATTCGAAAATTCGAAAATGGAATATAAACGTCAAATATGTTCTTTTAAACTGGAATCACTTCGAAATTCGCCTAACTAACTTCGAAATTCTAGATTTTCGAAATTTTCGATTTTCGAAAATTGAAATTTTTTTCGCACTTGCATTGTCTGGTGACAAGTGAACTGTGGACACTTGTCAGAACTATTGTGGACACATCCGCCACGACACGTGACACGTGACACATGACACATGACACTTGACACGTGACAGTCGATCATGGCGGACGGTAGAATTGCTGCGCTGGTTAATTTGCGACCGCGTGAATTCAATTAGTTGACACCATGGCGGCGCTGCAAATGGCAGAATGGCAGAAGGGCGTCAATTCGGAGATGCGATCGCGTGTCACATTCACCGCGCGCGAACTGATCGCTGGATCGCGTGTCGCAAATTATTAGCAATTTTTCTCATAATGTCTCCCTCTCTCTCTGTTTGCTCTCTCACTTTTAATCGCTCGGCCGAAACTATTTACTTCCACGGATTGTTTTCCCAAGATAAGTGAAAGACAGGGAAGAGGAAGAAGCCGAGGAACGAGATAAAATTTGGAATTTTTTTCAACTTTCTCATGTTGCCCCGATAAGACGAGGTATTCAGTGATAAGAACGTGAAATTCTAGGATAAAACCTGAAATACCTCGGCTACCTAAAGGTATCTGGTTTCTTTCAAAAACTTTTTATTTCCTCTCCCGTGTTTACCATGTGAATTGTGCAAATGCAGGATCGGCAGGTAAGGAGGGACGACAGCGCAGTCCAGATAAGGCCACGTTCACTTTGTTGTTGGACTGATACAACCTCTGTCAACATGGAGGTCTTGTGTACTCAAAGAAGACGTTGAAGTTAGAGTCTCCACCGACTCCCAGTTGACGTCTTCATGGTTTCCATGTTGAATTCAAGTCAAATATTTGCTCAGCTTGATTGGTTCGAGATCACGCTAGAACCCGGTGGGTCGACCCTTCATTTCCATTTTTCCGTGTATTTGCATTGTCCCGGAGTGTTCCCGAATCGTCCCCGGTTTGTTGGCCACTAACACAATTTGCACAGCGAATCACGTGGTTTCACTTGTAAATGGAGGACAAACAGGGAAAATGGCTGAATGCATCTGTCGCGGGAATTCGTTTGTTGACAATTGGGGAGGGGTTCGGTGGTGGCGGGACGGGTTAATGAAGGGGACCAGATGAATCAAGTTGACAGGACGAGGGTGTCCTTGACGGAGTCATGAAGGCAGAAGTGCCGGACTGATCGTGCTGAAGATCGTTTTGAAGCAAGTGACAGGACGAGGGTGTCCTTGACAGAGTCATGAAGGCAAAAGTGTCCCAAGTGATCGTGCTGAAGATCGTTTTGAAGCAAGTGACAGGACGAGGGTGTCCTTGACGGAGTCATGAAGGCAGAAGTGTCGGACTGATCGTGCTGAAGATCGGTTTGAAGCAAGTGACAGGACGAGGGCATCCTTGACGGAGTCATGAAGGCAGAAGTGTCCGACTGATCGTGCTGCAGATCGTTTGGAATCAAGTGACAGGACGAGGGTGTCCTTGACGGAGTCGTGAGGGCAAAAGTGTCGGACTGATCGTGCTGCAGATCGTTTGGAATCAAGTGACAGGACGAGGGTGTCCTTGACGGAGTCATGAAGGCAGAAGTACCGCAACTGATCGTGCTGAAGATCGTTTTGAAGTAAGTGACAGGACGAGGGTGTCCTTGACGGAGTCATGAAGGCAGAAGGGTCCGAGTGATCGTGCTGACGATCGTTTTGAATCAAGTTGACAGGACTAGGGTATCCTTGACGGAGTCGTGAAGACTGAAGTACCGCAACTGATCGCGTCGAAGATCACCCATGAACCCCAGACGATCTTCATTCCAAGCCGGACGATCACGTCTCCATTCCAATGTCCATAGAACACCATGACAAAAATGGCGACGGGACGAGAATAGATCGGAAAATGTCTTAAAATAAAACCTCGCGTTGCGGACAAAAGTAAGAGTGGACCAGAAACCGGACAAATCCGGCAAGATCATGATCGTGATCGTGGTCCTTCCATAAATCGCTGCGTCTGCAAGTAAAAACTGCAAACCAGTAGCAGCAAATTTGTACCCTACTTCTTCTTCTTCTTCTTGCGCATGATCATGATCATCTAGGATCGGACAAAACTTGCAACAAAAGCTGTTTTTGGAGCCGACATTGAACGTGAACCGAGTCTGTGTCTTCTTCTTCTTCTTCTTGTTCCTGTCTTTGTCGCACAACAACTATTGACACTAGCCGATCTCCACTCCAGACCTGGTTCGCAGTTTCTGGTCTTGAACTTTATGTAGTCTTGACTCTTTTAATCGCAACGTCGTCTTCATTTTGTTCTTATTCTCGATCTTCATTTCGCAATTTCGCCATTTCTTCATAAACAACAACAAAATGTCTTCCACTGTGATCGTGTCAAATGGAAAAAGAAGAAATAAATTTTTTTCTGATAAAGATCCCATTGTTGGAGCTGCATCGCCATAACAGGAGACCGGCATTTTATTTTCATTGAGTTGGCACAAAGAAATCACTGGTAGAACTGAGGAAATTCGCAATCTGTCAGTTTTACCTGACAGATATTTATATTATCTGTCAGTTTTACCTGACACCCATCATATAATTCACATGAGAGACCACTGTAATTACCAAATTGTCAGTTTTACCTGATATTCATTACATGAAATTGTTTGGGAATTTGAAATTCACAATCTGTCAGTTTTACTTGATGTACATCACTTGAAATTAACGATCTGTCAGTTGTCGCATTCAACATTTGCCATGAGAAATAGGGTTCAAGTTCACAATCTGTCAATCTTACCGAGTTCTTAACATGAGAGTGCTTATTAATTCACAATCTGTCACTTTTACCTGACGTTAGTCATTTTGGATTGCGTTGAAATTCAAAATATGTTAGTTGAACCTGACGGTCATTACATGAGATTTGATTGAAATCAACAATCTGTCAGTTTTACCTGACGTTACCTAGATGAGATTGCGTTAAAATTAACAATCTGTCAACTTAACCTGACATTCGCTACATACGATTGCGGTGAAATTTACAATTTGTCAGATTCCAGTCAAATTCACAATCCGTCAGTTCAAGCTGACAATCTGTCAATTTTACCTGACACTAACCACATAAGATTGTATAGGAATTCGAAGTTCACAATCTGTCAGTTTTACCTGACATTAGCTACAAGAGGTTTCAATGAATTCCATAAACTGTCAGTGCTTCCCAACGTTTCGCACTTGAGAATGCACTGAAATCAACAATGTGTCAGTTTTACTTGATAACTTGATAACTTTCAAATTCCTATAATCTGTCAGTTTTATTTGACATTTGGCACAAACAATTTCTTTGAAATCCATAATCTGTCAATTTTACCTGTCAACGAGGAAATGAAATTGTGCTGTAATTCACAATCTGTCAGTTTTACCTCACGTACACCAATTGAGAGTGCATTGAAATTCGAAATTAACAATCTGTCAGTGTTACTTGACAGTTATTGAAATAATCTGCAAATTTTACCTGACCTGAGTCACAAGAGATGGCGTTGCAATTCACAATCTGTCAGTTAGAACATGAAATGACCCGACAATTCCCAATCTGTCAGTTTTACCTGTCATTGAGGACTTGAGATTGTGTTGGAATTTGAAACTAACAATCTGACAGCTTCACTTGACAGTTATTCAAACAATCTGTCAGTTGTACCTAACATTTCACACTTAAGATGGCGTTGCAATTCTCAATCTGTCAGTTTTACTTGAGAGTGCACAGAAATCAACAATGTGTCAGTTTTATTTGATAACTTGATAACTTTTAAATCCCTATAATCTGTCAGTTTTATTTGACATTAGGCACAAACAATTTCTTTGAAATCCATAATCTGTCAGTGTTACCAGTTAATGAGGACTTGAAATTGTGCTGTAATTCACAATCTGTCAGTTTTACCTGACGTACACCAATTGAGGGTGCATTGAATTTAGAAACTAACAATGTGTCAGTGTTACTTGACAATTATTTACATAATCTGTCAATTTTGCACTGCAACTCAACATCTGTCAGTTTGAATATGAGATTATTTGACAATTCCCAATCTGTCAATTTTACCTGTCATTGAGGACTTGAGATTGTGTTGGAATTTGAAACTAACAATCTGACAGCTTCACTTGACAGTTATTCAAACAATCTGTCAACTCTACCCGACATGAATGACTTGAGACTTTACTGTAATTCACAATCTGTCAGTTTTACCTGACGTACTTCACGTGAGAGTACATTGAAATCAACGATCTGTCAGAACTACTATACATTTCGCACTCAAGATGGCGTTGCAATTAAAAATCTGTGAGTCTCAACTGACGTGAATCACATGAGATGACGTGACAATTCCCAAGCTGTCAGTTTTACCTGATGTCGACAGTTTTACTTGAAAGTGCATCCGTCAGTTCTACCTGACGTGAATCGCAAGAGATGGCGCTGCAATTGACAATCTGTCAGTTTTACCTGACAATTCACACTTAAGATGGCGGTGCAATTCACAATCTGTCAGATTTACCTGACGAACTTCACTTGAGAGTACCTACATTGAAATCAACGATCTGTCAATTTTACCTGACCTGCAATTCCCAATCTGTCAGTTTTACCTGACATGAATGACATGAGATGGCGTTGCAATTCCCAATGTGTCAGTTTTACCTGACGTACTTCACTTGAGAGTGCACTGAAATCAACAATCTGTCAGTTCTGCCTGACACGAATCACAAGAGATGGCGTTGAATCGTTTCGCAAACATGGCGCGCATTTGAAATGCATTTGAACCGATTGAATTGAAATTGAATTGAATTGAACAAAGTTGAATTGAAAGCAGGAGGCGGAATCATTCAAATCAGTACCAGTACCACAACAACAACAAGAACAACAACAACAAGAACAAAATGAATTACTTACATTAACTGAATTAATTCCAATTAACGGTCACTTGCACTTCGATTCCTCCATTTTCACAAACGAAACAAACACAAACACAAAATTCAAATTTTCAAATTTTCCACATTCCCTGCATTATCCTGCAACGGAAGGAAATGGAAATGACAAATTCACCACAAGACCGGAAGCGATTGATTGTTTGCGATTTTCACCAATTCCAATTCCAATTGCAATTCCAACTCGATTTCAAAAGGCTCCACCGAACAAAGGAACCACAAACGGCGACGACGACGACGACGACGACACGAGCGACATGCCGCGACAGGTTCATTTAAGTGTCAAACGGCAGGCGGTAGGCGACAAGCGACAGGTACTACAAAACGTTAGAGCGAGCGAGAGAGATGAGGCGAGATGAAAAGCAATCCGCGCACCGTTGCGCACCGTACTCGATCGCAGTCACGAACAAACTGAATTCAACTGATCAGGTCCGTTCGCTCGTTACCGTGCCGTGGCTGTGCTGTGCTGTGTGCTACTGTCATGGCGACGACACACGAAACACGAAACACGAAACACAGGAAAAGAAGAGAACAAAAAATCACTGCACACAAACGGCAAACGCACACTTGCAGACGAGGCGAAATTCCAATTGGAAATGCAATTCGCATGCGATGCGAATTTTAAATGCGATTGCGACGCAGCGACAAGATGTGTCACGATGACAGCCGAGCAGTAACTGCTGAAATTTCGTCATTAAAAAATGGAGAACCTACAGTACCTGGAAATGGAAACGACTGGGACTGGGACTGGGAATGGTTGATAAAAGGAACGTTCGCTTGCAAACAGAAAATGTATGCAGGAGGGAACGGGAACGGGAATGACAGTTGCTGCATCGCGAATCAAATGTCACTGACTTCAAATTAACGATTCAAGATGGCGTCGTGAATCGACATTAATCCGTTTCATCCCTGGAGCAATTGACCCATTTCCACGTGGTGTATTACAGACAGGATTTTCTGGGACGATATCCTTAGCAGCAGTTCATCCACAGGACATACACACACCCGTAATTATGGAGGCTTTATTGATTTTTTTCTTATTTTTCTTTTTTTCCAAATTTGCCCGAAGCTATGCAACTCAAAATGAAAATTAATCCACAGCCTACAAGTATGCTACATTATGGAAAATTTCTGATTTGGAGCGTTGCCAAAGCGGAGAAGAAGATGCTGTTGCCAAAAGGATTTCATTTTGACGTGAAAATTATAGCTGTCACAATGTGTCGGTAGTGCAGTTTGGAATTTAACGTTCACTGCACTATCGTGAGCAGGATAATTTTGGATTAATTTCAATTATCTTCATGTACCGATGATCCTGTTTGACATGTGTGTGATAAGGCAGTGCAAACATGCGGTTGAATCAAATGAAATTAATTGAAGGGATGGTAATGCTAATGAGACCAATTTGAATGCAACCCCAATACCCTGTATCCAATACCGACACTGACCAGACCTGACAGTTAAATGACTTTAACCGACACCGACCGATGCATGTGACACTATTTTGTTTAGATGGTTTTCCGGTGATTTGCAGGCATTCTAATTCAAAATGTGGTTTAGCGGTTTTCTTGTTTTTATCATCGATAACAAATGAACTGCATTATCATTAAGTGTGCGAACCGTGAAATTCGGGTTTTTTGTGAATTTTGATGAAACCACACACTCAATTTTGGAATTTTTATAAATTCTAATAGATTGATAATGCAGTTTGATTGATTGTCGATAATGCAGTTTATGGATAAAATTAAATATTTTACGGTTTTTTTAACGGAACCCTATTAATATGACTTCACTGTCTGTCTGTCTCTCTGTCACAGAGTGTGTACTATTATGGCTGCCATGACAACAAATAAAATTTTTTCTTTCTACGGTGGTACGGAAGGAACCCTTCAAGTCTGACTTGCACTTGCCCAATTTTTTCAAAAAAAAAAAAAAAAAAAATTTTTTTTTAATTATGAACTTTCCAACTTTAATTTGAATGAAATAACGAAATTCGATAATGCAGTTTGACAGATTATCGATAATGCAGTTCGATGGAAACCTGAATTTACTTCTAATTCTATTTACGGAAATTACCCTCCAACAACCGAATTCGATTCCATTCCAAAGGTCACATTGACATTTGAAGGGTTTCCCAGTCGGCTTATGTCTGTCAATTCGTTTTTGACGTTACACCACCACGGATTATGTGACATGTAAACCTTGTTCCACATTATTTTGGGGGACGAATGGGGACAAAAAATTGTCCCTCAGTTGGATTAAAAACGAAACCATGTGAAGTTCAGTGGAATGAGAAATACACAAAATGGCGGTATACTTACATGGTTATGCAGTTCGAGTTTGTTTGTAAAATGACTTTGACACTTACCTGAAATGGAAAAATTAAAAATAATTAGAAAATTATCATTCAAAATTCACTTTTATAGCAACTGACAGAGATGCCATAATTTATAGCACCGCCATAATACTGAAATTCGTACTTTTCTGACATTTCTACTGCAACTAGTGCATCCAGGAAGGAATATCTAAGGTCTAGTCCCTCAAAAAATCAATTTTATAGCAATTCAGAGAGCTGCCATAATTTATAGCACCACCATAATGTCCGCCATTTGTAATTTTTCCATTTTTCTATAGTAAGCAGTGCATCCAGGAAGTAATATAAAAGGTCCCATGACTCAAAAAGTCAATTTTATAGCAACTCAGACAGATACCATAATTTATAGCACGACCATAATGTTAGAATTCCTACTGTTTTGACATTTCTACAACAAACAGTGCAACCTGGAGGTAACATCTAATGTCCAGTCTCTCAGAATTCAATTTTATAGCAACTGACAGAGATGCCATAATTTATAGCACGACCATAATTTTGAAGAAATCTAGATTCATGGACGATCTCGAGTGAAATTCACTTTTATAGCATAACCATAATTGTCAAACAGAGTCCCACGCCCATTGGCAACCCAATTCAAGTATGTCCGCCACTCTCACGTCACTGTCGATAAGACAGTTCAAGGTCTAGGGTTAAGGTCTAGTCGAAATAATGGCACAATTACAGACAAATTGGACCTAATTAAGAGTGATTAGTCAATCAACTGGGAGAGCTCGGCTGGCCCGACCGTGTCCAGTCGTTATCAGTGGAATGGCTGTCATGCTCGGGCTAAAATGGCGGCCGGAAGTTGCTGATGAGAAGTTTTATTTTCAAGTGAATTCAAATTGACGCACCCCGGAGGGAAGACGCTGTTTCTGGTGTCAAAACGAACGTGATTCTACACCGCATTCCACCGGTATTTAATGCAAATTCATTTCAAAATGGCGTCGAGGGTGCAACACGTGGCAGTAATTTGCAATCAAAATTCCAGTAACGACCTGAAGTCTGCTGCAACCCTAATGGTATAAAAATGAAAAATTACTACTCAGGGCAGGGATGGATGATGGACTAATTCGTGGTGCAGTCGCCAAGTGCTGCTAATGACCTCAAAGCGAAGCCTCATCTGTCAAATCGTTGTGTGCGTTTTGCGGGAAATTTGAATTTTTTCAATTTTTCATTTTTCTCAAGTTGCACAACCTGCGTTATAAATCATAACTCTGAATTTGCACTTCAGCCATTTGGGACTGTCAGTTCCGGAGACCCGAGCGAGGCTACTCGCAGGCAACTTCAGGTCACTTGAAGTGATGTCAAGTAACGCCAGGCAGAGTGACTGGATTGAATCCATTATACGGCGCCATCCAGCCCCAGAGCCAACTGATCAAGAGGTGGATGGTGATCGCGTCCAAGAAGGCTTCCTCAGGATGACAGATCGTGGAAGGATCACAGTCACTTCTGCTGATGAGATCACCTCCAATCCGAGCATTTGCCCACTTCCCTTCTCCGACTGCATTCATTTGGCACAATTCCGTGCTCGGCTCGCAGTCACACGCACTGCCACAGATCTGCGTGTCAGCCCTGTCTCGCAGAATGTTTCGTTTCATTCGGCTGTCAGGTGAAAAATGGCACTTGGCATTTGTTACGTGGGTGAACCTGACCGTTGGAGAACTGGTACAGGCAACATACGAGATACCGAGGCGCACTCGGTGAGACTAGCACCGACATTTTTATTGCTCCGATTCCCCCTGGAGTTCCTCTCTTATCAGGCGGTTTGACACACCGGAAGTGTCATTGAATGAACTTTCTAAATACCTGCACATGTGTGTGGGGGTTCTGCAGAGACAGGACAGGGATACACGGTGGAATGGGGAGACAATTCCGTTTCTACCCGTAAATCGTATGCAACCACAAATTACTTCCACGCCAAAAAGTATGCAAAATGATGTTTCGTCCGTTTGCAGACGTTTCCACCCTCGGCCGTCGCGTGGAATCGCATCGGATCGTGTTGTGTGGGGTAACGTATAAAATTTACAACGCACAGAGTGCCTCTCTCCCTCTTGTTCGAGTATCGAAACATTTGCATACACACGGGATTCAAATTTCAACTCTGGTGTCGTTTGCTCTGGTTCACTTCCTGTTTGCGCGGGTTACACGACCGGAAATGAAAAATTCATTTAATTAAACCCTTCTATAGATCGATCTCTTTCTAATTTCACTTTTTCCACCACGTTGTAGCTACAAACACGACATCTGTGGGCGAAAAATAAACATTTCGACCGGACCGGATATGCAAAAATCTCTCGTTCTTACTCTCAACTAGGTCCTGCTCTTGTGAATTTCACGTTTTTCAAACCAGAAACAGAATCAACTCGGCATCTGTCAGTCAAAAATGACGAAAATATCAATTTTGCCTATTTGTGGGAGTTTTCATGTTTCTGACGTCTTGTACATGACCGGAAGTGGAAAATTTTTTCAATTGTCATCTTGACGAAACTGTGCTTCTTCTTATTCTTTAATTTTTCATTGTGATTAACCAGTAACCCAGCTTCTATAAGTTAAAAATGACAAATTGTCAGCTTTTGCATACTTGTTGGAGGTTTAATATTTCTGACGTCTTGTTCATTGGGGAAAGTGAAACTTTTTTCGAATGGAATTTTTAACTAGATCATAAACTTCCTAATTCTACCATTTTTAAATCTGCATGACAACTAGACCTGCCGTTACAAGCTTAAAACGACGATTTGTCAGATTTTGCATACTTGTTGGAGGTTTAATATTTTTGACGTTTTGTTTATTGCCGGAACGAAACGTGTCCCTTAACTAGATCATAAACTTCCTAATTCTGCCATTTTCAAATCTGCATGACCACTGGACCTGCCGTTACAAGCTTAAAACGAAGAATTGTCAGATTTTGCATACTTGTTGGAGGTTTAATATTTTTGACGTCTTGTTCATTGTGGAAAGTGGTGAATTTTTTCAACGTATCTGTTAACTAGATCATACTCTTTCTAATTCTGCCATTTTCAAAAATGCAAGACCACCGGACCTGCCGTTACAAGCTTAAAACGACGATTTGTCAGATTTTGCATACTTTTAGGAGTTTCTCAAATTTGTGACGTTCAGTTTGTTACGGAAAGTGGAATTTTTTTCTAATGGACTTCTCAACTAGATCATACTCTTCCTAATTCTGCCATTTTCCAAAATGGGTGCCAACTGGACTAGCAGCTATGAGTGAAAATATGTGAATTCTCAGATTTTGCATACTTGTTGGAGGTTTAATATTTTTGACGTCATTTTCATTGCGTGTGGTGGAGAATTTTTTCAACGTATCTGTTAACTAGATCATACTCTTTCTAATTCTACCAATTTCAAACATGGATGCCAACTGGACAAGGAGCTATGAGTCAGAAGAGATGGATATGTCATTTTGCATACTTTTTGGAGTTTCTCAATTTTGGAAAGTGGAATTTTTTTCTATTGGACTTCTCAACTAGATCATACTCTTTCTAATTCTACCAATTTCAAACATGGATGCCAACTGGCCTAACAGCTATGAGTGAAAATATGTGAATTCTCAAATTTTGCATACTTTTAGGAGTTTCTCAATTTTGTGACGTTCCACGACGTGCAGATGTCAAACGAATGATTGGAAAATGTGGCTAGGTCCTTACCGAACCTGGTAAATATTTAATTTCCAGTTATTTTTCAAATCCAATCAACTGAAACGTGTTCAAAGATGGCCACCATGACTCCGATGGATTCCCGTCAAATTAGAGCCGGAAAACGGAACCGAAACACTTCCAACGACAAAATGAAGTTGGAAAAAAACAAAATGGCTGCCTTCTACCGATTCTACCGAACCAGTTCGACACCAGTTCGAATACGATAAGTGAATAAATAATAAATCAACTCGTAGCTGATGCGGACCGGATGGAGTCCATTGAGACAGAAAGGGTTTATGTGATTCAGTACCAGATTTCACATATAATTTGCATAAATTTATCCTTTTTTCTCGTGTTGGCCGTCATTTTATCCTTGGGGGGAGCTCCACTCCGAATGACAGTCGGATAAAAAAACAACAACAACAGCAGCCGGAAGACGTTTACATGTGAAACAAAGTGGAGATCATTTGAAATTCAAACAAAACCGAAAACATTTGATGGACCCCCAATGACCCCCGATGACTTGGGGAAAATTTCAAATTTAAATTTATCACCATCGACCCTTCGACCCTTATCCCCTTCCCTGTGCAGTCAATTGTTCGAAATGTTTCGATTTGCATTAAACATTACACGTGGAATTTCTAGTTCTGGGGGACATGAGCTCCCCAAAAGACACTCCAAACACTACTAACCCATTTATCCGGGACACAAACCACCAGGGGACCTCAAATTCCGGAGCAAAATTTGGAATGAAACCGGGCAAGATCGGTGATCGGGCGTCACTCCGCCATTTTGGGCGGCCATTTTGCCCGGGAGCACATAAAATCGAAATAACTCAAGTCCGGAAGCCGCATCGAGCTCCATAATTCAACAAGACGTGAATGACGACAGGAATCTGGAGCTTGGGGGAAACACGGACCATCTGGGGGGGGGGGGGGGGGGTAGCACGGGGGAGGCCACTCAATTATTTTAAGTCTGTTATAAGGAAAACAAAACGATAAGCGCTTAATCCCAAGTGTTTTGTTTGCGTTTTTATGTGCGAAATACGTTCCTTCCACAACAGCATCGTGCTCCACCATGGAGCAACACGGAAAGGGGGGACAATGCTTCTACGTGAAGTGGAGTGCTCGGAGAGGACAACGTTAGTACATCCATTAACTCTAAACGATAACTGTTACTGCACTTACTCTCGAAAGTACTGAAACGTGTAACACCTGCTAGAAACCTTTTTCTTCTTCTTGTCGGGGAAAAACCTTTTTTCCACCATCTTGAAAATTATTCCCTTCTCGAATGGAATTTCCCAGCAATCTATTGTGTTTCCTCTTTGTTTCAAGTACACTCCCAACGACGACAAGACACTGCTTACAACAGCAACAAGACTTTTGATTCAATTTGAACAATTGCATATCTATAGGCGCTTCGAAATATGAAATAAACGCTCAGTGTATGAAATTCACGCAGATCCAATTCCGCCAAGAGGGTAGCACTCGTTTTATTTCACTGCCCTTAAATCAAGCACGATGAGCTGGATGAAAAGTAGCTGTATGTGACTTTTGTCTGTTACGCCATTTTTGCCTCATCTGCTTTTAGCAGTTTTCAGTTTAGCTACAGGTTAAAAGGGTCGTCGTTTCAGGAGTTTTTAGCAGTGAAATGAGGATGGAAGTGAATTCAGTTCCCTCGTTAAAATTGATGCAATTCATGCAACACCTGAGGATATGCTATTTACAAAATTTTCTTTTCTTTCACCAGGATTTTCAGGGTTTTCGCATTTTCAACTGAAATTGTATCGGAAATCACAAAAGTTTTCTTACATTTCCATTTGGGATACTTTTATCACGATATTTTTCACTTTTCACTAATTTAAAACGCCTGGAAGGTATGCAAAAATATTTTGTTTTCTCTCTAACACCGCGAAAATTTAAATTTTTTACTTTCAATCGGCATACTATGGTAAATCAAGAAGAATCCACCATGATTCCAGGTAAAACATACCTTTTTAAATGACTTTTTAAGATTCAATTGAAGAAAACGCCTGGAAGGTATGCAAAAAAAATTTGTTTTTCCGTTAACACCGCGAAAATTGAAATTTTTTAATTTTAATCGAAATTAAATGGCAAATCAAGATGATTCTATCACATTTCCAGTTGAAACGCAGTTTTTGGGAAGATTTTTTGAAATTCGTCCAAAGAAAACGCCTGGAAGATATGCAAAGAAAATTTTTTCTTCTCTAACACCGCGAAAATTGAAATTTTTTTAATTTATATCAAAATTAAATACGAAATCAAGATACCTTCATCATGAAAGAAAGACCTTCCAACATTCAATCAAAAAAAACGCCTGGAAGGTATGCAAAGAAAATTTTGTTTCTGTTTAATGCCGCGAAAATTGAAATTTTTTAATTTTGATAAAAATTAAATGATAAATCAAGATGAATCCATCATGATTCGAGTTGAAACAGACTTTTTGGCAAGATTTGGTTCATCATTGAGTTAAAGAAACCGCCCGAAGGTATGCAAAAAAATTAAAAATTTTAATTTTTAAACAAAATCAAACCGGAAATGAAACAGAATTCATCACATTCCTGTCTGTGGCATATTGTCCCACCAGTACCTCTTCATTTCTGATGTTTCATTCAACAAAAACGCCTCAAAGTATGCAATGTGAATTCACTTCAACTAAAGCGCCGAAAACTATGCTTTTAACTGTCGTTTTCAGTGATTTATTCATGAAACCCATTTGGATCGTCGCAATTCCACCAGTCCGCATTGATGAAACGGAAGTACTGAATGGAAAAAACCGGAAATGACTTCAAACGACGGAAAGACGTGAAAATTTCGAATTAAAACAAAAACTTTTGATAAATTCTTCGTTAAAACTTTTGTTAAAAATAGAGAAAACAACCGGAAATTATGTTAATTTTCACAATGACACTTGAAATGATAAAGGACTCATGAATTTCCGGTTTGGAATTATCCTTTTTCGTTCAGAAGGGGTTAAGGGATTTTTGTTTGAATAAATGATTTAATGATGTCATTGACATTTATCACAGACACTTATTCAAAATTGAATGGGAGACGTTTCAATTGTCATTTTTCATTTTGACAGCTTGCACTACTCCACAGAATTTTCTTCATATCTTCGAATTTAATTTTATTTCAACACGAATCTTCATGAAATACAATCAAGAATTCCATGATTAACACATTTCCATTCATAAAAATCACCATTTTGGGCGAGAAAACCCTTTTTTCGCAAGAAATTCATTTTTGCCTACCCACAGGCGTAAATCGTTAAACGAGCATATCGATGTTGCATACACTACGGCATAACCGAAACGATGTCCGACACTCGCATTCGACGTGATTCGAATTCATGCAGAAAGATTTTCTCAAATCGCCCGTACGATATGCAATATGCGAAAGTAATTGCGCCTGAATGTATGCTATTTTTGAATATTTCATGTATTTTTAGTGTTTTCACAGAAATTTGTGATTCTTATGAATGGAATGAAATCCTGCTGTTCCACTTACCGCCATGTAAGCACTCTGTCCACGATTTGGATGCGGTTGATTGTGTTGAGAGGTTTTTTGGCGCCTGAAAATATGTTAAAATGAGAAATATAAAAACTGATAAATATCACAAATAAAATTTCATCTTTTTCCTCATCTGGAAAGGGAAGGGGAAGGGGAAAAGGATAATAAATAAAATAAATAAAATAAAATCAAATGGTGGAAATATTTTCAGATTTTTACGATTGTCGGGTAGATGGCAGTGGGGCAGTGGGGCAGGGGGATGAATCTTGAAATTTGATTTATTCCCTTTAAAGATTTATGAATTTCCAAGAAATTCCCTAGGATTCCTGGGCACAAGGACGAAAACTGGAAATTCCTCCATGGGAGAAGGACATTTTTTGGTGACAGGACGATTCCGTGGCTGACAGGATAATGAAGTCCTGGTGAGTCATCGACAGGAAGGACTTGCAGGAGCAGGACCTGACACTTTGTGTTTGTGTTCGGTCAAGGACTGCACGGGTTAGGGAAAGGACTAAGAAAGGACTCGTGCACAAAATAAACGACAACTTCAGGAAATATGAATGATCAAAGGGATTCGTCCTTAATAAAGGATTAAATGAAAAGGAACAAATACATCCTTTACAGGCTACTAAACAAACATCTCTCACAACTGTGGGGATGTCTCCAAGTGCGGGGGAGACTTATGCAAGGTGTCCTTATGCTCCTGGAAATGTTTAAATAAAGTCAAAGCCAGACATACGTTCGTAATTTCCCATTTTCCACATACAAGACGACTGCCCAAATCCCAGTGGACAGAAAAGCCTCAAAACACGATTGGGGGGAGAATGGGGGGATGATTGTGGAGCAACTCAGCAAGGTCTAGGATTTAAGAAACTGCCAAGAACAAAACAAAGATGTTATGATGATGATGATGAAGTTTGCTGAAAGTGTATGTCCTTCCTGTTTTTGTTTGTTCTAAGTCCGGATGTTGGGGGGGGGGGGGGGGGGGGGGGTGAATTGGGGATCACTTCCTGTTTCTATTCTTACCTCTCAACTCAATATTCATGCCCGCAATTTAAAGGTGTCGCTGGAGAGCGACAAAAGCCAACAACAACTCCAAGTGGGGGGATGGGGGTTAGTGTGAAATTTGATACAGTACCACGTCCATCTGCATTCTCTACTTTCTCACGTCCATGGGGACATGAATAACTCAACAGACGCCATGGCGTGTATTTGTCGTTGTGGCTTTTTTCCACAGAGTGTTTTGGTATAGAAGGGGAGCATGTCAAAATGGGGGGAGGGGATTATTTTCTCATATTGAAATTCGAATATGATCCTTATTGAAGTAGATACCCAAATTAGAGGCTCCCCACGTTTTCTAGCGCCACTTAACATGATAGAACCCCCCCAACATGAAATGGGGGGATATCCCCACTTTATGGTAGAGTGTGAAATTTTCTGTGGTTTTTCAACTGACAAAATGAATGAATGTGACTCACTTTCATTAAGTGAACAACCCCCCAGTATCCCCCCAAAGGTTAGATTTCATGTTTAGCATTGTAAATTCTGATACACGACACGATTCTAATCAGAAAATTTGAAATGAAACATTTCCTACCCTCCAAAGGTGTTCATTTTTTGGTGCCACCTGATGGGGAAAATCTTAAGGAAGACTTTGGGGGGGTTGCAGGGAATTAATTTAGTTCGAAATTCTCCCACAATTCAATTTTTCTCGTATTTTAAAAATGTCTTCATTTCATCTTACCCTTGTATTATTTAGAATAATTTCTTGATCCTTGATGCGATTTGTCAGCGAAGTGTGTCATTGAACAGGACATTTTGTGTCCTTTGTGGGAAATATAATTATACTTCTCTCACTCTTACCGTTTTCGAAATATCTGGAGGGAAATCGAGTGACAAATTTTATTCCTTCAAGTTCATCCACGATGTGATCCAGGATAACTCTTAAATCCATAGTGTGATTTGAGCATAAGGGATGTCCTTTAATGGGAAATTTTGTGTCCTTTTCGGAAAGTATCGTTACTTCATTGTGCAATTCATACTTTTCGGGATATCTTCAAAAATGTCAAGGCACCCAGTTTTAATTAGTGATTTTGCATGAATGACGATAACTTCTGGACGCCATGTTCGATTTGAGAGCAGGGTACGCCATCTGATAGAGAATTGACCAAGCTTACTAGAAATCATTGAAGAGTATCTGTTACAGACTAATGTTTCCAAGATATCTTCAAAAATATGAAGCCACTAATTCTTATTTAGTGATTTTCCATGAATGACGATTACTTCTGGCCGCCATCTTGGATTTTTAAAAAAATTACGCCATCTGATAGACAAAAGAGCAAACTTACTAGAAATTGTAAAACAGTATCTGTCACGGAACAAAGTTGCCGAGATATCTTCAAAAATGTTCAGAGACCAATTCTGAATTAGTGACTTTACATGAATGACAATATCTTCTGGACGCCGTGTTCGATTTGGGAGCAAGGTACGCCATCTGATAGATAATGGACCAAGCTTACTAGAAATTATAAAACAATATCCGCTACAGAACAAAATTTTCGAGATATCTTCAAACCTATGCAAAGACCAGCTCACAATTAGTGACTTTAGATAAATCACGGTTACTTCTGGGCGCCATCTTGGATTTGAATGTAACTTACGCTATCTGTTAAAGAATTGATTACCCTTCGATTATTGTATATGAAATTATCCCTTCGCGAACAAAGTTTCCGAGATATCTTAAAAAATATGCAGAGATCAACTCACAATTAGTGACTTTAGATAAATCACGGTTACTTCTGAACGCCATCTTGGATTTGGAAGCAAGGTACGCCATCTGTTAGAGAATTGATTACCCTTTCATGATTGTATATAAAACAATTCCTTTAAGAAGAAACTTTCCGAGATATCGCAACAGATATGTGAATATCCTTGAAAACCACACATGAACCACAAGACCTGACACAGGCAATCCTTCAAGGACTTAAAAAATTCAAGGACTCAAGAAACTCGTGTCTGTGCATTATGTTCGTTTTGTCGATATGTGTCCTTGATCCCTCAAAAAATTCCTAATCCATTCAGTCGAAGACAATCCAAAGATTTGATTTCGGTACAGTGGCAACCACCTCAAATTGCAGCCAGACACCGAGACTTGCCTCAAGGATATGTTAAGGATTCACAGATTCACAGAAGGAGGTAGAGAGAACATCCTGGGAACAAACAAAGAAATTGAAGGGGACTGAATCGAATACGATAAGGGTTGGATATAATCAGTGACTGTTGGAGCGGCGAAGCGATGAAGCGATGAAGCGATTTGTTGTCTGTTGTCGGCTCGTCCTGTGGATCCACAGAAAATCCTTTTTTTCCCATCAACTCTTGTGTGTATTTGAATTTATTGCGTTTACTGTCTCGGGGTATTTTCCTTTTTTCCTTTTTTCCTATTTTCCTATTTTCATTTTCGTCCTGATTCCATTGCACATGCAGAATTGAATGGAAATGTCCCTGCTCCCCATAGAAGCATCCTTTCCCAGGATATCCACGGAATCAATGTATCTACAGGACCTGCAATTTGTCGTGGTTAAGACGATTTGTTTCTCAGGATCCAGGAGGCGGCATCGGTGACTTCTTGAATGCAATACCACGTCGACGACAGACACTGCTAAATTACCTCTACTTATCTTCTCACAATGCCAGCGATGGAGAATAAAACAAAATGGCAGACACAAAAATTTCCCAAATTAGCTCCTCTCTGTTTGGTGGTAAATCAATTGGAATTGGAAGTACTTGTAAATTGTTTTCAATTATTCATGGAAATTGAATTTAACCCGAACAGGGACGGATTTGTTCCCTTCAATTTGGGGGGAAGGACATTCTTCTATTGGGGGGAAGGATACTTTTTTCCAATATTTTGGCAATGTGATGAAGTCATTAAACACGTTCTCTTCAGTGACAGGAGCGTGGGAGATGAGGACAACACTAGCTGGAGCAAAAACAAAAATTTCCCAAAAATTCCCAACACCTCCGAAGTGGGAATTTTCAATGGAAATCAGTTAATTTTCAAGTAAACTTCATTTTTATATCAAAATCATTGAAATGAGCCTTTTCCTTAAAATTTCCCAAAAATTTCCCACCACAACAAGGTGGTCTATTTTCCATAAAATTTATTATTTTTCAATTGAAACATTAATTTTAGTGAAAATACCTCAAACAACGTCACTTTCTGGGACTATTTCAAAATTTCCCAAAATTTCCCAAATATTTCCCAGTCCATTTAAGCTAATTTTTTCATCGGAAATAGTGAATTTACAATTAGATTTCATATTTGATTGGATACCACGAAGAATTTCAGTCTCCAGGACCATTTCACAAATTTCCCAAAATTTCCCAAAAATTTCCCAGTGCCGCAAATCAGGTTTTTTCGATGGAAATTGGTACTTCTAGATTAAATTCAATCCTTGAATCAAAATGCTTCAAGATTCCAGTCCCTAGGACCATTTCATATATTTCCTAAAATTTCCCAAAATTTCCCAAAAATTTCCCAGTCCTCTCAATCAGGTTTTCTAGGTGGAAATTGACAATTCTACATTAAATTCAAACTTTGAATTAAAATTCACCAAAATTCCAGCTTCCAGGACCATTTTATAAATGTCCCAAAATTTCCCAAAATTTCCCAGACACATTTAACTGGATTTGAGGACATTTTGGTTCTAGAAAAAGCTTAAAACCAAGAGCTTGACCCATGAGGCCTTTCAGAGGACCGGTCTGTCGGTCAAAAGTATTGTCAAAATGTCAGAACTGTCAAAAACGTCAGAAACGTCAGAAAGTTGAAAATGCCAGCGACTGACAGCTGGATCCAAGTGTGAAGGTGACAGATGAGCCTTCACACGCCGCTGTCAGGGTTGGTAAATTGCAGAAAACAAATTTGAATTCCTCGTCATACCGTTTAGGCATTCTGATGACAGTTGACACTTGAGCACCGAGCAATTTCCGAAAAAATTCCGAAAAAATTTCCCACATCAATGCAAGGTAAGGTGAGGCAAGGTATTACTTTGTAGTTGACGTTTCTGTTGATCAACTGGAATTGATCAAATTGACGTTAGACACTGCCACCGCGAGCAGTTGAAACTGATCCGAGGATTTAGCGCAGCAGACAATAGGTTTGCTAATCCCCTGCACTTAAGCATGCTTAGTTGACGTCTTTAATTGGCCATAGACGAGGGCCCGATTGCCATAGACCCCCACATATGTGGCCAACTTCACAACGTCTCCAACGTTGACTGAATTTGAACAATTCAAGTAAATTTTCCATCCATACGCCATAGGCAAGGCTGCGACATAGAGCCGCTAGAGAATTTTCATATAAAAGCCGCGCACTCGGAGGTAATCGACATCAGTTCGAGTTCAACTCCAGTTCAGTTCAGTTCAGAGTAAGAGTCAAGTGTCAAAATGAGGATAACCCAAAGTGCAGGATTTGCTTCCCTACTAATCGCGTTCAGTGGACTGTCAAATGCCGGACACATCCAGACGAGTCCGTTGAAGCCGTCCCAGGTGGATAACACGGAGAATCTGATCAAGCGCGATCTGAAGCTCGGCGACCAGTCCGAGCTGAAGTCACTGGATCCACCTCCGGAATATTACAGGTAATCAAATACAAAATGGCGGCTCAATCAAGGAGAACCACAATCATGTCCTTATTGACCAAGACCGCTTCATGTTTATTGAGTGTCAAAATTTAAAAATGGCGGAATTTGCAGGGGACCCGGGTCGACTTACGAACGGGACCGGACCAAGGATGGCAACGTGGTTGGCCTGCATCGTCCCAGTGGTGTGGTGGTGTCGTCGCCATCTTCCTCCTCGGGCCACGGATACGAGAGTCGGTTCGGGATTAAGGGACACAATTTGGGAGGAACAGGACAGGGATACTACGGCCCATCCTCATCGTCATCCCCGGCATTATTGCCACCTTCAGGAGACAGTGGGGACTATTTTGGATACCACACGAATTCTCCACCATCGTCCGCGCACTCGTCACACTCGGGGCATTCGGGACAACACCTTCCCTACGGTCACCCTCAGGGAATTGATTTCTCGAAACCATCAGGACACGGACAAGGACACACTGGACAGTACCAGCCACCATCATCAACTGGACTAGATGGTTTCCATGAGTACGAGCGTCCAAGCGGTTATGGCGGACAATCCAGTAGTTATGGCGGACATCCACTGCTTCAGCACACTTCAAATTGGGACAACTCGTATCCCTATTATCCTGGCAAAACCGAATTAGCTAAAAGCTTCCTAATACCACTAGCTGGTGTGGCTCTATTGGGTTTGACAGCAGCACTCATATCAAACCCGCTTCTCCTTCAATTGGGCACCATTGCCGGTAAACGTAAGCGGGACTTGAACGGACAAATCAAAGCGGTCGAGGGACAAAATTTAGCTTATAAAAATCAGAAACAAAATTGAATTTTTTCGTAGATAATTTCTTTAGTGACTGTACTGTTTTTTGACGGATTATTGTATTAAAATTTATTGCGTATTCAATAAAAAATAAATCTGCTCAAAAACTAAGATGGATGCCTTTCAAAATGGCGGATGAAATAAAGTAGTGAAATTTCACTTTTTCTCAAATTTCAAATTAATTTCTTAGGTGACTGTACTATTTTCTTGATGACTTTTAAACGTGAAGTTATTGCGAATTCAATAGAAAATTAATTTCTCCAAAAACAAAGATGGATGCCCTTCAAAATTTCAAAATATCGTGAAATTCGTTAAATTGAAATTTGCAAGTAAAGTGTTTTTCAAAATGGCAACGTTGCTGAGTGAAATGAGGGAATTTTCTCGGGTTTTTTGGGTTTTTCATAAAACTAGAACATTTTCCATCATTTTTGATGAAGAACATATTAAAAAATTCTTACTAGTTTTAATGGAAATTCGTTAAATTAAAAAATTAAAAATTTGCAAGTAAAGTCTTTTTCAAAATGGCAACGTTCCTCAGTAAAATGAGAGAATTTTCTCCAGGTTTTTCAAATTTTCGCAAAATTAAACATTCCCCTCGATTTTTGGTTAAGAAAAAATTAAAAAATTTTTACTTGTTTTAATAGAAATTCGTTAAATTTAAAAATAAAAAAAATTCATTTTAAGAGTTTTCCAAAATGGCAGCTTTTGCCAGTGAAATGGCGGAATTTTCTCCGGTTTTTTGGATTTGTCTTAAAATTAAAACACTTCCCTTCATTTTTGGTTAAGTAAAAATTAAAAAATTTTGACTCGTTTTAGTGGAAATTCGTTAAATTAAAAAATTAAAAATTGCAGTTGAAGACTTTTCCAAAATGGCAGCTTTTGACAGAGAAATGGAGGAATTTTCTCGGGTTTTTTTTTATTTTTCTTAAAGTTAAAACATTCCCCTTGATTTTTGGTTAAGTAAAAATTAAAAAATTTTTAATAGTTTTAGTGGAAATTCGTTAAATTAAAAAATTAAAAATTGCAGTTGAATTCTTTTTCAAAATGGCTGCTTTTACCAGTAAAATAGAGCAATTTTCTCGGGTTTTTTCACATTTTCATAAAGTAAAGACATTCCCCTTGATTTGTGGTTAAGTAAAAATTAAAAAATTTTTAATAGTTTTAATGGAAAATTAAAAACAAAATTCAAACAACGACTACTTACCGCATAACAACATCGTCTGTGGTCATTGTTGCATACCATCGGGCGTTTGTCGCTGAAGCAAGATTGGCACTGTGTACAGTTACTGTAGAAATTTCCCCGTTTCACTTTTACTCAACGTCACACGTCAGTGAATCGGAAAAATGGCGTCGATGCTGAAATGAAAATGAAAATGAAAATGAAAATGGCGTCATGTTTTTCAGAAAATGTTTTTTTAAAAACACGCAAATGACGTGAATTGCATTTTTCTTATCGGAAAATTGATTTTTAATCGTTGGAAAAATGAGGAAAACTTTGGAAACTAACTTAAGTTACGTCGCAAATTAGAGAAAACCCGTTTCCGCTTCGACTGTCACTTTGACAGTCACACGAATCTAGGTGAATTCAGGTGAACCTTGACACAGATGGACGTGACAACTGGTAGAAATGCCGAGAAATTCCAAAGTTCTGAGTTGCTTCGTGTGAATTGAAAAAGCCAAACTTGATTAATCGAGTCGAGAAATGTGGGGCCGCGAGTGGACTGTGGAACCAGTCCATGATGGGAGGCAGAACAACAAATTCTACTGGTTGGATTTGACTCGTAAGCAACTTCGCATTGAATCAAAGCTTTGTTTTTATTGTGCTTCCGTCGTTCCTGTTATCATGGAAACGAGTTGTAAAAAAAAAATTTTTTTTTTTTTTTTTTTATTCAAAAATGTTGCCCACACTGACTCACATTCATGTTGATTTGTTGATAAAAATTTGATAAGAATTGAAATTTGAAATAAAAAAAAATTCCACAAAATTCTGACACTTCTCGACTGAACGTACGTGGATCGAAACGGAAAAATTCTTCAACTTTCAAAAAAAAAAAATGCAACAAGTCGTTGTCGAAACATGAATGAAGGCGAACTGAACAATTATAACAGTTAACTGTCCTACATCGAAGAGGGGAATTCGCATTAAGGATTCGTTCACATCCCACCGTCAACGTGAAAGTGATTTTTTATCCCATCCTCACATATGTGACGCATCACTCCTTCTCTTTTCAGTTCGACAGAAGAAGGAGTGATGGATGTGTCAATGTACAAATAAAGTTTGTTGAACCACAATAACCCAAACAATGGCTTCCATTATTCACGCTCGCATATAAAAATAATGATAATTTTCCTCATAAACCAGCAGCAGCTCCAAGAAACGATCCAGCATCGGTTCTATTTCCAGCGCTTAATTGCGGCGATCGTCTCATGAATGCATTTGCTTCTTAAAGTGAAATTGGAACAAAAATAGCAGCAGCTAATGTGTACGTTTAATTAATTCACATTTGACGGATGCACTTCTTAAATGAAGCAATTCAAATTGATTTGGGCAGAAATGTCTTGATCATCATGATCGTGGCCGTCATCGTGATCGTGCATTCGGATTGTTCGAGTGCGTTTTCAATTAGAAACCATCTCAGATGGGGAACTGTCTCGAGATAAGGGCGTCTGCATGGCTAACAGGGGCCGGAAGTGTATGCCTGTCCATTTCGGCCTAGAACTGATCACTGGATGGTGGGATTGTCTTGAAACTGACGGAACGTCATCTGCACAACTCAGACTCTACCCCCTGCAGGCTCGCCTGCAATCGAGCCACGCGTTATCGAGCAACACCACTCGGAATTGGTGTAATCTTCACTGCAGTTGATACCCGCACATGTGGTCGTAATGCAACCGAATTTTTTTTTTGTTTTAATGACATGTGTCACATGGAATGCGACCGAAAATTCATCAGTTCCACCGCCATGACAGGGGGAACACATTTTTTATTCAACATCAACACGGGAAAGGGTGTGCTGACAAATTTTTTTACGTGTCTTTAAAATTTATTACAAATTTTATGAGCCGAGAAGGGCGGGCTCGGGATCATGTGAAGTTTTTTTTGTCAAAAATAGAAAATTTTGAGTCTATTTCGAAGAACTGAAGGTCGTCTTAGACACAACAGTCACAGGTGGTTGACACGCTTACAAATTTAGAACGACTTTTCTGCTGGTGAAGGGCGAATTTCGGACGCTGAATTGTTGTTCTGGTGCGAGAATGCAGTGCTGAATTCATTAATTATTCATTTTTTCAGTTATGAGCTGTCATTTACAAGCAAAATTCTCTATTCAGCGTTTAAAACTTTAGTGAATCTCAGCTGAATCTAGTTAGATGGGAAATTTAGTGTAAGCCGAAAGAAGAAGCTTGAAAAACCTGCGCTGAATTGAATTCAACGATTGAAATCAAGTCAAAAGTTATGCTGAATTAGGTCTAAATGAAGGAAACATCGACTCAGACATGAAATTTGTTGTAACCATATGATATAGATGGAAGAAACCCGTGCTGAATTGTAAAAATCAACTTATTTTCATTCGGAAAATGTCAATTCAGCACTTGAAATCAAATCAAAACTACGCTGAATTAGGTCTAAATGAAGGAAACATCCACTTAGACATGAAATTTGTTGTAAGCAGATGAAAGAGTTGACAGTAACACGTGCTGAATTGTTAAAATTACAGAAACAAGTCGATTTTCTTCACCTATGGCTTATTTTCATTCGGAAAATGACAATTCAGCACTTGAAATCAAATCAAAACTACGCTGAATTAGATCGAATTGAACAATATATCGACTTAGACATGAAATTTGTTGTAAGCATATGATAGAGATAGAAGAAACCCGTGCTGAATTGTCAAAATTGAAGAAACAAGTCGATTTTCTTCACCTATGCCTTATTTTCATTCGGAAAATGACAATTCAGCACTTGAAATCAGATCAGAACCATGCTGAATTAGGTCTAAACGAAGGAAACATCCACTTAGACATGAAATTTGTTGTAAGCAGATGATAGAGTTGACAGTTACACGTGCTGAATTGTGAAAATTACAGAAACAAGTCGATTTTCTTCACCTATGCCTTATTTTCATTCGGAAAATGACAATTCAGCACTTGAAATCAGATCAGAACCATGCTGAATTAGGTCTAAATGAAGGAAACATCCACTTAGACATGAAATTTGTTGTAAGCGCATCACAGACGCGCAAATAAGCCGAGCTGAATTACAAAAAAATGAATTTAATCCACCTGTTCCTTATTCCCATGCTAAGAAAATCCATTCCCCCACTGCCTGCCTTCATTTCTAATCAATTTACCCGACTTGATTTCCCACAATTGTTCAATTCAACATCAAATATTTGACAGACCCGAGCTGAATTCATAATGTCATCCACCAGACGTGCTCCAACGTCAAATAATATTATTATTTTTTTTCTTAATTTTAAATATGCAAATTACCCCGATACGTTTTCTCTTATAAATTCAGCGGCAATTTTAATTTTTATTTAAAATATTTCAAAAATGGCGGTGACATCTTGTTTAATCACGTGTCAATCGTTTGAGGTACGTGAGAGTATTTGAATTGATTTAACGAGAAATTGCTGAAATTGTTTTGCTGAATCCCGAAAAGAGGCTCTTAACCCTGGTCTGGGCGGCCATTTTGTCTCAAGGCATCCATCTTGTATTGCCCAGACTGAACTTTTGCTGAATCCCGAAAAGAGGTCCTTAACCCTGGTCTGGCTGGTCCTTAACCCTGGTCTGGGTGGCCATTTTGTCTCACGGCATCCATCTTGTATTGCCCAGACTCAACTTTTGCTGACTCCTGAAAAAAGGTCCTTAACCCTAGTCTGGGCAGCCATTTTGTCTCACGGCATCCATCTTGTATTCACTCGGTCCATCCAGACTTGGTTCCATAATCGAATCAAGTCACCCGACACCTTTCAGACAGTGGAACCTGAGACTGGCCTGGACTAATGAACCCTTCTCCTCCAGGTTGCTCCTTCCAATGTCTAGTATGTGACCAGCATGGTCAACATGGCATCCACATTCAAACACTTGTGGCGCTGCAATCGATTGTCATTTGACACATTGACACAACGCCATCTTGATTTGAATCAAAGTCAACATTTTCAGCCATCTTCAATTTAAGAAAGTTAACAGAATCCGCCATGTTGGTATTCTGGGCACAACTCATTTTCGAATCTGTTACGTCTCCGAACAAATTTTAATTTCGAAACCTGTTTGAAGCCAAATCTGTCAAATTTCTTAACTGAGTCTGTTACGGTGACAGATTTTTGACAGATTTCTCCATCTTGGAATTCTGGGCACAACCTATTTTCGAATCTGTTACATATGTCAGAACAAAATTTCAATTTCGAAACCTGAATCTGTCAAGTTTCTTAACAGACGAACTTCGGACCTGTTACGGTGACAGATTTTTGACAGATTTTTAACAGAACACCTGTTGACTGTTGCCACCAGAACAGTAACAGCAGTTTTCGAAATGCACGGAATGTCAAAGTGACAGAATCTGAATCGCCCCCAATATGTCAAACTTGATTCAGTGTCATCATGGTGTCATCACGGTGTCATCACGGTGTTCCCTGAATGCCTGAGGTAAAGGAACATCTGGAATGGCTATTGGCTGTCCCTCGTGTTACTCACCCTTCCAGGTTTCGTTGTGTCACAGCTTGCGCCATGTTGGATTTTTTAATTACGAAAATGATTTTGACAAGGGCAAGGCAGGGTCATGAGGGTAATCACTTGAGGGATGGTGGTAGGAAGGGACCGTAAATGACAGATCAACAGACTTACCTAGATCCGGTGACGTTTCCCTCTTGATCTGCAAAACAAACGTCACTTTCACACGTTTTCTCGTCGGTTTCGTGGGAAAATTTTCCCCGCGGAAAGTGTGTCGAACCGAAAAAACCGAAACTTGAAACAATTGTATGAAAATTTTATGGAAATTAATGAAAATTTTCTTTCAGTTTCACTTGCGAACACATTTGGTACGTTCCACCAAAAAATACACTTTCCACATGCGATTGTTGCACTCGATACAAATCGCCGTTTTGGTGGAATCGCCTATACTCGATTCGTACGTGGAAATGCAGTCCAGTCCAATTTGAATCGTACTTGACAGTATGTCACTTTCTAATTGGATATTATTGATGAATTTGTTGTTGTTGTTGTTGTTGTTATTGTTTTTCCATGCTTTTCATTTCACTCCACCTGAGGTCAACACACCCGCGTGAATGCAGTCACACGTGAAAATTACCCGAAAAACGATTTGTGCATTCCAATTGGAATTGATGGAACCCACACACACACACTCGCACACGTCACACACACTCGCATACGGAGGGTTTTTGTTTTACACGAAAACCGGAAGATCGCGCACCCGCTGTCTGCTACTGCTTGTCAAAGGCAAAGGCACGAAACGAAACCAGGTTTCCTTGAACTTGTGTTACACTTGAAAGGTTTTCACTGTGGCTTTTCATGTAGATCATTTTCCTCACATCGGTTGAGGGAAATTCACATTTTCACGTTACCATAAAACAGGATTTGATCCCTTCCCGCGCGTCGAACACGAACGAAACTCAACAACAACAAAACGATGTACACTCGAAACACGATCTCGATCTCGATCTCGAACTACACCCGATCACCATGGGGGATTGTTTACAACTGAACTCGAACCGAAACTAGGCCGGAGACGAACGATCTGCGCGAACTGGTGGAACAACAACAACGAAACAGTGTGGCACGAGGAATGACACGTGCAGGTTGCTGTGTGTGTGATACTCGAACACGACTGTGGTGGAAAACACTAAACAGTGGAAACGACACGAACCGAGTTAAGTCGGTTTCAGTCATGCAGCGCGGTACGACTTTCGCTTTTGACGCTCATTTGACGCCGTTCTGCACTTGAATTTGATCAAATTTTGGAAATTTCTGAAATTTTACTTAATTATTGATCGAAATTTTTGGTTATTTGTATGGAAATATTCACATTAATTAACGAAAATTCAATTGAAAATTACTTTTCCAGGAGGAACTGTCAAAACAGACATCATGGCGGTTGTTTTGATTCGAAGACACTGACTGGATTTTGAATGTTTTTAAGGAAAACTATTGAAAATTAAAAAAATTTAGTGGTTTCAATTCATGGAAATGTTTGAATATTAATTATTAACCAAAATTTTTAGTTATTTGTATGGAAATGTTTATTAAAACTACTAAAATTCTGAATGAAATTATTTTTCCAGGAGGAACTGTCAAAACAGACATCATGGCGGTTGTTTTGATTCGAAGACACTGAGTGGATTTTGAATGTTTTTCAAGGGAAATTACTGAAAATTAATAAAATTTAGTGGTTTAACTACATCAAAATATTCATAAATTAATTATAAATCAAAATTTATTGTTATTTGTATGGAAATATTTAGATAAATTCGTAAAAATTCGATTCCAAATCATTTTGCAGGAAAAATTTTCAAATTCAACATCATGACATGGCGGCGATTTCTGAATCAAGACACTGAGTGGATTTTGAATGTTTTGAAGGAAAATTTACATAAAATTAATAAAATTTAGTGGTTTAACTAAATGGAAATGTTTGAAACTTCATTATTAATCGAAATTTATCATATTTTCTATGAAAATATTTACATTAATTCGCAAAAATTTTAAATAAAACTATTTTTCCAGGGCAAACTGTCAAACTCAACATCATGACATGGCGGTTGTTTTGATTTCAAGCCACTGATTAGTTTTACAATTATTTTAATGAAATTTAACAAAATTTAATGAATTTCTCTATTTTAACTTCATGGAAATGTTTAAAACTTAAATACTAATCAAACTTTATCATATTTCCTATGAAAATGTTTGTTAAAATTACAAAATTCAAAACTTTTAGAAGACACTATTCTTCCAGGAGGAACTGTCAAATTCAACATCACGAGTGGATTTTGGATATTTATACGAAAATTTGAATAATATTAATAAAATTTTCTAGTTAAGTTAATTTAAATGGTTAAAAATTAAAAACTTTTCAATTATGTTAGCTTTAATTTGATGCAAAATGTTATATTTACTTTAAAATTGTGAAAATTATTGAATTTTTTGACAACATGTCAAAATTAGAGGAAAATTACTGAATTTTTATATATAAAATAGTCAAAAATTTGATATTTTCCATAATTTATAACTTAATTTCAATACAAATGTCTTTTAAATGTTTTAAAATTCAAATTACAAGCAATATTGTGAACAAAGAACGATTAGCAATAGCATAAGGTGGATCTATTCATGTTTATACGATATATCACCGACATGATCATGTAAATCCTGAAACACTTGGATAAATGCATGCGTACACAGTAGCTCAGTGGTCAGATTATCTGGCAGGTAACTCTCTCACTTTTTTTCTTCCTTCCTAGCCATTGAAATGTGTTACTTGGTTATTGCACACGCCACAGTTTCCTTTAGTTGCGTTCATCGAGGACTGTATACTATTGAAAGTGAAGATTCCGCAAGAGAGTAGACCTGAAATTGATAGATTCTCCATGATATTGAATCAGCACAAGCACAAGTTCTCTCATTGAGGAAATAAATCAAAATCTACAAAAGAATATTGAAATTTTTGAAGAGCATTCCTTAGAATCCAAACAGATTCATAAATATCACCTTTAATCCTTAACCAATGCATAAGGACAACCAGGACCAGGACAGAAGTGATAAATACACGTTGGTATAATAAATTATGAAGCGATTTCAAGCACTAAAGTGTCAACACAAATAGCACAAGTCGATTTACGACAATAGTTTGTCTAGCCACATACAGACCAGTTATGATCCCAATTTAACCGCATACTATCCAAAATATATAGCTACAAAGGGATGGATAAAGGATACCAGTAACTGTATTCAATGTTGGATACATTTTGTCCTTTTTCGGTTGAATTGTCGTTAGTTGTCGGTCTTATATCAAATTTTTTGGTGAAAAATCCTTAATACCACATAACCTCATAACGTCATTCCATTCATTCTATTATGTTATACACAAATTTGAACCCTTGCTGGGTCCGGTATGTTCTTTATCATGTGCTGTAAAGGGTTTCGGTTTTGCTTGATTACACGTCTGCCAAAATGTTTGGTGTGGATATTTGTCAGCTATTGTAACACTTTTTGTGATATTACTGACGTTTATCTGTAACAGAATAACTTTAATGAGATAAATCATGTTTTGATAGTAGATAATCGGAGCGATTCGGGCCACTATCGTTAACCTATTTTCGAATCTTTTACGTCAAAATAAATTTTAATTTCGAAACCTGTTTGAAGCCAAATCTGTCAAATTTCTTAACAGAAAAATGTTCTGGTGTGTAAACATTCATTTTCAAATGTCATTCCCACTTTGAATTGTGAACTCTCCTTATAATCGACTTTATTCTCATATATTGTACAAAATTTGACAGCAGAACAATTAACGTCTTACTCGAACAGCAGCTAGTTTGAAAACTAAAACCTCATGATCGCCAAAGAATAGTCACATGACGGAGATGGACGGACTACACTCAGTCACACTACAATTTTATACCAAACGAATACAAGTGTTACAAAATGACTGAAAACAGAAAACCTGTTAACTTTTGCCACCAGAAAGAATACCGGTTTAGACGGTAACAGAATCGCCCCGAATCGAATACCTTCGAACGTAACCACACCAAAGAAATGTTCTACGAAATTCTCAAAATTCTCTGAAATGTAACAAACCATAGTCCTGCATCATCCTGAATCCTAATGGAATCCCAACCGAATCCTTACGGAATCCTGACTAGGAATTCCAGGAAACAAAAGTTCTAATCATGTCCAATATACGCACGACTTGATATCCATGAAGTGAATGAATCAATGAGTCTAGCTAGAATCAGGATAACTGGAATGAGATATTCTCGTTTAACTGTTCAAACTTTGAAGGGATAAAAATGCAAATGACATATTGCATGATATTGGCTAAAAATTTTAAAGGGTTTTGTATCCCTTTGGACACATTTGATTCGAAATTGACTTGGATGTCGTTTTTTGTGTGGATCATTTTTTTGGAGGACATTTTAATGGTACTTTTGAGCCACAATTGGAGTCATAGCCATTGTCGTTGTCGTTGTCATTGTCATTGTGATTGTCATTGTGAGTGGTTTCCTTAGCATACTTCATGGCAAATTCCCCCCCAAACATTATTTTAGTCGTCTTTCAGGGGTTTCAAATTGAATTCTTTCCCTAATCCTTTGATGGAAAACAATAATTCCCATGGATGTCTCCACCAAAATGCCATAGAAAGGATTTATGTTCTAAAACAAACAAAAAATTTTATATATTAAAACACTTTTTTAACATATTCAATTTAATAGTATACTTACAGGCGTAAAATTTTATCGTGTTGCCTAGAAGTCTGCAAGAATATTTGGGGTACATTTTTTCGGTGTTTTTACTTCATTTCATATCTGGAGTCATGCTGTCTCCCCTTTGATACAAAATGGTGTCCAATGAGTCACACTTTTGTTGGTGAAAACTTGGATGGTACTGTTTGTGGCGTTTTGTGAAATATTTTCACATTCCTCACATTGGGGGGACTTGTGTGCTAGTGGGTGGAGGCTCCATTGATTGCATGACATTTTTTAATTTGCATTTCTTCCTCATTGCCAATGCCTCTGATTAACCTAGAAACTGTAAGCAAAGTTGCATTTTGAATTAACTTGATTTGTGTTATTAATTCGAATGATTTTTAAAGTTAATTTTCTTAAAAACTATATAAAGTTAAAAATTCTACTTGGAAATATGCAGTTTATGCTTTGAAATAAATTCAAACCACGTGGAGCAATGGTTTCACAGTTTACCCTGTGCCTAATCGTGTTTTTAACGATTTCCAACAAACAAATTGTTTTAAGTGTAAGAAAATTTTAATTTTTAATTAATTTTTATTGAATTATTTTGCACCAGATTACAATGGAACAATTCCAACAGTCCAGTGGCACGTTGCGCAGTGTTTGTCTTCAAAAAACTAAAGCTAACGTTGGTAATTAAGTTTAAAAATATTTTTTAATTTTAATAAATTTAATTATTAAAAAATGACATTCCCCAAAGAACTGGTGGATGGATTGCTGCAAGGCAAGTTTCCTGACGACAAACCCGTGAAAGTGAGTTGATGGAATTGAAAATTTTTAAGTTTTAACGTTTTAAAATGATTTTTAATTTTGCAAGTGCTACGTCAACTGCATCATGGAACTTTTGGGAACGGTGCGTTTTAAATTCAATTTTAAAAATTAAATATCTTAAATTAATTTAATTAATTTCCATTAATTTCCATTAATTTTTAATTAAAATCCAGATGAAAAAAGGTAAAATCATGTACGAGAACGGATTGAAGCAAATTGAAATTTTGATACCAGACGAATTTCGAGACAACACCAAGCAAGCGTTGACAAATTGCAAGGATGCACGTGAGTTCAAATCGAAAATGAACTAGAAACTACAGGAACACACATATACTGAGATAAAATCACTAACATTAATCGTCATTTCCATGTAGTTTCTTATTCGTTTGCACTTTCCTCTACAATTTCCTTTCATTTGATTCCTCTTGCAGCGAAAGGAATAAAGGACCACTGCGAGGCCGGGTACGCGCTGCTCAAGTGTTTCTGGGAGAACAACAAAACTTACTTCTTCCCGTGACGTTTCCCGCTCCTGAGTAAATGTCAAATTTTTGGTTGTGGACCAACATTTATTTCATAAGAATTATAAATAATAAAGGAATGACAGAGAGAAACGTTTCATTCAATTGCCGTTTTTTTCCCTCCTTGTCACTTTGACGTAAAACTGACAGAAGTTAATAATTTTAATTTCCCTTACTGATCATGGGACACCATGAAATTTTCTTGTCATTCATTTTAATTAGCAACCGCCATGATAGCAGTAGCCCCATCAAACAGACACATTGACATTTGTCAAATCATCAGAAACCGATAATAAGTAGAATTTAAAAAGTCATATAGCATTTTCTTGTTGACAATTATAACAAGCGCAGTCAGTTATTAAATATGAGGCTCATATTCATGCAATGCCAAGTGAAATAAAATGGCGGATTTGAAATAACTCCACCCCTTCATTAATCACTGGAAAATCCTATAAAATCGTTAATCGAATCCATCTTGAATTCAATAGTATCTTGATCGTTCGGTAATTCTTATTGGAATCTCTCGCCCGGGTTTTGTTGAATTAACGAAATTCATTTAGGCAGTGTGTCAATTGAGGGAGTGAATACGTTTTTGTGAAATGCACTTGTTAATTACCGCTGTGGCAATACTGGCTGCGACCACATTCGATACGTGTTGTGGCGCTGTAAGTATGCGTAGTGATGATTTTTAGATAGTTTTCAAAAACATGTCTGTGTGCGAGTGTGAATGCGTGTACCGTTAAAATGATTATTTTCTCCTCAGACAGCTGAAGAACAAATGATGAAAACGGGAAAATTGATGCGTGACGTTTGTCAATCGAAATTGAAAGTTTCCGATGGTGAATTAATGAAAAATGAATAAATTCAATTAAATTAAATTAATTTTCAAATTATTGCAGAACTGGTGGATGGAATTAAAGAAGGAAAATTTCCAGATAATAAAGATTTGAAATGCTACGTAAATTGCGTTATGGAAATGATGCAAACTGTGGGTTAATTTAATTTGAATTAATTAATTTTAAAAATTTTAATTTATTTAGATGAGAAAAGGTAAAATAAACTACGAAGCTTCAATGAAACAAATCGACATCTTGTTGCCGGACGAATTGAAGGAAATATTCCGTACTGCTTTGGATGCCTGCAAGGATTCAGGTAAGTTTTGTAATTTAGTTAAGCTACCCCTCATCCCCCTGTGGCTGTGATTCATTCTATCTCGAAGTAATTACTCGACAAGTCTTCGGGTTAAGTTATCCGGTATCGATTCAATGGGGGTACATTGTACAACAACGACAATAAGAAAAAAAAGTGAAGTCAATAAAACGTTTAACAATAATTCAATAAAACTGCATCCATACCCCATCCCCCAAAACATGAACTCTTAACCCCAAATTGTTAGGGGATGGAAAATGAAAATACCCCAACGTTGCTGACGCTTTTGATTATTGCCAAAGCATAAAAATGAAGGGATGATTGAGGCAATTCTTGAGCTTTTATTTTAATTTTATTTGATTTTTGTTTCATTACATCCTTCCTGGACAACAATTTCATCCCCTATTTCAATTGAATGAAGCTCATTAAATGAAAATTAAACTCTCGTTTAGTTGCTATCGTCTGACCTTTGTCCAGCATCGTTTTTATGGTATAGGTATTGCTTGAATGAATGGAATCGATGATGATGATGATGATGATGATGATTGTCAAGGATCAACCCTCTGTCTTAAGGACAACCACCACCTACCCTTGGTGGTATTTTTCCACATGTGAACTAGACTTGACTTCCATTTTAACTTCACAAACTCTCCGTGTTTGCTTACAAGTCGATACAGAATTTTAATTACACAACTTCATATTCATCCCCTTGTCTTGTCTTGTCTCGTCTCGTTTGATGAGGTTTCTACTCGGCCGGGTCGGGGTTGTTTGCGTTTCAGGTAATTTACGTAGACACGAGATTTTCTACTTTCGAAACTTCATCATTTATTCGTGTTTCAATTTTGCAGCTCTTAAAGTCAGGAGATGAAGTCATTCATCTTAGAATGTTATGAAGGAACTATAAAAATTCCACTCTGGTGGACATTCAAACAACTAACTTAAACGGGAAGTGTCAAAAACTTGTTCCAATCCAATCCAAGTGGCGATTCAGTATACCTGGGAACATGGAAGGAAAAGAAAATTTTATCAGTGGTTAGAGCATCCGCCCGGCAAGCGGAAGGTCCGCGGTTCGATTCCCGATCACGAGCATTCAACATTTTTCTCCTCCATATTCCACACATTCAAGAAAATGAAAAATTTTCAAGTGTCAGAAATTCGTTCCAATCCAATCAAAATGAAATTTTTCTATCTGTCAAAAAACAAATTTTTTATTAAAACTGCAATGTTTGTTAAACGTCAAAAACAAAATGTAACTCCTGTCAAATTGCATTGACTTGAAGCTTATAACTGACAAATGTCAGCAAACATGGCAGGTATTGCAGAAACTGAAATGTTTGCGAAACGTCAAAAGTAAGAAAATGGTGCCCAGAAAAATGACTCTAGTACGGATTGAAGGAACAAATTTGACTCTGGTGCACTTTTCATATAACTGACAAAAGTCATGATAACCCTGACACATACTGTAATGTCTGTGAAACGTCAAAAACAAGAAGTACTCGACAGTTGAAAATTTAAATTTCTCCAGACCTTTCTCTTGTGCTAACACAAACCCATTCGCCAAACGTCAAAACCGAACAAAATGGCATCCATGAATAAATCTGTCATGTGAGTCATATTAAAACGAAATTAGCTAACATTAAACGATACAAATCCACGATAAAGTTAACGCTACGTTTAAATATAAAACGCCCAAGGGACTCCAGCTAGATTGGGTTTGTGTTTGCACGGTTTCGATTATCAATATTATCAGGAAAAGGTTCTCCAATATCATCTACAATAACAACATCATCACATCATTATTACATGGTTATTGTCTGTATTTAATTTAGCATCGTTTTATCCTTTATCCCTTGAGCAAATTCCTGTGCCGTGCCGTGTAGTATCGTCTGTCAGTCATTTCGGGGCATATTGACATTCATCCCCCTTCCATCCCCTCACACGTTCGCCATTAAATTATGCAAATCCTTATCAATGCAGTATGATTTAGCAGGTATTTTTTAATCACAACTTGCGTAGTATCCTTTGAAAAATACATTTTTATCAGTTCAATTCGTCGAATCCTGCGAAACGAGTCCTTTGATATCCACAAACCATTATCCACGACCCCTCAAACCTTGAGGGTTTAAAAATTTTGTTGTATTTTTTCCACATTCCGGATTATGGCAGTACCTTGTTTTTGATGTTGAACTGATTGATTCCCTTTGTTTCATGTTATTATCCTTGAACTTCCTGCTCTCATCCTGTATCCTGTCTTCCTGTATTTTGTGTGTTTTTCATCAGAAAACTTTTTGAATTTTAAAATTACGCTGTACAAACAGACAAACCCTCCTTGAATCCTGTAATCATGATTTCCTTTTACCGGATGTCAACAAAAGGGAAATCGTTCTAATACAGGAACCACAAATCAAGTGGGATCCTTTGATTATCAGGATTTCAATTATCTTTCAAATAGTTATTAGTTGATTTCGCATTTCAAAGGATAACCGCCATTTTGTGTTTTATTTCAGCTGTTGGAATTAAGAACCACTGCGAGGCTTCTTACGTTGGACTGCAGTGCTTCTTTAAGAACAACCCGAAATTCATTTTTCCTTAATTTAATTTTGCTTGTTTTTTAAATTCATAATTAATAATTAATAATTAACAATTAATAATTAATTAAAATTTGATTTGGGTATATGGAGTCAAAGTTGTAATGTGCAGAATGGAATAAAGTGGTGACATTGTTTTCTGTTGTTTCACCAAAATCTAAAATCAAATCCAGAAAAATTTAAGTTCTCAGAATAGCAAGAAGAAGAACTGTCAAAAAAAACACAATCAATTGCATCATCCATTCGTGAGAAAATTTTACTTAACAAACACACACAAGCAAGACACAGAGAAGTCGTATTTGGACAGATTACAAACTTTTACCAACTTCACTTGACATTTATATGAATTTCCTTGGATATTTCTGGATATATCTTTCTCAACTATTTACCGAGTAGAGTAGAGTAAACTAATTTTCTCTGGATAAATGTATGAGATTTGTCAGTTTTGCTCTACTGGAGTGACAACAAAGAGACGCATTTCGTCAGAAAGATTAAAAACTCATTGCTGGGAAAATGTTTTCGAAGAAATACAAAGAAATTTGTTTAATTAAAGATTGAGAAAAGCGGAAATAATTAACGATTTATGCAACAACCGCAGCGGAAGTGATGATTTACCAGCAAGTGGGACATGTTTGTTTTATAATTAAATCGAAATTTATAAAATTCATTCATTCATACTTAAAACACACGTATAATAAGTTATAAGAGAAATAATTAAATGAAATTGAAATTAGTCAAACATTCGACAACATTTCGTGTTACATGATAACAAGCTACCACTTCCGGTTGATTGTTATATGCCGAGATTATTGAAAGTTTTAATCTAGATCCAGTGGTATTTGTTAGTCATGTAATTTGTGTTTTCAATTTCGAATCAATCTAGATGCTGCTTGTTTGTAACGTGTAAGCGGTTAAATTAATTGCTGGTTTCAATGTTGCAATGTTGCTAGCTATTAATTAATCAGAATTGGAGGTATCCATGCATTACCGCCACTAGAATTAATAGAGTTACATGTCTTCCAGAGATTCTTACAATCTGTGACTATAAAACTATTTCTATTTAGCCTTTACTGCCAACAGTTAGCCAGTGTCGACTCCTACTGTCTATGTCAGGCACTCAACATGATATGGTTCTATCTAAAACTAGTTCTATTTCTATTGAGCCTTTACTGTCAGCAGCTTAATCAAATAGTCTTATATTAGTGATACATTATGAGGATTCGTTATCAAGTGGCGATTCCTACTGTCTACAAGGTACTCAATATGAATATCTATCTAAAACTAGAAGAGACTTAAAGAATAGATTCACCCTAAGTAGGTTAGATAGGATTCAGAGATTCACAGAATGCTATAACTAGTGATAACTTAAACTATTTAAAGAAGACATATATCTTAGATCCCATCAAGTTTTCATAGTTTCAACAGATGACTCTTGGAACGTTTCAAAGGTCACCGTCACATTTCAAATCTACGAGTAAATTAATTAATGGTTCCAATCGAAAACATTACGACTGAAAAATGTCCATAGCCAAAACAGGAAATCCAGATCCGATTGAATGCTTCAGAATACATGACGTCCGAAGGAGGTAGGTACCACGATGACAAACTAAAAATTAAAAAATTACTAGTTCATAATGTATAATTTAATAATTATTTGATGATATCGCTGACGACAACAAGTGATATTGGAATGTATCGGTTCAAATTAAAAACAGAATTTTTGGTAGATACTTACGAGTAACTTTTACATAACTATTACAAATAACTGAAAGTCATTTTCATCAAGTTAACACTGTGCTTAAAGTTAAAATCATTTTAGTTGCAAACAGTACGGCACAAGGTTAAGTTTGATGATAATTAATTGAAAATAAGAAAAACAATTTCGATTCTAATCACTATAATCGTTTTTGTCATCCAAATCATAGTCGAATGCGATGTTATTTTCTATTTTTCACCGGTTCACAATCAACTCACCTCAATTAATTTGATTATTTTTTAAGAATCTTCTGTTTAACTCGTCGTATAAAATGACGGGAGAACAATTGTCGAGCACAAGTCGCTCGTGGAACGTTGTTAAGTGAAGATACAAAAGTTAAATCTGTTCATTTCAAAATGAATGTTCTATATGTAACCGTGCTGTTTGTTGCAACCGTAGCAGTGACAGTCGTTCAGGTAAATTAAAACATAAAACTAGTACAATACTTTAGAGATATTTATACAAAACCTTTTACTCTAAAGTTACTTAATTAAAACTTAAATTTATATTTAAAAATGTCCAGGCTGTTGATAAAGAGCAAATGAAGGAAATGTTTCGTTCATTATCGCAAGAATGCAAGGAGAAAGTGGAAGCTAGTGACAGTACGTGGTATTAGTCCTGAAAATAAAAATGATTTTTAACAATATCTTCTTGAAGGCGATGTCGAGGATCTAATCGAACACAAGGAGGAACTGTCCGGACCGGCTAAGTGTCTCAAGGCATGCATGATGCAGAAATTCAAGCTGGTGAGTCTGATGCGATCAAAATCAACCTGATTCCTTCTAATACAAAATTCTCTTGCAGATGACAGAGGATGGTAAATTGAGCAAGGACGGCATGACTGAAATGGCACGAATGCTATCTGAAAATAATGAAGAAATGGTTAAAGTTGCTGGTGAAATAGCTGAGAAATGTGCAGCTGCAGCCGTACCAAACGATCCGTGAGGAAATCTTTTAAAAATTAAATCAAACAAATTTCATTTCCTCTCCCATTTGCAGTTGTGAAGCAGCACAAATGCATAACAAATGCATGATGGGCGAATTGAAGGAACGCGGTTTACTTGAGAAATTCGGTTCAGGAATTTAAATTCATTATTATCCTGGAAAAATGAATTATTTTGTTACTTTGATCAATCAATGCGGGTTTCAATAAAATGAAATAAACAAATGATTTAATTAAATTTTAATTTCAACTACTTTCGGCCAGGATAATCTCATTGTAAAACGGTCTACAATTGATTTTGACATTTAAACGTGAGCACAATAGGAAAACGCCGGACAGTTTACGATGAATCGAATAGATTTCCTCTGGTGGTGGACACAAACGATGTGCTACCATTGTGGGTACTAGTTGTGCTATCCTTTTTGTTGTATTCTAAAAAGGAAGATAGAGCGGTAATGAATGAGATATTCAGGAAACATCAGTTATACCTGTTTTCCGAAATCAAATTCACCATCATATCTAAAGATTTCACCGAGTATCATAACAGCGTCGACATGAGCCTCCTCCATCTTCCTCGACTCGTAGCCAGTGAGGAACCCCATCGATCGTGAGTCTTTCAATACTTTGTCAGCGTCACTGTTAGCAGCAGCAATAATAACCTTAAAAACGAATGTTAATGTCGAGTAAGAGTGCATTCAGGTATATCCACTCACTTCACGATAGTTCTTAATGAAATCACGATTGTAGTATCTAGTCGATCCGAAGTCGATCAACATCAACTTCTTTGTGTGTTTGTCGTACAGGAAATTCGACCAGTTCGGATCGGTTTGCATGCACTGGAATTGAAATAGTTCCCGTAAACACAGTTTCAGTGTAGCTTCTGCTATGAATTTGCGATGCTCATATCTAGAATAAAGTCAATTTATTAACTACAAAACTAAATCAAGTGACAGAGATTGATCTCACTCTAAATCGAAACATTTATCTAGAGGCATGCCAGGTACAAGTTCGGTGGTTAAGACATTTGCTGTTGTGAAATCTTTAATAACTCGTGGTACACGATACTCACTGTATTGTGATATCATTTCATTGAATTTCTCTGTATATTCAGCTTCACGAATATAATCAACTTCCCAGCTCAATTCGCGTTTAGCTACCTTGAAAATCGTATTTTAATTTTTGACATTAGCATTGTACTGAAATCTTGGTACTTTGACAACATTATCAATAAAGAATCCAGCTGGAAAGACATCCCATATCTTGAGCATACCGACTAGATTATCAATATCACTTTCAATACTTTTCGCTACCCCGGGGTACTGGATTTTGATAGCCACTTCAGTTCCATCCGGGAGTACGCCACGATGAACCTTGAAATAAGAGAGTTGTGAGTGAGAGAAACATAACAAATTGATTCCTACTTGTCCAATACTTGCTGCAGCAAATGGTTTATCATCGAAAGATTTCAACTGACTACGCCAATCTGCACCCAGTTCCGAAGTTAGCACACGACTCACTTGCCAGTCTGGCATGTAATCCGCTGCCTGTCTCACCCGTTCGAATGCCTTCACCAATTGTGGAGAAATGATGTTTGAATCTTGAATACTAAGGATTTGCCCCAGTTTCAATGCAGCCCCACGTACTTTACACAGTGTATCGACGATTCGTTCAGCATTCGATGGACTTAAGAATGCCTCTTTCATGCTTCGTGATCCACCCAATCCGAGAGATCCTTTAGCCAATTCACTGACTGTTCCAAATCCGAGACCAGCAAATAAACCTCCGAATGAAGCCATCCGGCCAATTCGTGTAGCTGGTACTCGTCGCTGTTTAGCTACAGAACTCAGTTCTTGGACATCACCCTTAGTCGTAGGTGATCGTGGGGGATCTGTTAGCATTTTCATAACGTTCTCAACGTGTTTAGTGTCTTCACTCACTGCAGATACACCTTCCGACTGAATTTGAGTATCGGATTTTACAGGTTCTGGTGGCGGTTTCGTAGTCTTGTCGTAACGCAGACTCAACTCGCGCTTTTTACCATGTCTCGCTAACAAACCTTCCAATTCCTTCAGTGTAATTGATGATATATCGATATTAGCTAGTTTCGGTGATGCCTTCAAAGGTTTCCCTGAATCCATCGGCTTCCCACTACTCACTGGAGCGGTTTTCTTAGTGTCTTGCTGCTGTGACGGATCAAACGTAGCCTAAAATTGAATACAAAGACTACACTGAACGGAATCTCTCAATGTTCTTACACTCTTCTTACATCCACTTCGATCGGCTCCAACTGTCCCACGGAGTACTCCCGAACACCCTGCAGTACAACTGAAGAACGCTCTATACTCTCCTTCAGCAGAGCACCAAGTTTCTCCAACTCATCCTTAGGACTCCGTCTCAGAGACGATGCACAACCTGCCAAACCCTTCTCAATCACATCCTTCACACTCGAGTTACTCCACACGTGCTGGACACATTTCTCATTACTCCTACATGCTGCATCCACAATCGATTTGATCCCCTTCAGAACCCCCAAAACATCCTGAACGCGTGACATAATCGAGTTGTCAAACACTACTGGACAATTTACTAGTATAAGCCTACAATTTATTTAATTTACTTTACAAATACGAATTAAGTACACATTATCCCTGGTTTGAGTAGAAAATTACAAAAATTTCATGGAAAAATTTATTAATTACACTGAAAACCTTTTGGCGGTCGTGATGGATTCTGACAATTGACAGATTGAGTGAAGTTGTTTGGTGCTGCCATCTGTGTGTCAAATTTTAAGCATTTCATGTGTGCAGGAAAATGGAGTGATTGACTTGTCAACATCTCATGTACAAAACAGACAGGAATCAATTATGAATCTGCCAGAACAAAGCAATACGACGAATTCTCAAGATTCCGTGGTATGTTAGGAAACAATAACAGGGCAGTGGGCAATAAAAGGAACTCACAATCAGTACTACAGGTCCTAGTACCTTGTCAATTCTTATAAAGAGAATCTCCAGGTTTTGATTTGAAGACAGTAGCAAAAGAATGGTGTAGAGGAATGAGAACAAGTTGAAATGTCAAAACGAATGAAAAGTTCGAGTAAGACCAAAATCGAGTTTTCTTACAAACTTTTCATCGTCAGACTTAAACAAGATATAGATACAGATTGTAAACAAGGTAATAAAACTTAATATAAAACTTTCATGTATTCAGAACCACAACATTATCGCATTTTATTTTACGTAATAATAGTTGGCTGATCTTTGCGTGCTGCTCTCTGTTTTGAAACAATTTGATTAGCAATATGATCCAAATCCCTTTGTCCAGCCGGTGTCAATTTGCGTCCACCATCGGTATGTTTTTCAATTAAACGGATTTTCTCAAGTGCCTGTAAAGCTTTACGTGCAGCACCATCAGCAGCCCGGCAGAAATGTGATGGATGGACCCCATTGCGTTTACGTCCACCATAGATTTTTGTTATTGAACCGACACCAGCCGGACTGCGGTGGTACAAATGACGTAGAATTGATGCACAACGTACATAGAACCAGTCCGGGTCACTTGGTGCTAGTTCCTTGAATTTTGCTGTTTTCACGATATCCATTTGTTCTGGAACCTTCAATTTGCCAGACCTGCAAGCAATTCACATAACACTCAATACAAAAATCTCATATTTATTGTTACGTACTTCTTCAAGAAAGCTGCAACTGCTTTGACAATAGCATGTTGATCGACGTCTTTCACTGTAACACCTGGCATCTGTACGGAAGAGATACATTATAATTCATGATTATGCAGTTAATCTATATCCTCTTCATTATATTATCAAACTAATCCAATATCCATTATATCCTTTTTAGCATTTCAATAACCAATCAACTCAAATGTACCTTTGAATCACTTCAATTCAACTTTAGACGAATATACCAGCGAACTGCACTAAATCGCGTACACCGGAAAAAGAACTCTCATACAAAGTTGACATAAGCGTCAAATCCATCAAGCACATTTTGGGGTGCGTTCAGTGAGAGTGCGTTCACTGTTTTGTTTCCGTTCTCCGTTCGTCAGGTTCACTGGTCGTTTTCTTTTAAAGAAATTTATAAATCAATTAAAATTATAACACATTTAGGTCTGTTCCCTTAGTTTAGCAGTTAAAAAATTAGTAAACTCTCAAATTTCACTCACAAGAGCGTGACTCTCACAGTGTGAGCGAAAAACTGAAAACAGTACGGGAACGGAAATGCTGTATCTTGCAGTAAAAAGGTGAGAAAGTTAACAGATTTGAGCCGTATTCTTGTTTTAACTCTAATTAGTGCAAATTAGTTTACTCCACTCGATAAATAGTTGAGCTAGAAATGTCCAATTCTTCCTTAAATTCCACAAAATTACAATTTCTTCAAAATTTTTAGTTGATTTCGTCCGAAGAGGAAATTCATATAAATGTCAAGTGAAGTTGGTAAAAGTTGTAATTTATCCAATGCGAAATCGGGCTGTTTTTGGATTTGCACTCAATAGTAGAGATGTAACGAAGTATTCCAAGATTACTCATTTTCAATTCAACAATCTTTATCTCTGTAGAACCTAGGGACCATTTACATTAAATGTAACGAATGGGTAACCGCATCCATATTCGTTACTGAGTAAACGTTGAAATGCTTAATACAAATATACTCCATTCAACTAGAGTATGGATGTAACAGTGTGTGTTGAAAGCGAATCGTTCTCTCGCACACGTAATGTCACTCACTCTCATGCATCCATATTCGATTCCATTCATTCCTAACAAGTTCTCTCGAATACGTAGTGCCACAGGCACTCATTTGTCTTTCATGTTAAAGAGAGAGAGAGAGAATAACCGGTAACGAGGGAAATTTGGGAGTAACGATTGGGTACTCGGAATCAGAGCGAGTATCCGGTACTCAGTAACAGCCGGTTCAAGTTTAAATTTGATTTGCACACTTGGAAACATATACCTTCCAAACATCATATTAGCCGCCTGTTCTATGTCAAATAAAAAACGCTTATGAACTCCAGTTAAGGAACAGAAAAGAGGTAATTACAACCTGAAATAATTACCCCGAACACATTCTCAGTTTATTTAAGTTTAGTAAAAAAACAATAATTAAAAAATTCCAAATTCCAGGTTTTCCTTGAGTTTTCCCGGTTTTCAAGGCTCTATCAGCAAGCAGAACCTTCCTCGAAGCCAACGAAGGAAATTGACGTGTCACCATCAATGTAGATGTAAGAAACTCTCGTTAGGGGTATACGATGAGCAAACTCAGTATTTACCCCGTTGAATGCAACTTTGTAGCACTTATCTGTGGCAAGCAAGATTATTTCATATGGTTGACCTGGACAAATGGAGCATCCACCGTATCGTTCTTCCTCGCCCCATTTCTGCTGAAAATCATTCCTAACTATAGTCTTATCGCCAGGACGTACACTCAAATGAATAGCAATATCATCTGGAGGGTTTACCAGCGGGCCACACATCAAATTGACGACGAACCTGTTGATCACGTGTACTTATTCATAGTGTCTAATGTGTCAAGTCAACTGTAACATACCTTTTACCAGTAGGAAGCATATGACCCTTTATCCGTACCATTGACCCATTTCGCATGCCACATGGTATACTCCCCAGAAAGGGTACTGTCTAATGGAGATCAAAGGGTTTAATACAAGAATATACAATGTACATGAGTGTCTCAACTTACAGGATTGTGCACTGGAATCAACGCCATTCTTCTTCTCTGTCAAATTATAACTGAGGTATTCGTTCCAAGTGGGATCTTTTATTAATTAAAATTTTTGACTGAAGAGATAAAGATAGACCCTAACCTTGACCAAAGCGATAGAAATCGCACTGCACCATTCTTAAAAAAAATAGAAATGCCTAACACACGTCTAACAGGCAGCGGAAAAAGTTATTCTAAATTTAGTAAAATTGCACTAGTATCCGTTTGAGTGCGCCAAATTCTGAGTATTCCAAAATGTACAATAGATAAGCGATTGAATGTGTGCGTGCATGCTCGAATTTGAAAAGATGTCACTATCAGCGTAAAATGACACAAAAAACACGATGAATTTGAAACTATGTAACCTTATTTGATTTTTAATATTTTATGAAAATTAGATCATTTTCGATATACATACATATCAATTACGCATACATATCAACATTTTGGCATAGTCAGAATTTGTCGCACTCAAACGGATTGCTATCGACGCAACGCCTCATGATGCGTTTAATTCCAATCAGTTGGAAATTTTCACACGTTACACGTCAATTATCACATTTGTCAAACGAGTTTAAATATCAAATGTCAGGAGCAACTCACTGACTCAATACTTACGGATCAATCCAATCCAAGTATAGAGTGGCGCTAGACTTAAGTCGCTAGTTTGCCACTAGTACCAAAGGATAGTGAAATGACAGTTGACTTAAGCTAGCTTATCCTTGTGTCTCATTATCACATCATAATTCTTGTAGCTAGTACACAAATAACTACTTGATTTTGACAGAAGAGACCAACGAATAAGACAGAATTGAATCAAAGGTGAAGAATAACCAATCAGAACAACTTATTTTGACAGATTGGTAACAGAACGATTGATTACCAGACAGTGATTATCAGGTTATCCTTCTTTAACCTACAACATACTCATAGAACATGGAGGAAAAGTGGATGACATGGCTGGGAATCGAATTCAGATGTCTCGATGATCCTTGTACCCCATTATCACATTGTACATTAACAACATTCTTGTTATTATACAAATAAATAGTTGATTTTGACAGAAGAGATGAACGAATAAGACCGAATTCAAACGAATGTTAAGAATAACCAATCAGAACAACTTATTTTGACAGATTGGAAACAGAACGATTGATTACCAGACAGTGGTTATCAGGTGATCCTTCTTTAACCTACAACATACTTATAGAACATGAATGAAAAGTGGGTGACATGGCTGAGAATCGAATCCAGGTCTTTTTCTGATCCTTGTACCCCATTATCACATTGTACATTAACAACATTCTTGTTATTACACAAATAAATAGTTGATTTTGACAGAAGAGACCAACGAATAGGACTGAATTGAATCAGAGATGAAGAATAACCAATCAGAACAACTTATTTTGACAGATTGGTAACAGAACGATTGTGAGACAATGGAGATGATTCCTGTTGGTTTTGATAATGATAAATGAATACAAGATTATATTCAACATGATCTATGAAAATTTATTGTACACAATGTATAAAAATAGAAAATTCTCAATAGCCCTCAACATGTCAGACGAACTGGATACACGAGTAGAAAATAAATAAATACAATAATTCGTTGAGAACATAGCACATAGTAAATGATAATGAAAATTTATCCTAACAAACATGATATGATTTACATCAATTTGGGTTGCCTCTTAATAGCACTAGCATCTAGAAACCTCTTATTACTGTCATTGCAATGAACGTAGCTTTGCCGGAAACTGTCGTCATTAGCAAAATCACCATTATAGTTATTCTCGTGAGTGCTACCGATCAACCCGTACTTCTTCATATACCTCATTGTAGCTAGAGACACTTCATTCAGTGTCTTACCAGACGGTTGGTTACTGCTGCTATCACTAACAACTGGATGAATCTTCTGCATACTACTAACAACTAGTTCGTTTAACTTTTCATCTGGTAAGTACTTCAGAGCTAACGTGTTCATAGCTAGATTTCTGTCGTTATTTTGAACACGACTGTGATTAGCTGGTTCAATAGCTTTCTTATTAACATTACTACAATTACATCTACAGCATTGCGGTGCTTTCGTATCCAATATCTCATGATGCACTTCCCCGACAACATTCCCATAGAAGCTCATATTGATTTTGTTCTGTTCACCGTGGGTGGATTCATTCAATCGTCGTACACTGGAATGAATTTGGTTTTGAATCATAGAAGCATGTATAACATAACGTGGTTTTACCTCTTTGGCTCCAAATCAGAAATTGTATTGACTCCAATCGATACCATTTCCCTATCAATACCACATTGAATACCTTTATCAACTGTAGTCGTTTTCAGTAGTTCCTGATCTTGTCTCTCTGTTAGTATCATCTGCATTTGCTGTTGCATCAACTGTAGCTGATCCATCTGGCGTTGGATGATATCGTATATCAGATTGAATTCCTTCTTCGTAACCAAGTTCTGTAGCACATTCTCATCGACTGTTTGTGGTGGATTGTGTGGATACATGTTGTACATATTGTTATTACTAGGAGATATTCGAGGTTGGGTTGAGTTGAATGCAACAACTGCTTCTGTTGGCGTTGTGTTATACGTTTGTGGGGAACAGCGTGGACCAATTGTCGACACAACATGTTCGTTCAATTTCGAAGGTGGTGGTGTTGAATTGAATGGGATCAATGGTGATGATACTGGAACGAAACGTACTTGCTTCTTAGGAAACGTTGGAGTGTCTAGAATGTTTTCCTTCTTCCATGAAGAGTATGACTTGAATGCAGGTGGTACTGATCCTGATGGGATAACTGACTCAGCTTCAATTGGTCTATGCTTATCCAAGACTAGTGACACTTCTGGCACTGTCGGCGTTGCTGTGGTCTGGAATCACAAGAACAAATTGAAGTTATTCGAATACAAACATTTCATACAAACTTTCATACATCCGAAAACGATATACTAGGACGTGGTATATGACGTGGTATCGAATCATTACTGAAACTAGCTGAATTCGACATCATAATACGTTTATAAAATATATAACAAAACCCTTGTATGTTTTTCCAGCCTCGTTTATTGTCAAAATTCAATTTGTCAACTTGGTTCACACGATGACACACAGATGGCGCCGTGGTGAGTAGAAGTCGAAAATGACATAACCTCAAAATTGAGGGAAATTTAAATTTTAACAAATTTTATTTGAATTTAATTAATATTTATAATAAATTAACATAAATATTTTTGTAATTTTGTTAATTAAAACACAATTAATTCAATTTAAAGTTTTAATACAATTTTTGAATAATTTTTCAAGGTTATGTTTGTGGGGATACTGACGCCATGAATCAGAATAAAAGAAATTTTTCATACATTTAATGTTTTATTTCCGGTGTGAGAGTGTTCATGAACAAGTTACTAATAATACTACAAGCTCTATGATCAATTTATTCTCTGGTGAATGTGAGGTGTTCAAAATTAGTTCATTCAATTAACAGTACTGAAGTATTCCTTTGATTTCTTTGTATCAGCTACCATGGTTTTATCCCCTGGTTTCCAATTAGCCGGGCACACTTCACCATGAACATCAGTGAATTGGAATGCCTGAACCAGACGCAGAGTCTCATCAACACTTCGACCAACTGGTAAATCATTAACAGTGATTTGACGTAACTTCTGTTCTTTGTCAATTATGAATAAACCACGAAATGGTACACCACTTTCCTCATCCAATACACCGTAATCACGAGAAATCTTCATTGATTTGTCAGCCAACAATGGTATATCCATATCACCAAGACCACCTTGCTTACGTGGTGTATTAACCCATGCTAGATGGGTGAAATGACTGTCTGTGGAACAAGCAATTAACTCGCATCCAATGTTACGAAATTCTTGTGCACGATCTGAGTAAGCAATTATTTCTGTTGGACATACGAATGTACTGTAATAAAATGTTTCGTATTATCGATTAGTACTTTCAAATCATTATAACACTTACAAATCCAATGGGTAAAAGAACAATACCACATATTTCCCTTTGTAATCGGACAAGGAAACGTGCTTGAATTGTCCCTTAACCACGGCTTCGCCACTGAATTGCGGTGCTGGTTTCTGAATTTGCAACATTATTACCTAAAACGAAATCAAATTAATATTACGAATAAATATCTAAAATAACTCTACAGATTTTTCTCGAATTCCAAAATGAACGTTTCACTTGTACAACAAATCCAAACCGACTGAATACTGTGAATACGGAATACCACTAACAAGTTTGATGTGCTGTAGAATCACCCAGAAGCAGAACCAGAACTGTTCATTACATTCCTACTATACTGTATCTACATGAGGTTTAGCTGAGAGTGTATTAGATGTATACAAGTGAACTTGAACTATTGTAGTTGTGGCCACCACGTCCGGCTCCCTCCAATTTCTGTCGACCGGCGAAAATTTCAATGATTCCTCCAAAACGAAAGTAACAGTGCCAAGTATTATTAATTGAATTGATCAATTTTATTGCATGATTTCGTTTTAGAATAAAGAACACGGTAAAGGTAGAGGTCAGGTTAAGGTTTTTGTCATTTCATTTGAAACCATGACATGATGGGTAGGTAGGTACCTACCAACAGGTTTTCATAACATATTTGTTGAGGACCAGAATTGAATTTTATCACCACTCAGTCGTACAATATTAGAAAGTTATGCTTGTGATTTTAATACCCTCATCAATTTTATTTGCATTTAAACTTTAAAAGCTATCGATAACACCATATGCAGGTTTTGTTTATCGTATTCAATAAATTACAATGGGGACTATAAAACTATAACTATACTGATAAGATATTGACATTCTCTTGCTTGTTACATACAAGTTTTGGAAATCCCATCTACAATACGTTATTTTATTCTACAAGTACAGTCGATCATTCGTTCTGGTGAGAGATCAGTTATTGATCACTTCTGCTGCGTCATTTTGTTGCGGATATATGTTTCTTAATCATAGCACATTCTAGAATTTGATCGACATGGTCAAGCTGCTGTTTGTTACATAACAAATCGTTTATTAGCTAATGAATCAAATGGGGTTTCTCCGAATTTCACCCATTCGTCTTCTGGTTTCTTCGTGAAGTTTTCATTTTTAATTGTTCCCTCGAAAGCCATTCTAAAATGTTAAATTTATTAATTCATTAGGTTTTCATTAAGTTTAATAATTATTAGTTTTCATAGTTAATAATAGTAGAATTTGTGGAAATTATTAAAATTGTTTCGATTCAATTTTTCAAATACTCCCATACAAATCAGGAAACCATTGAAGTAAAAGATGAGGAAGGGCAAAATAATCTGATGATGTGAAGCTAATTTCGTTTAGCGTTGAATCGAATTTCTTCATTCCGGGCAAATGCTCTGACCACTGAGCTGTCACGAGCACACCCTCTCTTCCATGTTCTCACATATTGAATCGCCAATCCCTGTGAAACATGAAGGGAGGAAAAGTTGTGTGCTCCGTGACAGAAAATCAAACCGAGGTCCTTCTTCTTCCCGGGCAGATAGTCTGACCACTGAGCTGTCACGAGGACACTTTCTCTTCCATGTTCCCTCATGTATATTGAGTCGCCACGACATTCCCGTTTGACAGTTGGGGCCAAAAATTATACAAAACAGTTTGATATCATCTACCAAAGCGGTTCGGTTTGACAGTTGGGACCGGAGGTTTTTGAAACCAGTGAAACCAGTTAAATTTTTTGCACGAGTTTGACAGACAATCGGGGCTATTCTGGGTGCACGTAACAGATTCTGTTAATTTGACATTCAGTGCATTTTGACGTTGGATTTCGAAAAGTTAACAGGTTTTCTGTTAAAAATCTGCTACCGTAACAGTCTCGAATTTCGTCTGTTAAGAAAGTTGACAGATTTGGCTTCAAAAAGGTTTCGAAATTGAAATTTGCTCCATCTGTGCCCAGAACACCAACATGGAGGATTCTGTTAAAAATCTGTTACCGTAACAGTCTCGATTTGGTTTCAAACAGGTTTCGAAATTAAAATTCACTCCAAAACGTAACAAATTCGAAAATGATTTGTGTCACTTCAAATGTTCAAACGTTATTTTCGAATTTATTTTGACATTTGATACCTTGGCTTGTTACTAAAACAGAAAAATGTTAATAAACTTGTATCATTTCAAAAATATATGAAAATTCTTAAGTTTCTTGCTGTATTCACGTGACGTTTCCATTTTGTTTTCGCTCTGTCACTGAAATGAACATTTCGAAGTGAAATGCTACGATATGGCACACAGTCTAGTAGGCTGTGACCGGTATAAGAGCCATTCCTGTGGTATTAGTTCGATGTACCCATCCTGGAATGGACGAAATTGAAGGAAATTCGAAATTCGAAGATGGCAGTACGAAAAACTGTCAAATTTGTAAAATTTACACTAATAAATTGAATTTTATTTGTTAATAAATAAAAATAAATTTTTAGTACATTCACTAACCTGAATTTAGTACAGAATCGAGGGAAGAATTTAGAACTGTCAAGTGGAAAATTGGAAATTTTCATATTGCCTGCCTGCCACATTGGCCGCCATCATGTTCGAATAAAACTTCCCTCGTGACGTCACGCAGCACACTGCATCCCACTCTGACACAAGTGAAACTCCAATTCATCCGTCTCACAATCGCCCAAGCACATCTGGCTATACAAATTTCATGTTATGCTTATGGCAATTTTTAGTTATGTTTGTGCATTCGAAAGAATGCACACCGATCAAATGTTGGCAGTTCTTATACGCCATTACGCGACGAGTTGTTTTGCACGCGTTTAGTTATCAGAAAAATTCGATTTTTCTGTTTTATTCGATAGCAGCGAGTAAATAATTGTACAAATCGATAGAATATCGTAATTAAATCATAATTAGATAGTATTTCGTATCGTATATATACATAATTGTAACTTTCATCATTCAATTGAAATGTTCCATGAAACGAAGAAAAAGAGAAGAAACTGTTCACTGAACATTTTTGCCTTTTCACACATTGCAGACATATTTATTAATCGAAATTATTTTCATAATAATATCCATTTCGATATTGTGATAAAGTGCGATTTATGAATAACCTAATGCAAATGGTGGTGATTGAAAGGAAAAATTTTTATTCATACATTTTTATTCCCTGCCCGTTGACTTGTGAACAAAACTGATTCCTTCCTGCGACGACTATATCGAATTCGTCACATACACGAGCATATACCTTGTTCCGTTCCATCGTTCGGTTTACTTCATGGGTACACAACCACAACAACGACAACGACAACGACGAGAACATTGAATACGACGACAACGGAACGGGAATTGCCTTGCAAAAATATGTTCGAACATTTTCAACAATTTTCATCATTTTCGTATTGTTATTTATTTTGAACAAATTTTCAAATAATTCACTTATTTTATTCATTTTAGCAATGAGATACATTGAGAACATTCATAACAGAACAGAAACGGATATCTTCTTATGATATCCTTCACAATTATTGTAGTAATAATGCTGCGTTGTGTGATGATGGCAAATGTCAAATTATATGGAACAATAACATATTTTCACAATTTTCAATTTGTTGATACTGCTATACATACTGTCTAGAATGATATTACGATATTTTCAATAACATTTATGTGAATTCAATGGTCAAGTGTTTGTTTCAAGCAAAAGTGTCGATTAATTGCAGGAGGAAGAAAAGGGAGAACAATTAATTATTATTATTAAATATTGATATAAGAGTTTTGTAGTATAATATACTATTGTAAGAAACATCATCATCATCATCTTCAAGTGGCATAACAAGAAACGTGAACGGAGGAAGAAAGCTGATCGTTTCTCCGCCACGGAAATCGCATTAAACCTTAAATGAACAACACAATATCGGAGTTAACATTCAAATTACAGAAAGCATTGGACAGTAATTATGATGTAAGTTGATGTGATATTCTTACTGTCATCATTATGTGGATTTCATCTTGTTCTATCAAACAATTTCAATGACACATGGTTACCAATCATCTTTTGTTCCAATTATCCATCCATCATTCATCATTCATAGGTACAATGTGGACATTTGAAAATTTATTCTTCATTTTATCATGGATTTCCATTACGGAAAACATCAAATTTCAACCATTTTTGGGAGTGAAATAGTGTCAACGTCTTTTTATTTGATTATTTTCTCTCCTCGAAGCCATTCCCACCAATACAATCGCCATTTTTCACGTTTCGATGCGAAGCAATTTTCACTTGAAGGTGAAATCCTATGAATGTGTTACAAGGAATTGTGTGGTGTGCAGTGGATTGAGTGAGTAAGTGTTGGAACAGATAAGAGCAAGAGTAACAACATAACCTCCATTTTGATTTTGACTTGATGGAATGTCAAAATATTTGTTTCGTCGAATGTATTCCCGAAAAAAAGAAAATGTCTGCATTTTTAGATTTTTCAAATTATATTTTTATTATTTTCACTGTGAAATGATCTCCTTTACAAGCGAATTGATTTTCATTTTGTGATACGTATTGATAATTTTTTATTTCTTTTCTCAATTCAAATTTGATTTATTCAAAATATTCTCAGTTTCTCCCTTCGAAATCGAAAATCAATTTTTAATCGAATTTCTGCCATGTCACGAACATGTTTCCAACAGCATGGACACGATGCAATGTCAGTGAATTCAATTTTTAACAACGGATTCTGGTTAATTGATGCGAAATGAAGCGAAAATATTAGATACAATTTTTCAATATCTCGTCTCGTTTTCGAGATATCGCTACTTTAACTTCAAGTTCGAAAGTCAAAATATCTGTGAATCTGCAGTTTGATGATGGATTCTGGTTAATTGACGCAAAATAAAACGAAAATATTAGATACAATTTTCCAATATCTCCTCTCGTTTCCGAGATATCGCTACTTTAACTTCAAGTTCGAAAGTCAAAATATCTGTGAATTCAATTTTTGATGACAGATTCTGGTTAATTGATGCGAAATTAAAAGAAAATATTAGATACAATTTTTCGATATGTCCTCCAGTTTTCGAGATATTGCTACTTTAACTTCTACGTTCGAAAGTCAAAATATCCGAGAATCTGCAGTTTGATGATGGATTCTGGTTAATTGATGCGAAATGAAAAGAAAATATAAGATACAATTTTTCGATATCTCCTCTCGTTTTCAAGATATCGCTACTTTAACTTCTAAGTTCGAAAGTCAAAATATCCGTGAATCTGCAGTTTGATGATAGATTCTGGTTAATTGATGCGAAATGAAGCGAAAATATTAGATACAATTTTTCGATATCTCCTCTCGTTTTCGAGATATCGCTACTTTAACTTCTAAGTTCGAAAGTCAAAATATCCGTGAATTCGATTTTTAACGACGGATTCTGGTTAATTGACACAAAATAAAACTAAAATAATAGATACAATTTTTCAATATCTCCTCTAGTTCTCGAGATATCGCTACTTTAACTTCAAGTTCGAAAGTCAAAATATCCGTGAATTCAATTTTTGATGACAGATTCTGGTTAATTGATGCGAAATTAAAAGAAAATATTAGATACAATTTTTCAATATCTCCTGTAGTTCACGAGATTTTGCTACTTTAACTTCAAGTTCGAAAGTCAAAATGTCAGTGAATCTGCAGTTTGATGATGGATTCTGGTTAATTGACACAAAATAAAACTAAAATATTAGATACAATTTTTCAATATTTCCTCTAGTTCTCGAGATATCGCTACTTTAACTTCTAAGTTCGAAAGTCTAAATATCCGTCAATCTGCAGTTTGATGGTGGATTCTTGTTAATCTATGTGAAATTAAAAGAAAACATTAGATACAATTTTTCGATATCTCCTCTCGTTTTCGAGATATCGCTACATTAACTTCAAGTTCGAAAGTCAAAATATCCGAGAATCGATAGAACGAGAGGAGATATTGAAAAATGTTATCTTATATTTTCGTTTTATTTTGCGTCAATTAACCAGAATTCATCATTAAACTACAGATTCATACATATTGAAACTTCCTAACCTATAAATTTTGTTAAAATTGAAAATATCTCGAAAACGAGGGGAGATATTGAAAAATGTTATCTGACATTTTCGTCTTATTTTAAATGATTTATTAATTTAATACTATTTCCAGGTCGTTGATATGGGAACTGTTCTTTCTGTCATATCACAATTGGAGGGAACAACGATTACTAAGGAGCAATTGGAAACCACCAGATTGGCAAAATACATTAATTTACTCCGTCGACGAACACAATCCGAACAGTTAGCAAGAAGATCAAAAAGTTTATTAAAAAAATGGCGTGATATGGTAATGCCAACATTAACATCAGATCAACAAGAACAGCAAACAGCTGATCAACAGCATCAACATGAATTACAATTATCCCAGCAATCAGATCAAATTCAAATAAGTTCTGATTCAACATGGCCACAACAGATATACCAACAGCAGCAACAGCAGCAGCAGCAATTAAACAGAATTTCATCAAAACCAAATGATGATCAGAATAATAGTAGTGGGCTTATGAATACCGGAAGTGCCAATAGAATACAAAATATGAATCTATCGAATGGTGGACACCATCGTAATATAGAACAATCATCAGCAACAATAATGCAACGTCCAGTTGAAACATTATTAGTAGATAATATGAAACCATCAACAATAACTGGTTGTAGTAGCTCATCACAGCCAATATCACATAGTTATCACAGACAATATATGAATAGTAAGAAATTGTATCATGAAAGTAATTCACAGCCAATGGATATTGTTGCTCAACGTGATCAATCAACATCAGCCACATATAATGTTGATAGTAATCCTCAAGCATCGTTTTCAGGTATACTACCACGTAACCATCGTCAACTGTCATCGAAGAGTTCACGTGATCGACAAAATTCACCAGCAAAATCAACAGCAACAGTAACAACTGTAGCAGGAACAGCAATAGCACGAAATGATGATCAACGTTGGATGTCAAATACATTTGATTATGAGAGTAGCTCGAATCCAAGTTATAATAAAGCGGGAACAATTGTAATTAAACCAGGAAAATTGATAACTAAATATAGTACTAATAGTAGTAGTAATAATAATAATAATAATAATAATAATAATAACGATGGTAACAATTCAAATAGTAGTTGTAGTAAAAGGAGAAAATCAAATTTGTTCAATGGCGGTGATCATCATAACAATACGATTGGATCGTTTGACTTGATCAATGATTGTAATTCGAATAATGATTCGAATATAGTTGATACAGATAAACAATATCATAGTAAATCATTAGCAGCAGCAGCAGCAGTAGCAGTAACAATACCAGCAATAACAGCAACAGTTCATGATGATGATCAGAATCAAATTGGTGACAACTCAATTGATCACCGTAAGAGTAGAAAGCATAAAAAGGATAAGAAACGATCAAAGCAACAAATTGATAAAACTAAATCATTAGCAGCATGTGGATCATCGTTAAATTTAAATAGTAGTAATAATAATAATAATAATAATAATAGTTTACAGCGTACTGCTACAGATCAAACCATAACAATCGACGATACACTACTATGTGGTACATCGAATTTCCTGCCGCACGACAGTCTGTCGAACAGTTCGATGAGTTTGTTCCCGAATGCCAGTACAAATGCAACAATAACTCATAATAATAGTAGTAATACAAATCGTCCAGGTATTAAATTACATTATCTTATATGTTCATTCGAATTTAATCATTTCATTTTAGCTGAAAACGATTTGACATTTGCTGGGAAGTTTAAGAATTCGACTTCATCAAATACGAGTAGTACTAGTAATAATAACAATATGATTGTTGAAGCAAGTGGATCGACAGCAGCCACAAATAACAATAACAATAACAACAACAATAATAATAGTAATGTTGTTATATCAGTTGATTCGAATAGCATTGGTGATACTAATACGACTCCAACTGCAAGTGGAGCTGCAGGAAGTCAGCATCACAAAATGGAGCCATCAACCTTCATGCCGTTCATGTGTAACAACAAGAAACAGCAACAGCAACACAATTTGAATCCAACTGCTAACACCACGATCACCACCACTGCCACTAGTGGTAATGTTCAGTTTCTAGAATTTCCCGAAAGTCGCAGTTGTTCACCATTCACTCTGATGACAGCTGCCAATTCGAATGACAGCATTGGTTCACACAGTTTGTTAATGAATAACAATAATGCTATTGATATTGGTCAATCGGTTAGCCAGAATTTTGACATTGTCATGCAGTCATCGAATCAATCGCAACATCAACAACAACAGCAACAACAGCAACAGCAGCAGTTATTGTTAAAACAAAATTTAGATAATTTAAATAATCAAAAGCAGCAAACAAAAGTTCCACCACAATCCCAGCAGTCACAGCAATCGCAGCAGTCACAATTACAAGGTGGCAGTGGTAAAATAGCCAAGAAACGCGGACGTAAAAAAGGATCGCGCGGCATTGATGCCATGTTAGCACAATCGAATTCGTTGCGTAATTCGCAGTTGTTCGAAAATTCTGGTTTGCTGAAAATGTCATCGTTTAATAAGAAAGTTAAAACAACTAAAGAGCTATTAGCTGATATACAAAACCGGAAATTAGATTCGACAACACCATCGCCAACGCTAGTAATATCACAATCACAGCCATTGCCATCACCGTCATCTGGATCAGGTTTGTTTGTTATTACATGAATTTGAATTTGAATTTGAGTTAATTTTTATTTTATATTTTTTAGAAGTATCGTTACAATCAATTAGCAATTCGGAAATCAGATCAGCAACAGCAACACCACTGTCAACAGTAGCAGCACAATTAACACCAGATCGTACAATACTAATGCAGAAATACAATAAGAAGAGTAACGATGATAAAACGATACATATTGTTGAACAGGAAGGCGATTCAATATCAAGTGATTACAATTCAATAACTGATTCAGATACAACACTGCATGGTGATAATATATCGTTGCAAAGTTCAATTGATGGTGTCAAACAGTATAACAAGAATGACGAATCGACGTTATTGATGCAAGTGACAACATCACAACAGCAACAGTTAAATACAATAATAACAGCAGCAGCAGCAGCAGCTGCAACAGATTTAATGAATAAAAGTAATAGTAAGGAATGTGTTAAAACTATTGAGGATGAAATTAAGGATTTGTTAAACTCATTACCACCAGTCGATCAGAGTAAATTGAATCACAATGATAATGATGATGATAATGAAGTTGTGTGCACATGTACATTACATGAAATCGAACAAGATCAATTGTTGAACAAAACAGATGGTGGTGATGTTAAAATGAATGCTGTAAATGATGATGATAAAGATATTAAAGTTTGTATTGATGGTGATGTATTAACGAATGACACGAAGATGAAAGTTAATCATAAAAGTAGTAATGTACCTGTTGTATCATCATCAACGACAACAATGATTAAACCATTATTAAATCAAGCAACAATATCATCATCATCATCATCACAATTACAACAGAATGATATAAAACAGAAACCATTCAAATCGATATTTGATCTTGACTATGATGAAGACGACGATCCATTACGTACATATGTTGAAGCAGCTAAATATGAATGTGATACAAAGAATCAAAATGATGTAAATGGTACAGCGACAGTCGGTGACAATGATAAAGATATGAAAAATCTAAATGATAATGATAATAAAATTATAAGCATTCCAGTTGTACCACCACCACCACCACCATCATCATCATCACCATCACCAAAATCAACAACATTACAACAATCATCATCAGTTATAATAAAACAAGAAGAAACAACAGCTACTACTGGATGGGATAATATTGGGATAATGTTAATGCAACAACAGCAACAGCAACAGCAGCAACAACAGCAACAAATTTTTCCTTTATACAAAGTTATTGAAGATCCCAAATGTCCGGCTAAACAACGTTATGAGATTCAAACAAATTGTATTACAAAATTTCATATAAATTCATTGCATAATTGTTATATACAGAATGTTAATGGTAATTGGGATCATTCGATAACAACAAATCAATCATCATCATCATCATTATCATTATTAGAAGATAATAATATGTATTCATGTGATTTAACAAAAGATTTAATTGAACGTTATGATTTATATGAACGTGTTGTACCGCAATTCAATCATATTGTAATGGATAAAATCCCCAAAGATTTAAGTGATGTTAAACTTGAGTTATCATCTAATTTAATTCAGATAAAGAATCATAAGAGAAAATGTAAAAATGTGAAAAATTTGAAAAATTTGAAAAATTCTAAAAGAAACAATTCGAAAACGCACAAATATGAAATAATGAATAAAATTGATAATGATAATGATAATGATGATAATGATAAAAGTGATATAATAGTCAAAAGAAACGATGATGAACATTTAGATATTAGAAATGATGTAGAAAAACCAAAAAAATCAAAATTCAATAATGATAATCTCAATAATGATAATGATAATAATATTAGTTATAATGTTAATGATAATGATAATAGGAATATAATTGATGATAAACAACAACAAAATGATGATTGTGATATTGAAGTAAATTCTAATACTGTTATTATAATACCATCATCATCAGATGTAATAGAAACAGAAACAGAAACAACAGAAACAACAAAAATTCTAGAAGATATTGATAATAATAATAGTAGTAATCGAAATGTTAATGATACTACAATATTACCAATAACAGTTACTAGTGACAACAGCAATAGCAATAGTCATAATAATAATAGTAATAATAATAATACTTGTAGTGATATTATAGATAATCCATCAAATGCTGGTGATAATGATAATTGTAATAATGAAAATCAGAATCAATCGAATTTGGGTGGTTGTAGTCAACAAGAAGATAATAATATTGTAGATATTGATGATGATGATGATGATGATGATGATGATGTTTGTATTGTTGAAGATAATCATAATGATAATGATAATTTAATTAAAAAAGAGAAACCACATTCGAAAATAACATTAACAATTAAACGAAATTATTGTGTAACAAATGCAAATGCAAATGTAAATGCAAATGATGATGATAATGATGATGATTATTGTGATAGTGATAGTGATGAAGATAAATTGAAGTTTCATAAAACCATAAATGTAAATTTGCAACATAGAAAACGTCGTACACGATCGAGAAGAAGAAAATTTCATAAAACCTCGTCATTATCAACATCAGAAGAAGAAGAAGAAGAAACTGAACAAGTGGATAAAGAGAAGAATTCTTTAATTAATAATAGTTTGTCTTCCAATAATATGTCATCATCATCATCATCATCGTCATCATCGTCAGCATCATCATCCGCATCATCATCATCAGATGATGAAGAAAATAATAAATTCAAATCAAACGAATACGGTGCCAATGGTAATGATATGAAAACTAAACGTAAACACAAATCATATAAGGATACAAATGATTCTGATCAATTACCAGATGATAATAATGGTTTATTAAAGAGTTTTAATAATTTAAACGATGATAATCGTACTGGTTTACGTTATAATAACGATACGAAACAATGGCAACAATTTAGAGAATGGCATGAAGTGTGTCACATACGTTCATATAATGATGAGTTATTAACCATATTGCCTTATGTAGTTATTGATTGATTATTGATAATGATATTACAACTAAATGAAAGCAAGTGTTATTATTATTATTGCTATAATTTTAAAATATATATATATATATATATATATGGAAATACATTTAATTTACAATAAACAATTAATTGATTAAGTAATAAAAGAAAATTTATTCAATTCTTACATGTAAATACATAAAACACTGATTAACTAATAAGTTACAAACGAATTATGATAATTTTAATTTAATTAATTTATAGAAAAATTCAATTTTAACTAGGACACAGTTGATTTTTTTGGTTTTTTATTTATTAAATATTTACGAGTAATTTTTCACTGGGTTTTTTTCACATAATCAATATTTTATAATACTAATTTCATTATTGAAGATAATCAATTGAACTAATTAATAGTTTATCTCTATTCAGTCAGTATTCGTTCATTCATTTATTATATTGTAATAACTTGGTCAATTCTGAGGATTAAGCAAATGTCATTCACAATTCTAAATTTATATCAACATCTTAGTATTATTATCATATAAGTTTTGATAATGAACAGCAATTGACAATTATAACATGGAAAATCTTCCAGAATTCGACTCAATAGAACTGACTGGGAATATGTTGAAGATATAATGTAATATAATTATATATTTTATATAAAATGATTTTTCATTTTTCACAAAACATTAGTTCAATGTCTTCCAATCGAAATTCGAAAATAATTGTAATTTGTAATAAATCAAAGTCAGTCATTTATTATTTTAATTGAAATGAAGAGGAGAACATTGAAATTGCCATATATTAAATGGTGGATTATAATTAGTAATACAAGTATAATATAATTGCTCTACTCATTCAATCATTCAATTGTAATCATACTATATATATTTTGATCCGTAATTATATCAATATCATCTACATACAGAAATATATAAAGTAATTTCATTCAACAATTTATTATCATTATTACTATTATATTTATTTCTTTCCATGTCCGTGTGTCGATAAATTGATTATTTTTATTATTAATATTATACATACATATATATATATATATCAAGTTTTTCTTAACGATAATCATTGTAACCATCGTCTTAGCGTGTATCCTTATAATTTCGTTTCTTATCACATATGTATGTAAATAGATTTATTTAATTTAATATAATTAACAACAATTTATGCACTTTTATTTTGAACATATTCAAGTGCGTATAATTAAGCATTAAACTATTATACTATTAACGTATCCTAGCATACTACATTATGTAAAACACAATTTATAACTAAACTATAGAAGTAGCTATTGTAAATATTTTATAGGAACATATTGATATAAATATATATATATATATATATATATATAAATACACGTAAACACACATATATGTATATATCCATACATGAATAGATGGAATGAATGCATCAATATATTAATATTCAATATTCTATCCTTGTCCATTTAATGGTTTTCGTTACATTATTCAACGTGAATCGTCTTGGAAAGGGTATTCCTGTCACTTTTATATCAGTGGTTTTATCATATACATATTGTTAATAATTTCTGTTATATATTATCATTTTTATTGTGAATTCTTCGTTGGAATCAACTCGAAATTTTCTTCAAAAGTGCATTCCTGTCACTTTTATATCAGTGGTTGTATGATAAACTTGTGCTTACAGGTTTCTGTAATCAATTTCTGTTATATTTTATCATTTTTGTTGTGAATTCTGAAATTGTCTTCCTGGAAAATTGTCTAGAAAAGCGAATTCCTGTAACTTTTATATCAGTGGTTATATGATGTTCATATGCTCACAAAAGGTTTCTGTTAAATTTTACACTTTTCATAAGTGATTTTCCATTAAATTCAATTATAATTCGTTTCTCAACAAGTGAATTGTCTGGAGTACTCATTCCTGTCACTTTTATATCAGTGGTTGTATGATAAACTTGTGCTCGCAGAAGGTTTCTGTTGCATTTTATCATTTTTATTACTATTTTCTGTAAGGATATCAACTAAAATTGTCTTCCTGAAGAATTGTCACCGAAAGCGCATTCCTGTAACTTTTATATCAATGGTTGTATGATATTCATATGCTCACAAAAGGTTTCTGTTAAATTTTACACCTTTCACAACTGATTTTCCATTAAATTCAATTATAATTCGTTCTCAACAAGTGAATTGTCTGGAGTACTCATTCCTGTAACTTTTATATCAGTGGTTGTATGATATTCATACGCTCACAGAAGATTTTTGTAAATAATTTCTGTTAAATTTCATACTTTTCATAAGTAATTTTCCGTTAAATTGAATTAAAAATCATTACTCAAGGATTGAAGCGTCTTGGAGAAGCCATTCCTGTAATTTTTATATCAGTGGTATCATTAAGTGCTTCATATTTGCTCAAAGGATGTTTGCCTATATAATTTCCGTCATATTTTATCATTTTTATTATGAATTCTCCGTTGAAATCAACTAATATTGTCTTGGAAAGTGCAGTCCTGTAATTTTTATATCAATGGTTGTATAATATTCATACGTTTATTGAAGGTTTCTGTTAAATTTCATACTTTTCATTTGTAATTTTCCGTTAAATTGAATTAAAAATCTTTACTCAAGGGTTGAATCGTCTTGGAGAATTCATTCCTGTAACTTTTATATCAGTGGTTGTACGATATACACATGCTTACAGGGTGTTTCTGTAAACAATCCCTGTTTTATTATGAAGCCTCTGTTGAAATCAACTAAAACTGTCTTCCTGAGAAATTAATTATCATGAAAAGTGCATTCCTGTAATTTTTATATCAATGGAACAATATTCATATGCTCACAGGGTGTTTCTTGATTGAATTTCCGTCAAATTTTATACTTTTCATGAGTAATTTTCCGTTAAATTGAATTATAACACTTCCATCAAGTATTGAATCGTCTTCGAGAACTCATTCCTGTAATTTGTATATCAAAATCTCCCCGAATGTTGAATGTTTTATACTATAAGATTCTTGAGTGTTTCCTGCCTGTCCTCCGGATTTCATCTGGATAAATTAATTAAATGAATTAAATTAATTATAAAAATTAAATTCCAAACAAAATTCCAACACACTGTTGCTGTGATAAACCTGCCAAATGTCAAAACACCTTCCGCCATTCGCCAAAGAGTGAGAGTTGGTCTAGCTCAGACAACTGAATGAGACTGAATACATCGCAGCACCGCCACAGATTGTCAACAATTTTGGCGTTTTTTCGGAAAATTGAATTATTTTAAAGATTTTTAATTGAAATTATTTATTATTTAATGTATATAACCGATATTTATTAAATATATAATAATATATGAATAAAATGGTTCTTGCATTTACTCAAACCTCACTGTTAATTACCATCATTGATTGCACTGCAGTACCATCATTGGGGTAAGAGCACTGCTCGGATTAAAATCTTGCTCTAGTGACGTGCTGAACTCCAACTCGTCCGGATGTGGTGTGACTCGGTTAATACCTCGTTTCGTGTTTTTAATTTACAATTAATCCGTATGTGAATTTGAAATAATTTTGTTGCAAAATGAACAGTGGTCCGATGTGGCGCGATTGTAGTGATTTCCGGTTTGTGATTAAGTTAATATTAACAAAAATCACACAAAATTTCGAGTGTTTTTAAGTTTTATTTTTTAAATTAACAATATCAGTTATTTTAAAAATGACATTTAGTGAAATTAACATCAATTGATTTCATTATTAATTAAAGTTTTTAATTGATTCCACGGCGAAAATGCGGACTAATTGTTAATGTTTTATGTAATAATTTAAAAAATTTGGTGAGAAATTCAACCATTTCCGGTTGATTCAAATTACACAATTAACAATTACTCAAATCATTAATCAGGTCAATATCTTCATACAGAAAGTTCTTGATTTAAGATCAAGTGGTTATGCTACTCTCCATACCTAATATAATATGATATAGTGTAATGTAATATAATAGAACAGAATAGTTTAGCTCGTCAGTCGGGTTTCCTCTTTGATGTATTGCTGTATTGTAGTAACGATGCACTAATTAGTGGTCACATGTATAAATGACTGCAAACTGTCTAGTTGCATAGATTTTTTAATTAAACACTTGAAAATTGATTGATTACCTTATACATGCCAAGTGTTGTATAGTACTGTATCTTGAATCAATTTATATTCAATTGTATTACAATTGTAATATAACAATTAAATTACAATTTTCAAAAACCACAAAAAAGCTGATAACCTTGAAACGGCTGAACCGATTTTGATAAAACACATCTCAGAACCACCGTTAGAAAGACTACTTTCAAATCGATTCACATACAGACACACACACATAGCGGTCAAACTTATAACAAAATGTATATTCAATCCACTAGTACCTATACTCGTGTACAATAGATTGAGTTTCATTCAATTGTCAATTTGATTCAATTTCTTATTGTTTCACGTTAATGATTAAATAGAAAATGTCATTTTCCTTTCCATTTACCTTCTTCCTTTCAAACTGTTCAACACAATTTCAAATAGCCATACCAGATAGTGATGGAAAAACCTAATTCTATATATCACCTTCGTTATTAAATGAATTTCGAAGTGATTTCGTCAATCACAATGCATGAATTTGAGGATAAACTTATTAGCTTATTTCGTATACTTCAAACAATAGTATGTTATCCGCTTGAGGCTATTCAAATATGCTTCAAACCTGGAATTTCTCATGGTATTACGTATTTTTGAATTGTTTTCAACCCGCATATTTGCGAAAGGACAACTACATTCCATTAGAATAATGTCTTTGTATCCAAGGGAAGGATGTGCGTATCATCTTATTCTAGTATGATGCCACACGACGTTACCTGCAAAATATTAGTGATATTAAAAATTATATTACTATTTTGAAGAAACGTCAATCATGGAGGCAATGGGACGCCTTGCATGGTAATTTTGTTGAATATGCAATTTAGAATATACGTATATCCTGTGTTATATCTTAATTGTCCTCCAATTGTGCATTTTGTATCCTGGAAATCAATATGAGTTAAATGGTTTTAAATGACATATGACGTAGGGCGCCCTGAGACATTGTGAACATCATGTGACAATACAAGCTCTTCTTTACTTAAATCAACTCCAATAATACAAAGAACAACGAATACTGAAGGTGGATAAAGTTGTGCGGCAGGCTTCTTGTGAAATGCTAACTGACTGAAGGAAGTCTTCAACTTCACGAGACCTCTGATCAAGAACTGATAAGAACGCGTCGCTTGCTTTTTCGATCGCACCACTTTCATACTGAAGTGTTATACTAGTAACTATAAAATGACAACAATATTCTTGTTTTCCATTTGCAGAACAGTTAGAATGTTCGTTGAACTTTCATTAATATGAGTAATGGAAAGATGACATTTGGTTGCATTTGTTAATAAAAATTAAATGAATCTGACACACAAAATGTCGACTAAAACAATTAATAATGGATACGAAACAAAGCGTTTTTGACAATCCTTATTGGATTCATTTCAAATTCAAAGAGAAGAAACGAACAAAAGCATAAAATGAAATTTTTAAATAAGAAATTAATCCACTTTATATAACGTAATATGATAAACGACAAAATGAAAATATGTGAAACCTTATTTTATTACTAATAATATTAATAATAATAATAATAATAATAAAATGTGTAGTGAATTTTAAATTTTTGTGAGTGAAAATTTCGATTTAAAACAATTCATGTTAAAAATTATTTTCGCAAAATTCGTGATTTCATTAGAATGATGACATTTGAGAAAAGATTTATTCATAAAACTACCATAAAATTTACGTCAGCATTCACACTTGGTGCAGTGATTATATTTAGTTTATTTTTGCAAATGTTTGCACTACCACCAGTTATTAAATTAGGTAAGTCTATCGCAATCTGTTCAACTACACACTTGTGACATAAAGAGAGAGTGAGTGGAAAAATATACGAAAATCCGCACAAAGAGAAGATGACAGTTATGGCATTCCATAAAAAGTTTCACTACTACCAGTCATTGAAGGATTTTGATGGTTGTCACCAACGACCATTAGGGTTTGTGTTGACCATGAAAATGAGATAATGAAGATGATTTACGGATTCAATGCGGTTCATCGTGTATTATTTTAGTTTCAATGAACTTATACAAGACATTTCAACATTAGGTAGGTACTACTCGTATAAATGAAAACCGAAATAGAAGTTTCCACACGATGGAATCAGGTAAAGTCGAATAAAGCCGCTTAGGTATTCTTGATTCTACTTTGTAGAATGGTGGTAATGTAGGGCAGCATGTAGCAACTGGAGCCGCAATAAAACTATTGATTAGTTATTAACTTTATATTCAATTAATAAACATTTAATTGTAGTTAACAATTTAAAAATTTCCATTTTTATTGAGATATTCTCTAACCATTCTCCTGCTCAGTTGATGCACAATAAATCAACTTACAAGTACATGACAGTACTGTACACCTTTCAGGTTTCTGTAATCAATGGAATCGATCCGAACCCGAAGGGGTTTAATTCGTGTCAGTCATGTTACTTGGAATTCAAATTGTCATCAACCTCGTGTGCAAAATAAGATTTTCGTATGGAATGACAGTTCGCTCACATGAGATTTTGGAAAAAACCAAAACAACATAACGGTGCTAGAAGTCATAACTGTAATCTTCTCTTTGTGCGGATTTTCGTATATTTTTTCATTCACTCTCTCTCTCTCAATCTTTGTTTAACTGACAGATTAAAATTTCAAATTTTAGGTGCAATTTTTAGCGAAGAACAAAGAAATAGTCCAGCCGAACTTGCATTTAAGTATGCCGTTTACAGTATTAATAGAGATAAGGGGATTCTGCCAAAAACAACTTTAGTTTATAATATACAACATGTGCCAAAGGATGATTCGTTTCATGCAAGTAAAAAAGGTTAATGACGTTTTAAAAGAGAATTACAATATGCAATAATAGTATATAATCGGGGTGATTCTGGCCACTTACGTCAGTTAACAGAATCCTCCATGTTGGTATTCTGGGCACAACTTATTTTCGAATCTGTTAACCAAAACCAAATCTGTCAACTTTCTTGACAGATGAACTTCGGGACTGTTACGGAAACAGATTTCAAACAGAATCCTCCATGTTGGTATTCTGGGCACAACTTATTTTCGAATCTGTCAAGTCTCGGAACAAATTTTAATTTCGAAACCAGTTTGAAGCCAAATCTGTCAACTTTCTTAACAGATGAATTCCGGACCTGGTGCGGTAACAGACTTTTAGCAGAATCCTCCATGTTGGTATTCTGGGTACAACTCATTGTCGAATCTGTCAAGTCTCGGAACAAATTTTAATTTCGAAACCTGTTTGAAGCCAAATCTGTCAAATTGCTTAACAGACAATCTTCGGGACTGTTACGGAAACAGATTTTTAACAGAATCCACCATGTTGGTATTCTGGGTACAACTCATTTTCGAATCTGTCACGTCTCGGAACAAATTTTAATTTCGAAACCAGTTTGAAGCCAAATCTGTCAAATTTCTCAACAGATGAATTACGGACCTGTTACGGAAACAGATTTTTAACAGAACCCTCCATGTTGGTATTCTGGGTACAACTCATTTTCGAATCTGTTACGTCTCAGAACACATTTTAATTTCGAAACCAGTTTGAAGCCACAGCTGTCAAATTTCTCAACAGATGAATTACGGACCTGTTACGGTAACAGATTTTTAACAGAATTCCTTAAGTTGGCATTCTGGGCACAGCTTATTTTCGAATCTGTTACGTCAGAACAAATTTTAATTTCGAAACCTGCTTGAAGCCACAGCTGTCAAATTTCCTCGGGATCTGTTACGGTAACAGACTTTTAGCAGAAACCCTGTTAACTTTTGCCACCAGAATACCGATTTCGACTGTAAGTCAAATTACCCGGAATGTCAAATTGACAGAATCACCCCGAATATCACCAGTGATATACATTTTATAATTTTTATAAATTTTGACATTTTCAACAGTTTGCTCCCAAGTAAAAATGGGTGTCCAAGCAATATTCGGACCATCGGATCCGGTTTTAGGGGCTCACGTCCACTCAATATGTGATGCACTAGATATACCGCATTTAGAATCACGTCTAGGATTAGATACGGGTTTGAAGGAGTTTTCTATTAATTTACATCCAGCTCAACATTTAGTTAACACAGCAGTTCAAGATGTAATGAGTTACTTGAATTGGACAAAAGTAGCGATACTATATGAAAAGGATTACGGTTAATTATAAGAAATAAATTGAATTAAATTAAATTAATTACTATTACATTTGAATAGGTTTGATAAAACTACGAGATTTAGTAAGGACACCAGGTCTGGAAGTTCATGTCCGACAAGTGGAACCCGACTCGTATTGGGTTGTTCTGAACGAGCTCAAAAACAAGGAGATCCATAACCTTGTAATAGATACACGGCCCGATAATATATCGCTTCTATTGAAGGGGGTAAGTAAGTTGATAACCATAGCACATTGATTGGATTTGAATAGTACATAGTATATATCCTGGTATTATGAAGATGAACGAATGAAAGATAATCGAGTGACATTTATAAAACTCATTTCGTCTAGAGACGTTCCAATTCAGTTCCAACTACAATATTCAAATGTTCAAATTGCCCAAAGCACATCGTTTTGGAAAACCTTTCTAAAGGCTTATTTCATTTTTAACATACTCTAGTGTTCAACATATAAACCCAATGAGAGGTTTTATACAATGATAACGTTGAAGGTTCTATCGTTTTTATTTAGCTTCTAGCAATTGAAATTTTTCGTCCTCAAGAGGCCTTTTCAATTCCATAAATCGTCCTTCCCCTAATAATGAAACACTCTCATTGATGTCGTTGATGTCAGGTCAAGTGCTTGATTACGAGTGTATCCTGAAAGCGGATATAGACGGGTAAACATAATCAATCAATTTATCTCAAATTTCAACGTTACTGTTAATTAACCACGCTATGATTTACAATTCATTCAATTCAGTTATCACAATGTAATGTCAATTGCATCGTCTTCTCGCTGCTGTCATCACGTCTTGTTCGCCCAGTGTGGTGTGATCGACTAACTGGACTGCGTCACTTCGGTTGTGGTGTGGTGTGCGTTGGCGATTGACCAGAGTTGCCATACTGACAATTACAATAAATAAATTTAATATCCTGTATAGAAATGAAATTCAAATGAAAACCAGTTGCAGTCAGGAAATGATATATCTTCTAATTATCCCATCGTGTATACTGCTACTGGATACAAACCAGATTTGAATGAATAATTTCCGGTATTACCTTGTTTCCCTGCTGTAAATTAGGTCATCTTGATGTAATATTGAATTGAATGAAGGATTTCTAGACAATTTTAAAGTTTGTTAAAGGTTTGATTGAAATCATAGATAGATGTCACTATATTATTTTTATCGATTCAAACTCAAATGTCCCACTTGGATGTGCTCCAATAAACTTTCAGTTGATCTCTTGTAAACTTTCGTAATGGATAATCTAAAGTTAGCTGGCTGCCAACACAATTGTCTTGTTTTTGTACAATATAATTGAACCCACAATATTCTAGGCAATTTTCGTTGTTCTACATGGATGACAAAAGATATAATGGTTCTAGTTTATCCTTCTGTCATATGAAATCATTTGAATGCATTTCCATTTCCATTCACCTACTATTCTCTATTGTACGTTTGCGTTTTGATAACGATAAACTGGAAAAAACTGGAAAAACTGGGAAAAACTTTAACAATTTATTTATATATTTTCATCCTTTAGCCTCTATTCAAGGTGATTGTGGTATTGATAATCTTATATAATAATGAAATGAAAGTTTCCCTTCATACTACAGCTCTATGTACATAATATTGTTGTATTCAGCGAGATTGCTGAAGAGGATGGACACTTGAAAAACCTTTTCACACTCCTTAATCTGACCTAATTACCTACATATTATCCTTTTGATTCACAACAAGGATATCATGATGATACTCTGAGACGAAAATGACTTTGCAGTTTCATGTCAAAGTGAAGATGACAGCGAGTTCATTTACATTTTACTAAATTATTCATCATGAATTGCAATCAATTGCATGAAGTAACTAACTTAGTTGATTAAATGTCTAAAAATATCCTTTAAGGATAATGAAAATGTTGTATTTTTGGTTTAATTAACCACGCTGTGATATATTTGTTATTTCGCAATTTAATGTCAATTGTATCGTCTTCACCCTTATGGCGTTATCTGAGTCATAGAAGAAAAATATACATTAGGAATGTTACATTGCCAAGTGAAAATTTCGTTTATTCATTTTTATTTCCGTTCTCTCATTTCAGATACTTCAACTACAAATGAATGAATACAAATATCATTATTTATTCACTAGTTTCGATATAGAAATGTTCGATTTAGAAGATTTTAAATACAATTTTGTAAATATTACCGCATTCCGTTTAGTTGATGCAGTCGATGTTGGTGTTAGGGAAATCCTTAAGGATATGGAAGTGTATAACCGTTTGAATGATCACCATAGTGAGATATTGAGTAAAACCAAAGCGATTGAAGTAAATCAACTAATGTTATATGAGTTATTATAATATTATGTAATTTATATATTAGGCAGAAGCTGCTTTAATGTATGATTCTGTATTTGTATTTGCAATTGGATTACAAACACTAGAACAATCGCACACGTTAAGGACACCAAACGTATCCTGTTCAGATGAGGATCCCTGGGATGGTGGATTAAGTTTAATTAATTACATCAATACTGTAACCAAGTGATCCGTATAACACTTATATTGATAATTTACATTCCTTCACTATTCAGGTTGAATGGAAGGGTTTAACTGGTCCTATACAATTCAAGGAAGGACGAAGGATAGAGTTTAAGTTAGATTTAGTTAAATTAAAACAACATTCAATTGTCAAAGTCGGTGAATGGTCACCACAGACAAGACTTAATATAACTGATCGGTCGATTTTCTTCGATTCTGGTACTATGAATGTTACTCTGGTTGTCATCACAATATTGGTAAGTTTAAGGTGCGTTTTTGTTTTATTTATTTAATATTATTTCATTAAGTTTAAATTTAATTTAAAAAACAAATCAAATGATCACAGAACATGTAAGTGCTTGCATGTGCATGGCCTTTAATGGATGAATATCTTTAGCGTGTCTTATACATAACTATTAGATATAACAAGGATATTCTACAAATGTTCTTCTAAATTATATAATATGGCAATACTACCAAATGTATATTACATTAAAAGCAAAACAGTCAACTGATCGTAACTGTCAAATCTGATGCTGGATTAAAATTACACCATGCGATAAATACTCGAATTAACTTGTCTGCGGAAGTGTGGAGAAGATGAAAGGAGAAAATGTTGAATGCTCGTGACCGGGAATCGAACCGCGGACCTCTAACCACTGAGCTATCCCAAGCACATTTTCTGTTCCTTTCATGTTCCCATATATTGAGTCGCCACTGAAGTAGTCAAAGGTTTTAACAATTTAAACAATTGATTTTGACAGTTAGGCCAATGGAATGTTAACAACGATTGAAGGTTTTGAATGCCATTAGAAAGTCAAGATTACGAATCAGAACAGTCTATTTTGACAGTTGATACCAATGGTTAGTCGCACTTAGAACCGTATAGAAAGATGAAGTCATCTGGGTAATGATCAGTACTAACTTCACTCACGTACAACGTATATTATATGTCAGTTAGGGCCATTTCTGTTGTTGCAGTTGAAATGATTCAACAGTATTTACATTTTGACAGTTAGGAAATGTCACATCAAACGAAATGTCATCAAGGTGGCAGTTAATACGAAATTCCGTCACGTTTAAATCTCGGCAATAGCTGTCTGTTAGGGCCATTTCTGTTGTCACAATTGAAATGATTCAACAGTATTTTGAAATTTTGACAGTCACAATCAAAGGAAATGTCAGGGTGGCGGTTAATATTTGTCTTCCTTCACATTTGAATCTCGGCAATAGATGTCAGTTAAGGCCAAATGATTCAAGAGTGTCTACATTTTGACAGTTATCATTGTAAACATTAATTTCAAATGGCATTCCCACTTCGAATTGTGAAATCTTCTTATAATCGACTTTATTCTCATATATTGTACAAAATTTGACAGCAGAACAATTAACGTCGTACTCGAACAGCAGTTAGTTTGATCACCTCACGATCGCCAAAGAATAGTCACATGCCGGAGATGGACGGACTACAGTGAGTCACACTACACTTTTATACCAAACGAATACAAGTGTTACAAAATGACTACAGCACCAAAGCGTTTCACGGATAAATCTCGTTAATAGCTGTCAGTTAGGGTCATTCCTAAGGTTGTTACTTCAACGAATCCAATTGTCCTTCATTTTGACATATTGCACCCAGTCACAAATAATTAAACATTTCATTTAATTGTATAATTAATTTTGTAAATTAAAAAATAATTTGTAAAAAGCAGGAAATACCATACGTTATGATGCATTACGGGAAAAATTTCACCGGAAATGAACGATTTTTCGGTTTTTGCGTTGACATATTGGATCGTGTTGCACACGAAGTTGGCTTCGATTACATACTGGACTTGGTGCCAGATCGTAAATACGGTGCAAAAGATCCAATAACCGGTGAATGGAATGGAATGGTTGCCCAACTAATGAAGCATGTAAGTTCACAGAGGAATATTTATTTCAAATTAATTAAATTAATTAGACGTTTTGAATGTTTGTAGTATTAGAAAGTTAGAAAATTTATCCCAAACCCATCACAAACGATAAAGGTAAGGATTTGAAGTTATTCAATTAAGAAATAATTTATTTTTTTAACACAATTTCTGTAATTAAATTAGAAAAATTACATTTTGTAATGTATTTTGCTAGGAAACCCCTTATGTAATGTTGAAAACACCAAAGAAATTCACCCGATATAGGTGAGTATCGTATATCATACGAGTACAGTGTATTCCATATCATTAACCTAGTTAATCGAAATTAATGTAAAACCCATTTCCATATCTAGAAACGGATCACTTGTCCCCTCATCTAGTAATGATAAATTCGAAGGATTCTGCATAGATTTACTTAAACGTATCTCAGAAGTTGTCGGTTTCGAATATAGTTTACAATTAGTCCCAGACGGTAAATACGGTGTCTTCGATTATGATACCAGAGAGTGGAATGGTATTGTCAGACAACTAATGGATAAGGTAAGTGATATAAAACTTATGTAGGCCCTCCGCACACGGAGCTACCAGAAAGCAAATGATTTGAATCACGGAAACCGGTTTGTAATCAGTCACCAGCGCACTGGCATGTCGAGACATTCTGTAGACAAACTGTTCTACAAACTTAGCATCTGAAATTTCTAACAAGTCAGGAACTGTCAAGTCACCAAACAGTTTAGTTTGCTTTTAGTAGCTCCGTGTAGTTATTGATGAAACACTTCCTTGTTTTTATGTACTTTCAAGTCTTATAGAATATTATAGTGTTGATGCAGCAGATGTTATATAAACTTGAATATAATATAACTTCCTTACAGAAAGCAGATCTGGCCGTTGGTTCAATGACCATCAATTATGCACGAGAGAGTGTTATAGACTTTACAAAACCATTTATGAATTTGGGCATAAGTATCCTATTCAAGGTATTAGCTAAACAACAATTCTCAATAATTAATAAGATATCTCATATTTTGAAGGTACCAACAACACCACCAACCCGTCTCTTCTCATTCATGAATCCATTAGCTGTAGATATATGGCTATACGTATTAGCTGCATACATTTTAGTATCGATAACAATGTATATTGTAGCACGTTTCTCACCATACGAATGGCAAAATCCCCATCCATGTGATATTGAAAATGATAAATTAGAGAATCAGTTTAGTATATCGAATAGCTTTTGGTTCACAATTGGTACACTGATGCAACAAGGATCGGATTTGAATCCAAAAGCAGCATCGACGAGGATTGTCAGTGGGATATGGTGGTTTTTCACACTTATTATCATATCATCGTATACAGCTAATTTAGCTGCATTTCTAACTGTTGAGAGGATGATAACACCAATCGAAAATGCTGATGATTTAGCTGGACAAACAGAGATATCTTACGGGACACTTGAGAGTGGTTCAACAATGACGTTTTTTCGAGTGAATAATACATGAATTTATTACATTTCATTAATAAGTTAATACATTATATATTTGAAGGATTCTATGATTGAAACATACAAGAAAATGTGGCGTTTCATGGAGAATAAGAAACCGTCTGTGTTCACTAGCACCTACGAGGAGGGAATCAAACGCGTATTAGATGGCAACTATGCGTTTCTAATGGAATCGACAATGCTGGATTATATTGTTCAGAGAAATTGCAATTTGACACAAATCGGTGGTTTACTTGACACTAAAGGTGAATGAATTGTTGCTTATTACTACTATTAATGTAGAAAATGAATTTCAGAGAGTGAATCCCGTTCTCAGAGAACTTCATTCCGTGTCTGATCTACATAAAATGAATTTTCCCCACTTTCAGAGAGTGAATCCCATTCTCAGATAACTTCATTCTGTGTCTGATCTACATAAAATGAATTTTCCCCGCTTTCAGAGAGTGAATCCCATTGTCAGGGAATGAATTTTCTGCGCTTTCAGAGAGTGAATCTCATTCTCAGATAACTTCATTCCGTGTCTGATCTACATAAAATGAATTTTCCCCGCTTTCAGAGAGTGAATCTCATTCTCCGGTGAATGACATTCATTTCCAACTCATGTGTCTGATCTACATAAAATGAACTTTCCCCGCTTTCAGAGAGTGAATCGCATTCTCAGATAACTTCATTTTGTGTCTGATCTACATGGAATGAATTTTCCCCGCTTTCAGAGAGTGAATCGCATTCTCAGATAACTTCATTCCGTGTCTGATCTACATCAAATGAATTTTCCCCGCTTTTAGAGAGTGAATCTCATTCTCAGAGAACTTCATTCTGTGTCTGATCTACATAAAATGAATTTTCCCCGCTTTCAGAGAGTGAATCCCATTCTCGGAGAACTTCATTCTGTGGCTGATCTACATAAAATGAATTTTCCCCACTTTCAGAGAGTGAATCCCATTCTCACATAACTTCATTCTGTGTCTGATCTACATAAAGTGAATTTTCCCCGCTTTCAGAGAGTGAATCTCATTGTCAGGGAATGAATTTTCCCCGCTTTCAGAGAGTGAATCTCATTGTCAGGGAATGAATTTTCCCCGCTTTCAGAGAGTGAATCTGATTCTCAGATAACTTCATTCTGTGTCTGATCTACATGAAATGAATTTTCCCCGCTTTCAGAGAGTGAATCCCATTCTCCAGTGAATGAAATTCGTTTTCTGCTTCACGTCCATTAGGATATTACTTATTAAGATTTTCAAGTAAAATTGAAATTCATTCCAGGTTATGGTATTGCAACACCAATGGGATCACCATGGCGTGATAAGATATCTTTAGCTATACTCGAATTACAAGAGAAAGGTGAAATACAAATGCTCTATGATAAATGGTGGAAGAATTCAGGAGATACATGTATAAGACAAGATAAAAGCAAAGAATCTAAAGCTAATGCATTAGGTGTTGATAATATTGGTGGTGTTTTTGTTGTGCTATTAGCTGGTTTAGCTGTAGCTGTATTTGTTGCTATTGCAGAATTTTGTCATAATGCTAAGACAGAACCACGTGATTTGTATCCAGATAAACTAGCACGTCAATCGATTTACGCTGAAATGACTGAAGAATTTTGTTTTGCATTGCAATGTCTCGGTTCTAGACAACGTCCAGCGCTCAAACGACAATGTTCAAAATGTTTAGCACCTCCACCACCGCCGCCACCACCGCCATCTTCCTCATCAGTTCCAGTTGTTAAGAGACAAGAAGCTCAAAAGTATTTTACACGTAGTAAATCATCAAATGATCTGCATTCACAAGTACATACCTAATATCACTTACTCAATTCAAACTTAATTTAATTTAAAATTTATCATTCACAGAAATCCAGTCTTAATTTAACGCCAATGTCTGAAATGCCGTCAGGAGAACATTTCACAACAAACCCGGAAAATTCACCCATCAGTTGCTTAACTCCAGACTACAACCGTCAACCGAATCTGTATCAAATAAAACCTCAACAGCATAATTTATCACGTTCACTTCCACAAAACATTAATCAAGAAATTTAACTGCAATTAAATATTTTAAATAATTTTAATTAATTAGATTAAGTAGGACGAATTAATTACCTAATAACTTTTAAAAGCAATGCTACACTATATGTATGACTAAGCGAATTGTTTAACGTATTGTATTTGTAATGATTTTAAATTTTCATTTCATTTGGTTAAAAACTAAAAACAAAATAATGTTAATAAATGAGAAAATTAGTTGACACAAGTGGTTGTGCTATTCCACGGCTTCAGGATCATATGGACGTCTGGAGTCCTAGAACCCACTTGGATACATTTCATAAACTTAAACGTCTGGGCCCATCTCCAGCTGTCATTTCTTCAGAAATCATCGGGAAATTCTAGCAACCAACAGAAAGTCTGTCAACACACCCACACACGGTACAACATGTTGGCTAACCTTTGACTCCTCCCACCGAAAATCAAAAATTTTTGATTTCATCCCAACACAACTTGCAACTGTCACAATGATTGGCCAACTTTGCCATAAATGTTGTTGACTACTACTATAGGATTAATGTCGCTGGATACCCTTGCATAACAGTTTATCCTACCAAAACCACAAATCCTTGTTCTAAAATTATCAAACAAGAAGATGTAGGTCAGAATATTTTAATATTTAACTATCTACTTGGATACATTTGACAGACAAATGTCAAACTAATCATCATTAACCTCCCACCCGTCTTAATCTTATAACTACAACAGGGTTAATGCCGCTTCATGTAGAAATATTTGTGGTGATATAACCTTGTATCCAACTAGCCGAGGTTTTATCTACCGGTTCTGGAACACACAGAGAGTAGAGGATGCGTTCAGTTGGTTAAAAGACTCCAAAGACACTGTTTCTAATATGATTATTGAGAAGAAGGTTATACATGCATCGCGCATTTGGTAACATCATACCTGTACTCTATACGACTATCTCCAAGTTATCCAAATTAGATGAACCTTGGCAAGGATTCACTTCTACGCCTAAGGAGACAAAACCCTGGCTTTAGAGTAGTACCCAAGTCACTGATCGCATGTTGTCAAATAAAACAACAAAATGGTTTCTTTCGCATAGCAGTTTTGTATTACAACTAAACTCTATCCCTTACAACTAAACGTCAACAATGTATCAATAGCATTGCAAGTAAAATGAATTAACTATAAAAATATATATTGTCTAGAATGTCTTATGTCAATGAATGCAATTCAAATAGAATTGGAAAGAAATCGTTTTGATTTACAATTTAATTGATTTAATTATAAAAGTTACTAATAAAAATTAAGTAATTATTAATTTAATTTCCCTACGTTTAAGTTCAAGCAGAGGAAAACATGGCTTTACTTCTTAAATTACATAGGTATCATACAGTGTTTAAAGATTAATTTATCTAACATTTTTATTTTTTGAATTTCTGTTAAAAATCTGTTACCGAAACATGCCCGAGGTTTAACATTCTCAACAGAAATCTGTTAACTTAACAAAAGTGGCCATAATCTGCCTCCAACAACAGCAAAAGAAACATGGTTTCAACTCTACAAATAAAATTCCCGAATCACTCTGTTGCGTTCTGTCAAAACAAAATAAATGAAAATTATTTTTTCTCCATTACATATCCACATATGTCATATAGATAAAATACATTTTTGTATTTTTATTATACATACATGTTACTCTTCTACTTTGAACCATTTTGTCCCATTTGCAAACAGTGTCACGAATGCAGGACAATTAATATGGCTGCGACAAACACCCAACAAACACATTACGAACATGCACTGGAACTGAACTATCATTCGTTATGTTTCAATAAATCTTCAATTAACAAAGAAGTATTTCATTTAACATATTTATCCCATGTGCATAATTATGTATCCACTCACAATGTTGGGTGCATTCATCGTTTGACATTTCTCATATTAACATTGTTTTATAAAATAAAATAAAATTTAATGTAAATGAACAGAAAGCAACAATTATTTGATAAATTCATGTTGATTTTAAATTCAAATTATCTCGATTGCTGTTATTGTTATATTATATACAAAATTTAAATTGAATTACTAAATGCATTTTCTTGCTTAATTACTTAAATCAGATAAATTTGATTATTGCTTAATATCTACTTAATGGATATGCTTAAAATTAAAATTTATACAATTGCAACATGTTCTACTTGCTAAACGCTTCTGGTGGTATTAATCTTTTCTCATGTAATTGCTTGAATGCATCTAGTGCTCTTTGGAAATTCCATTCGGTATCTTCTAGACATCTGGAAGAATTGCAATAATTATCACTAATACATTAAGTATTATAATGATTGTGAAATGTTACTTTTGTGAAAACGATGCATTCATATTTGTTTGCTGGCAAAGTGCTTGTACCATTTGAAATTTATCAGTTTCTGGATTAACTGGAGTTGGTGTTTGTTGAAACTATAATTTTAATTATTAAATAAAATAAATTAAATAAAATATTTCTAAATTTAACTTACACTTGTTGATGGCTGAACAATCGGTTGTAATGGTGGCCGTGGTTGTGATACACTCGCCGTCGAATTTGACACAACATTACGTTCATCACTAACCACTTTCAATTGAATCGGAGACGGTGATGCTATATGAAGCATTTCGTGTTTTATCGTATAACCACTACCGAATGGTTCAACAACAAATGATCTTTGAAATGAATGTAATTTACTTTCTCTTTCATGTCCACTATCGTTATTTGACATTTCTCTGAATACTCCAGATAAACAAAAGAATGCCATACTTGACTAGATAAAATAGAAATTATTATTTAATCCGTATATAAAATACAAAATCATTTACTGTTTGTAATGAAAAATCAACTGCTAATGATTGCGGATCATGACGTGTCTTTGGTAAACCCAAAAGGAATGCAACAATTGACATTTTACCAAAAACTAAATTTTTGTCAACTGTATCAGTATCACGTCGTCTGAATGCATTCCGATTGTAAGGCCAAAAGCTAGTTATCCTTTTAATAATAAATTAATTATGATTAATTTCAAATTGAATACGATAAAATTCACCTTTTATTCTGTTGACTAACACTTGCTACTGTCAATGAAAACATTGCATTCTCATGGTATGCATCAAGTAATGGTTGTCGATTATCCGAATCGAATATTGCATAGTATTGTTCAATAAACATTCGTACAAAATCCGCACTATTCGATGATACAAGGAATGATGCTTTCGGTACGGGTAGATCCTGATCAGCTACATCAAATGCGGTTACAGCTCCAATTTCCAATCCATCCTTAAACAATTATGTCAATTATAGTTATTGCAATAAATTTCATTTCTAAATCCTACCAGCTTTTGTAGTTTCGGTAATCTTTTCCGTATTTCACTGTGAATCAATAATTCATTTATATATAATTATTATCTTATGTACTATGTTAGTTTCTCTGGTAGAGACGTTTCCTTTCCACTTAAATATTAAATTAAATTAATATAATATAATTCCACTTATATTATATTAGTGAGTGAATTTTTCAAATTGAAAAATAATTTTTTCCTTTACATTTTCAAATTCTATCAAACCAAGTATGTACTCTAAGAAACGTTCATAGCAGAAGAAAGTGCGACTCCAAACCACAGGCAAATATATATATCCCAGTAGTCAATGGCACACCTTTTATCTGTATTCTGCCCTATCTTTAAAAAAAACACATATACTTAAAAATATGAATTTTCTAAATTCTGATTCTTTGAAAATTCAAATTAACTACATAAAATTTCTTCAGCCATTTTCATAGATGAAATTTAGCTGAAACAATGTTATATGATACCTGGCATAAGTTTTACTATATCTTTCTTTAATTGGATTTCCATTCAATATGAGTTCTTCAATTTGTAGTCCACGGAGTGATTCAAGTGCGCCGAGAGTTTGAATCTTGAAAGATATAACATTACCTCATATTACACTATAAGATTTATCACATTCCACTTACTCGGTTATTCTCCAAACAGAGTATCTTCAAATACGGCAGTTTATCCTTAATACATTTGAAATGATCTAAATGATGTATTTTGTTATTTGACAGATTCAATGCCACCAGTTGTGGTATGTATTTGTTCATTATATCGAATGCAGCTAGCATGATTGGTGCCCGGAACAATGGACAGAACAGATCTATCATATCCGGATCGGAGTGAAATTTCGTCATATCCAATGATTTCGTTTGATCGTTATAACGTTTCGACATGACAGCACCCATTCGGGTTTTGAGTGTTTCATCGACTTGTACCGATGGTATACCATTGCGGACTTTAATTATCATTTTCAGGTTACCCTTCAATGGGATTTTCCTATCCAATCCAAGTAATTGGTCGGCAATGTCGAAGTTATCAACGAAAAACGATACATTATCCTTGTCCTGTTTCCACAAATACGGTATGAATACATCATTAGCACCTAAATGATCTTTGATACTTTGCAGTAGGAATTGTCTTTCGTAATTCTGTCCATATGGTATCTACATAAATTTCAGTTCAATTTTGTTCTTTAAATTCTCTACTCAATTCTATTTACTGTAACTTGGAACCAATCGTAGCTGCCTCTAGACAAGCGTCCTTGTTCGTATTTCTTTGAGAATCTTGATCGCTTCTACAAAATAATGTTTCAATGAAATCGTTTCATTTGTAATTGACATAAATCTAACTTACTTCATGCCTACTAGGACCACCTGATGATGTATCATTCATGTCATCGTCTTCAGCAAAATGTGCTCGTAGTGCTGTCTCCTTGATACGATATTTACCCCCATGCTTACCGGATGCTTTGAAATTCCTCCTATTCGAATCTTTTGGCCATCTCGATCGGTTTCCATTATCTCCAAATTGAATTTATTCAATATTAAATTAATATTATTAAAATTTTGTTCACATGATTTTTCCTTAATAAAAATGGCGGAATTGTCACAACAAAACTTGACGTACCGTCAGAATCACGCGATGGCCCTGGCATACCTTCGAAACGTACTGTTTTTATTCCACTGTATTTGGGCATTTTCATATATGAATTGATTGAAATGATTTTGTTTAAAATAATTTTTATGAAATAAAGTTTTTGACATTCGTCATACACCGACAACTGCTTACGTGATAGATATATGAACGCATGGAATGCATGAATCAATAACATGAACTTGGCTGCGATTCCATACTGATTCACACCACCATGCGAATTGCAACAACAGGAATTGTGAGTTTTTGTACAATTTTGTTGGAATTCAAAAACTTTCATAATTAAAAACTTTAATTTTACAGATTTTAAATGTAAAGTGATTAAATCTAGACTAAATTTTATTATAAACTAAATTTTATTATATTTTAGCAAAAATTTTCATATGGCACAACACTGTAAAACAACCGGCTAAAAATCGACTGGCACTGCTCACCATCTGATGGTGGAACGTCAAAAATAGTTTGTCGTCGTACAGTTGCTTCGGCCCGTGTGAGAGAAATCTATTTGGTCTGGAAGGGCAACTGGCAAAGTATTAAAAAAACACGAAAGTATATTTGACATAATCTCTATAATTTGTTTATTATTGAAAATTTTATATAATTTCAATGGATTGACGTTGCAGAAATGGGTGCATCTCAGTCAGGACAAAAGAGAACTGTCACGTTACAAAATCCCCATCCTGAAGGTGTAATAAGTGTATCGGATGATGTTGTAAGAAGGATTCGTGGTAGTGCGAGAGGTAAAAATCGAGTAAATTGTAGTATATCGTATCATCATAACCTCATTGTGTTGTATGTTAATTGTGTTATGCAACTGATTTATGTACAATTTTAGAACGAGCTGCTGCTGAACAACAACAGCAACAACAACAACAACAGCAACAGAAACAAAATAAATCTGATGTTAAAGATGATGTGACTGCACCACAAGTACCAGCAAGTGTACCACCAGTTGCTAGTGGTAATAAACAGAATGTACCATCAAGTATCCCAAGTACATATGGTAATCCATTACCATATCCTCCACCTGGTGTAGTCTTCGTTGAACCAACAATAACAGCAATCGATGTACGCCGTCAAAAGGATGCTGAACTAGCTCAGAACGATTTGTATTGGCAGAAACGTATGAATCAACTTGAACAAACACTTAATAAAACTAATTCGATTATGGAAAAAGAATATTCAGCTGCTATTCAAGAAGTACGTAAATGTTTTGAAAACGCTCCAGCAACACATCAATTACCACCATGTCAAGATGCTAAGGCACAATTAATAGCATGCTATCGTGCACATCCCGGTGAATCGCTTAAATGCAATGAAGAAGTTAATACCTTTATTAATTGTGTTAGTCAAAATCGTGTTAAGAAATTAGATCAGAATCTTAATGATGATACTAAAACTAAATCGACTGTTTCAGCAATATCAGCTAATGATGGAGCAAATGTCAAAATGTAATAATCATTATTAGTTGTGTTCATTCGATTGTTTCATGTTTATTTCAAGGAAATTTATTTTGAAAAGATTTCAATAAAGCTTAAAATTATGGAAAAATCCCTTTTAATTTATTATTTGATGTTAAAATAAATAAAATGTGAAAATTTTCAAATTTGGTTCATTTCCATATTTTCACCTCACGGTGGTGGTGAAAAGTGGTCATCGGTGAAATGTCAAAAGGAACACAATTGAACGTGAAGATGAAGATGGCAATGTTCGTAGAAGTGTAAATATTTTTACAATTTTTAACAGGAATTGAATAAAAATTGATATAAATTCACGAAATTCCTTCATTTCTATTCATTTCATATCGAGTTCAATGACGAAAAGTGGTGAAAATTTGTCCTCGATGAAATGTCAAAAGAAACCCACGTGAACATGAAGATGGCGCCACCACAAAGTGTAAATATTTTCACAATTTTCAGCAGGAATTGAATAAAAGTTGAAATAAATTCACGAAATTCGTTCATTTCTATACTTTTCATATCGAGTTCAACGAGGAACAGTGGTGAAAATTGGTCATCAATGAAATGTCAAAAGAAACTCAGGTGAACATGAAGATGGCGCCACCACACAGTGTAAATATTTTCATAATTTTCAATAAAAATTAAAATAATAAATTCACGAAATGAGATAATCCACTACACAATTGCAGTCAAGAAGCTACACATATCGTCCACGTAGAAATTTTTGATTGGATATAGGTGAAGTATCATCTCCAACTCAATTGTTGTATATAATCCCTCTCTATTTGTAGTAGAACGTTTGTATATATAAGAATAGACAGAAAACTGGTTGGACTCGGATCCACTGTTTGAAGGTATCCGTATAGTATAGAGTATTGTAGTGACCACCAGAAGCAAGCCGGTTCAATTCGAGTTGAATCAGTTCAATAACAACAGACGTGTCAGTTTGATATCCGAAGAACACAACATGAACACAAATTCACAATTATACAAATTAGTATCAATTTTCATATTAATTACCACAATAAAACTATCGCAATCATCTTGTAGAGGATGTTTGGAGTTAGATGAGCTAACATTCGATAAAATGCTATCGAAATTTCAGTATTCCCTAGTTAAATTCGATATAGCATTCCCTTATGGAGAGAAGCACGAGCTATTTGCTGATTTTGCTAAGAAATACGGTTTGAAGTACGATAATTTGATGTTTAGCTTAGTTGGTATCAAGGATTACGGGGAGAAGGATAATAGTGCATTGGCGGAGCGTTTCAAAGTGGATGAAAAGAAGTACCCAGAGATAATACTGTTTCGTGATTATAGCAGTGAGAACTATGTGAAGTATCCAGTTGATTGGGAGTTGAATGCTGACAATCTCAAGAAATTCATTCGGGAAAACTCTGAAATCTACATCGGTCTGGATGGTTGCCTTAAGGAATTCGATGAACTTGTCATTGGTTTCGTACAATCCGATCGTGATGAGCAGCAGAACGCTTTGAATGCAGCAACGAAACTGTTTGATCAACTCAAAAAGGACGAGGTAACATTGTAATGTTACTATCAAATTTACTTATTAATTTCAATCCATTTCCAGGATAAAGATAATGCCAACATCTACATGAACTTCATGAAACGTGTCATGGAGAGAGGAGCTGATTTCGTCGTTGAAGAGAAACGCCGACTTAGCAATTTACTAGCTGGAAAAGTTAGCGACAAGAAACGCTATGACTTAACTAAGAAACGAAACGTTTTAGAATCGTTTAAAACAACTCAATTCGATTTAAATAATAGGGAAGAACTTTAAGTTAGTTATTTTAATACTGGGGCAGTACTGATTAGTAAACATGAATGCCTCATAAGCCTCATCGATCAATTTTGCATTCCAAATATTAATTTTTCACTTTTTGAATTGTTTAGCTGTGCAATTTTTATGAATAAATGTTTAATTTGATTCCGTTCGTATTAGCATCATTAACAACAGTCACATCAATATCACTAGTACCTTGACCACCAGCAAATCTGTACAATATGGTTGAAGATTCTGCAATTTCATTACCTGAAAACCTTCTCTGGACGCTTAATATCTCTTTAACCTGGTTTCGATTAAATTTGAACAAGGGTGCGACTGGAATTAGGGTGGAAAAGTGTGATATCTTGACCAGGTTTTGTTGTCTCTCTAAAACACTAAAAGAAGGGTGAATTTATCTAGGGTTGGATCATCAGATGATACTGTCACCAGATTCTGCATTTGAGTGGGTAGATTATATATGTGTAGCAATCCTGCAATATACACGTCTCGAAGCGTTTCAACTCCTCCGCAAGATTCCCTTGACTTTCGTTTACAAACCCGAACGCGTGTGTATCCATAGAACTCATGTGGGCCTCTACAATGAGAGCGCAGCTGCAGTGCGAAATCGAAGTTCGAACAGTAATGGCTTCATCATTGATGAGTTGATATGAGTTTTGATTAATAACTAAAATAAATACAATAATAAGTGAATGTATGTGTACGTTAATAAATTAATAAGTATTCATTTGTTATTTGCATATTAGCACTTTTGTGATGCGATTCCTGTAACACTTTTCCCGCCATCAGTATACTTCACTCTCTTGTCATTCTCTCTCGGCGTCAGCACTCTCCCACCATCAATTGGAGTCACACTAAATCCGAAAGTCTCATGTCTCAAAACTCTCCGAGTGCCGAGGGCCGAGCGTTCAATATCAGTCAGTCCGTTTTTGGGTGTTTCGCACGAACGATTGTACGGATAAATTGGTTACGAAGTGTTTATTAACAAAAGAAATATCATTTAATTCAAATAATAATTAATAAATAAAGTGTTAAATTTCTTTTTAAATGTATTCACATAAATTTTGAGTGTTTTTATGTAATAATTATTAAAAAAAATTTCAAATATTAGTGAGTGAAGTTTTCTTCATTTTCCCATCGTTTACGAAATGTAAAATGAAAAATTCATTTTTTTTAACATTAACATTAATTACATTTAAACATTTACTAAAAACATGAATTGATTTTTAATACATTTCTGTTAATTTCCATACAAACAAAATGAAACATCTATTTTTACTCGTATCTGTTGATCCTTGATTACCTACTCCAATCCAAACTCATAAATAAGAGAACGTAAAATCAAAATACTAATAATTATTATTTGGAAAAAACTTGAAATTTAATTACACATTAAAAATGCTAATAAAACATGTTTCATTTTTCATTCATTCATTCTCGTTTTTTATACTTAAACTTAAAACTAAATTTTTATTTAATTACATTTTTATTCATTATTTTATTTTATTTTATTTGATTTTATTTTGATTTTTCACTTTCATTTCGAATTCTTGCAGCTCGTGGGGTTTTCGCTCGTCAGCAGCAGCATTTAATGAAAATAAACGTAACATTTTGTCGCCAGTGAATGGTGTTGTGTGATATTTAATACAATATTTTTTAATTTATTTTCATTTTAAGTTGTTAACTGTGGTTTTTTGATTGAAAATTTTTCAAAATTATTCATTATTTTAATTAAATACATTTGCTGTAAGAGTGTTGTGCGTTGAATTGTTGGAAAAAGGCGCGCCAACAGGTGAGTAGTAGTACCTACCTAAAATGAAATTTATTTAATTTTATTCAATTTAATTTAAATTTAATTCAACGTCATATCCATTTTGACATGTGTATCAACAAGTCCTTATCAACAGTTCTGTCGTTCCAGTGTCAATGTCAGTTCGGAGTGTGTTTGATTTATTAGAAAATTCAATTACTAATAACTATAACACATTTCAGTTTTAATCACATTCTCCTCACTCGCTCCAATCATCCTCCATCTCGTTCTGAGGTCATTAGGTTAGCTCGGCTTTTTTGTTATCACATTTGACATCTGAATCAGAATTGCTCCAAATGAATCCGATTCGTTCCGTTTTGATTTGTTCAAATGTTTTGTTGGAAAATAATAATATTGTGAAATTTATATTTCACGTCCATTTTGGATTTTCACGTTTTTAAGACAAGCAAAAAATTGTATGACATTTCCTTTCTTCTCCTCATTCCTGAGTTACTCGTAGTCCTGATCAGATTCTTCTTGTCAATTGCAAATTTCGGTAGAGTGGCGAAACATAACCTGAATTTTTGATATACATATCTCTGTCCAAGCGACAATACTTTGTACAATTGTTCCGTCAGTTTGACAAATGTCAGTAACTACTCGCAAGGGTACGATTCAAGATTGCCACCCAACAAGTTGAAATTTTTGACATTTGATGAGTATGGCTATGCTCTTGTCATTTTAGAGGTCAGTGTGGGTCCTGTCATTTATTAATTTACAATTAACTTGAAGTTTACCCTCTCTAAGGCCTTTGATCTGTTTTCAACAACACTGTCATGTTGCTTTCTGTCAAGTTGAATTATTATAAAAAGAAAGGAAAATGTCGAAAGCTTGTGACCTCAAATTAGTCACACCCCGGACTAAGAATCATGAACTTCACAGCGACCTCTAACGTCTCGATGACATTTCATCGCAATTGTCGAGTACCGGAAAATTATGTTGAAAAAGAAAATCGACAAAAATTTTCTGCAATTTATCGACTTTGAAATAATGTCATTTTGCAAAATGTCAGACTCGACAGAAAATAAAAAAAAAATTAATTTGTCGCATTCATGTATGTCTGTTTCACTCATTCGTTTGTTGTCACGTTTTGTGGTGTTAGCAGTTAAAAATGACAGAAATAATTTGCGGCTTTTTATAGGACACCGTCTTTACCCCATCAAAACTGCGGAAATAAGCAGTGCTTATGACGTTTCTTGCATTTCAAGATGGCAGACAAATGTCAAAATTTGATTTTTACAAAAGGTATCGTCTCAATAGTGGCACTCGTCCTAAAGAGTTAGTTGAGGTACCTCCTAAGAAAGATCAGCGACATTTTGAAAAATCTGCATTTCAAGATGGCGGACAAGTGTCACAACTGTCAAACTTCGATTTGAAGGAACGTCATTGTCTTGAATTGACGTATTCAAGACGGGCAGTGTCTGCAAAATGGTGACATTTTGAAAAATACACAAATGACATGCATTTCAAGATGGCGGACAAGTGTCACAACTGTCAAACTTCGATTTGAAGGAACGTCACCGTCTCCAATTCACGTATTCAGAACGAGTAGAGTCTGCGAATTGGTGACATTTTGAGAAATACCCGAATGACTTGCATTTCAAGATGGCGGACAACTGTCACAACTGTCAAACTTCAGTTTGAAGGAACGTCATTCTCTCGAATTGACGCATTCAAAACGAGTTTTGTCTGCAAAATGGTGACGTTTTGAGAAATCTCCAAATCACTTCCACTTCAAGATGGCGGACAACTGTCACAACTGTCAAACTTCAGTTTGAAGGAACGTCATTGTCTCAAATCTGCAAAATGGTGACATTTTGAAAAATATACAAATGACATGCATTTCAAGATGGCGGACAAATGTCAGAACTGTCAAACTTCAGTTTGAAGAACCGTCACCGTCTCCTATTCACGTATTCAGAACGAGTAGAGTCTGCGAATTGGTGACATTTTGAGAAATACCCGAATGACTTGCATTTCAAGATGGCGGACAACTGTCAGAACTGTCAAACTTCAGTTTGAAGGAAAGACATTGTCTCAAATCTGCAAAATGGTGACATTTTGAACAATCTCCAAATGACTTGCATTTCAAGATGGCGGACAACTGTCACAACTGTCAAACTTCAGTTTGAAGGAACGTCATTGACGTATTCAAGACGAGTAGTGTCTGCAATATGGTGACATGTTGAGATATCTCCAAATCATTTGCATTCCAAGATGGCGGACAAGTGTCACAACTGTCAACTGTCATTATCCCGAATTGACAAATCTGTCTCGAGTTCCTTCCTCTGTACCGTAATTCAATTACTCGTCTTAAAGGAAAGTGCAGGTGCGTACCGGAAGTAGACATATTGTTCCCATTGGCATCACATCAAAGGATATGTAAATCGCAACATCCGCTCGTGTCGAAGAGGTATCCGAGATTTAATTAACGTGAGTCGAATGTGAGTGTCTCTCTCAATGGCAAGATTCTCCCCTGCAGATGGCAGCACCATCCAAATCAGGATAACATTTCAAAGTGAATCAATACATTCAGTCATTTCAATGATCATTGAAAACTTCATTATTGGCTTGCGGGGAGACAGAGGGGAATGGGGGCTGAGAAAAAACTTTTTTTTTATTTAATAAATTCACTCCACGCCAACTTCACTCCACTCCAACACCACGAATTCTGTGAATTCAGATACAGTGGGAAATAATTCCCAGGGTAGGAGCGGGTGGCGTTGTTGGCTTCCATCATTTCCGGTGTGGTCTTGATTGGAAACCACAAAAAAAAAAATAAATAAAAAAAAAATGAAATATGGCCGTGCTCCGATACGCTGCAATTATTTTATCGATTTATTCCATTTTTATTCAAATTCTCTACCTTATCTCTGTGCTTCCCTATCCACCCGAACCCGTATGAACTGCGAAACACGTTTGAAGCCATTTTGAAAAAAAAAGGTTTCAGTTTCTACTTTCACTAACAGATGTCGTTTGTTCCTCGTGAACTTGAAGTGAAAATTTCGTTTTATTCTCGACTCGCTGCTCATCTCGTCTCTCCAGTGACAACGGGGTCATGCAGCGAGCGACAAAATTCAATAGAATTGCTCGGCTCCATTCAATAATTGTCGTCCATTTTTATTGATTGATCAATAAATGAAATGAAGAATACTCGAAACGCTTTAGAGTTGATTGTTTCCAACTGATCGAGTGAAATGATGATGAATTTTTTCATCTGTCAATGACAGGTCACGATGATGACGAATATTTCTTGCCAAATTCCTTTAAACTGTCAAATTAGAAAAGTGTCGCCATCTTCTTCGCCCAAATCGAAGCAGTGACAGCTTGACAAGGAATTCTGTAGTCGCCATCTTGAATCAGGATCTGTACAGTCGCCATCTTGAGTCATTTTTGATTGCCATTTTGACAGTTCTGTTACCCACCACATCTTCTGTCATTGTTCATTGAAATTTTGACATTTCTCCATACTCACCCCGAATTCGAATGAAAGTGTGGTGAGTTGGTGAATGGACGACAATGTGGTTTGACTTGGATGCATTTCTGGATACTCACCACAGAGTTGAATGAAAGTGTGGTGAGCTTGTCAATGAATCCAAGTGTGGTTTCACCACATCTCCTGTCATTGTTCATGTAAATTTTGACACTTCTCCGTACTCACCCCGAATTCGAATGAAAGTGTGGTGAGTTGGTGTATGGACGACAGTGTGGTTTGACTTGGATGCATTTCTGGATACTCACCACAGAGTTGAATGAAAGTGTGGTGAGTTTGTGAATGAATCAAATGGTTGAAAAATGGTTTCACCACATCTTCTGTCATTGTTCATGTAAATTTTGACATTTCTCCATACTCACCCCGAATTCGAATGAACGTGTGGTGAATTTCGTTGTGTTGTAGTGAAGTCATCAGTTCAGTAACGTCAATTGTGTCAGTGTCAATGCCATCTGACGTTTCTACTGTCACTCGAAGTGTGGTGAGTTTTTAGTTAATGACATTTCATCAAATTGAATTAAGAAGAGCGGCCAAATGACAATCAAACGTGATTTAGAAAAAAGAAAAGAAGACAAAATGGCGTAACCCTGTTGATCCGTTTAAATTACCATAACACTTCAACTTAAAGCAGCGTCCCCAAACCCCGACGAGGGAAACCCTTTAATTGGAAACCATTTTATTCGGATGAAGCCTTCACGCCAACCCTGAGATCAGCAAATTCCGGAAAAATATTCCAGTTTTTTGCATATGTCAAATGCAAATGACACTGCCATGAAATGCAGGACACACACATTCTCGTTAAACGGTTTAGAGTTAAAAAGAAAAAACAAAATGGTGGACGTGTAACGTGTTAAAGGTGAAAAATTAGAAGCGAAAAAATTCCACACATTGCAATGGCTCCCATGTGCCAAACATGGCGGCGTTGGGGGATTATCATGCATGCATGCAACTCAAACAAACCCACCTCACTCCCTCCCCTGCACCCTTAAGCGTTTGACAGTTTTTAATTGTCAGGTGGTTTTTGTTTAGACAAGGTGTTGGTGGAATTTATTACTTTGTTAAGCAGGTAGTTCATTTAGTTTTTTGTTTTTAGTTCATTTGCACAAATGAACTTGCTGGGAATTGCGAAATTTTTAATTTTTATTTTCATTTACTCAATTGTATTGCAGCGTTTTGCATTTGTGGGGCTTTAAAAAGCAGTGTGACATATGTCATTTATTGAATCCCATCAACAGATGGTGCAGACAAATCGACATTTCCCATCCTTGTGTTTCTGCATTCGAATGGATCAAGACACCATGACTAACGTTATGATGGTTAGATCAGACACTTGTCATTTATTGAATCTCATCAACAGATGGTGCAGACAAATTGAAATTTCCCATCCTTGTGTTTCTGCATTCGAATGGCTCAAGGCACCATGACTAATGTTGTGATGGTTGGGTCAGAATCCCATCAACAGATGGCGCAGAATTGGGTTCTCTTCCGTCTTAAAGAAATGGAAATAGCCCATCCTTGTGGTTTTGCATTTGAAGGGCTGACAGTGGATCATGAAGCTATGACGCAGGTTATATGGGTTGTATCAGACACTTGTCATTCACTGAATCCCATCAACAGATGGCGCCTGAACTGGTTGTCTTCCGTCTTAAAGAAATTGAAATAGCCCATCCTTGTGGTTTTGCATTTGAAGGGCTCATCATACTATGACTAACATTATGGCTGTTCTAATTGAATTTCATCTACAGATGGCGTTAAGTCTGGCTTTTTTCCTCTCCAGTTTCCATTCAAATTGACATTTCCCATCCTTGTGTTTTTCAATTTGAAGGGCTAGCAGTAGGTCATCACACTATGACTAACGTTATGATGGTTGGATCAGACACTTGTCATTTATTGAATCCTGGTTTGCTTCCTTTCCATGTCAATTGACATTTCCCATCCTTGTGTTTTTCAATTTGAAGGGCTGGCAGTGGGTTGAATCAGACAGACAAATGTCATTTTTCGTATTGGGTCTAAAGATGGCGGTTCTAATGGAATTTCATCTACAGACGGCGCTGAGCCTGGCTTTCTACTTCTCCAGTTTCCATTCAAATTGACATTTCCCATCCTTGTGTTTCTGCATTTGAAGGGCTAGCAGTAGGTCATCACACTATGACTAACGTTATGATGGTTGGATCAGACACTTGTCATTTATTGAATCCTGGTTTGCTTCCTTTCCATGTCAATTGACATTTCCCATCCTTGTGTTTTTCAATTTGAAGGGCTGGCAGTGGGTTGAATCAGACAGACAAATGTCATTTTTCGTATTGGGTCTAAAGATGGCGGTTCTAATGGAATTTCATCTACAGACGGCGCTGAGCCTGGCTTTCTACTTCTCCAGTTTCCATTCAAATTGACATTTCCCATCCTTGTGTTTCTGCATTTGAAGGGCTAGCAGTAGGTCATCACACTATGACTAACGTTATGATGGTTGGATCAGACACTTGTCATTTATTGAATCCTGGTTTGCTTCCTTTCCATGTCAATTGACATTTCCCATCCTTGTGTTTTTCAATTTGAAGGGCTAGCAGTGGGTTGAATCAGACCGACAAATGTCATTTTACGTACATGATCTAAAGATGGCGATTCTAATTGAAATTGAAGCGTTTCATCCTTGTGTTTTGCATTCTTTTGCTTACTCCAGTAGAGCAGAACTGTCAAATGCCATACATTTATCCAGAACAAATTAGCTCTCGATAATAACTAGGTTTAACCTAGAAATGCCTTGTTGAATCCCACCAACAGATGGCGCAGAATGTGGTTCTCTGTCTGTTGTAATAAAGAAATTGAAATTCTCCATCCTTGTGTATCTGCATTTACAGGGACATCTGACAGTGGGTCACCAAGCTATCCTTTCGAGTGGCACAGACCGAATGGATTCCTTCAAATGTCCTTGGAAGAGTGTTCTCAGTCAAAATAAAATTAAATGGCGGAAAAAATGGTTCCCAGTGTCAACGGAAACGGTTGTGTGTGGAAAAAGGATACGAATCGAATGGTTTCCCCCCAGGAGGTCGGTGCTACCTACCATCCTCCACTGCAGTGCTGGCAAGGATTCGCATTGATAAGGATCCACTGAAGGAGGAAAAATATTTCCCTTAAAATTCATGTCTTTCGCTAATTGCTGAGGTGTCCTTTTTCGTTCATTCGTCCTTCTTCTCCCTCTCGTTCTTGTTCTGGTTACTACTCT